>JAGDYQ010000071.1:2648923-3044207 GCA_021962125.1 Bulinus truncatus | reverse complement strand
TTTATACATCAACTATATTTCAGTCCCTTGGTCTATTAAAGTATAGTTTATATATCAACTATGTTTCAGTCCTTTGGTTTATTAAAGTATAGTTTATATATCAACTATGTTTCAGTCCTTTGGTTTATTAAAGTATAGTTTATATATCAACTATGTTTCAGTCCTTTGGATTTTTAAAGTATAGTTTATATATCAACTATGTTTCAGTCCTTTGGTTTATTAAAGTATAGTTTATATATCAACTATGTTGCAAGACATAGGTTTAGTAAAGTATAGTTTATCTATGAAATATGTGTTTCATGTTTCAGGCAGATGTAGAGGATTTTAACAGTGATCTCGGTAAGCTGATGACAATGGTCGGGTTTCTCATCCCATCACATTACTTGCTGATGTCTCTCTTCATGGGGCCCCTTATGGATCTGACGGGCAACATCTGGGCTCCGCTCATGTACAGCCTGGCCTGTAGTGCTATGGGACTTCTAATATTTTTCACACTGTTCTTCGTACCAGTGCCAAAAAAGTGAAACTTTCTTACCTCAAAGTAGAGAAAAGATGGAGCTATTGTAGTGTTTAAATTCATATTGTCACAGACCTATATAAACAAAAGGTGGAGCTATTGTAGTATTTAAATTCATATTATCACAGACCTATATAAACAAAAGATTGAAAGTTATTATTGGTATTTAAATTCATATTGTCACAGACCTATATAAACAAAAGGTGGAGCTATTGTAGTGTTTAAATTCATATTATCACAGACCTATATAAACAAAAGGTGGAGCTATTGTAGTATTTAAATTCATATTGTCACAGACCTATATAAACAACTTACTGTTAACAGTGATTTAGTTTTAATGTTGATCAAGAAGATAATGCACATAAACACAAATTTGGATTTGTGGTTGGCTCTATGCCCCGCATTTAAGATGGTTCCAGCGATACGAGCGTTTTGGTATGATATATAGACTACAGTTAGGATTCTGAGCCCCACATTTTAAACTCACCTTAGGCCAGGCGAATTCAGTACTAAGGCTGAGGCCGCTTCTGTGATTAGGTAAACTAGATGGTTACCTCTGTGATTAGGTAAACTAGATGGTCACCTCTATGATTAGGTAAACTAGATGGTCACTTCTGTGATTAGGCAAACTAGATGGCCACTTCTGTGATTAGGCAAACTAGATGGCCACTTCTGTGATTAGGTAAACTAGATGGCCACTTCTGTGATTAGGTAAACTAGATGGCCACTTCTGTGATTAGGTAAACTAGATGGTCACCTCTATGATTAGGCAAACTAGATGGTCACCTCTGTGATTAGGTAAACTAGATGGTCACCTCTGTGATTAGGCAAACTAGATGGTCATCTCTATGATTAGGCAAACTAGATGGTCACTTCTGTGATTAGGCAATAGCCAACGTCCACTACATATTTCTACCAATCGGTCAGTATCCTTGCCTTGGGCCCTTAATATCTTGTAAAGTTTTGGGCTAGCAAGGCCCATGATTACTTTATCCAATACTATTGTTTTATTTATTTCTGGAGGTCGTTTATTTATAGAACGGATTCCCCACACACCGCCCGCCTCGACCCGGACAAGCTTAGCTGCTTTATAATGTAGATGTATGTATTATGTTCAGATATTGTGCCATATATTTCTTTACAGGTGTAAGCACACATTTTAAAACTTTGATTTAACTTCACTTTCTGTTTGTGTTTTTTTTTTATTTTGTGAGAAAGCTCTAATTTTCTTACGTGTAGATCTACATGATAATACACTATCGCGCATGATATAATACACTTCATAAATTTAATGTCAGTCCAGTCATTCACACAAGTTTGGTTTCTAATGGCTGACTTCAAACTGTTACACATCTCGTGCTGGCACTGATGTAATCAAACCACACGGATGTAATCAAACCACACTGATGTAATCAAACCACACTGATGTAATTAAACCACACTCATGTAATTAAACCACACTCATGTAATCAAATCACACTGATGTCTGTGGTGTAGCTCAAATATTACTGGACCAATTTCTTCTCGAAACAAATAAACAATTGTTTTGCTTCTTTTCATTCCTTTTTTTCGAAAGTTCCTTTAGTAAAAGTAAATAATAACATGACTTATGATGACTTCACTATGTAATAACCACATGACTTATGCTGACTTCACTATGTAATAGCCACATGTCATATGATGACTTCACTATGTAATAACCTCATGACTTATGATGACTGTGTATTTAGTAAGTCAACATGTTAAATTTAACGTTTTACCATTTATTTTCATCAGTGAAAATGTGAACACAATAACAAAAACAATACGTCACTATTTATTTCTTAAACTTCTGATAATCTCAAAGTAATGGTTTCTTGTAACAGTGTAATGATTTGATAGGAAACATTGCTTGATGAATGATGTTCTATAAACAAATAATTGTTATTGATCATCTTTATCAGTTTCACTACACCATACAAATTATTACACATCTATGCTAAATGCTAACCTCAAAGTATTTCTCTATACATTTATTGGTTTAACTTCGTTGATGTAATATTCTAGCAGCCACGACAAGCAAGTCACAGGCATTTGAAAATAAATGCATGAGAAAAATACTTCCGAATCTCCTACCTAGAACACAAGACCAATGAGTTTGTCTGGGAAAGAATATCGTCAATAGCGGGCCTTCATGAAACTATTATGGTAACAATCAATTGACGTAAGATGGCATGGTTCGGACATGGGTCAAGGTACGATAGCCTTCCAAAACAAAAACATTCTCCAAGGGACCGTAGAAGGAAGGCCATCGCCAGCGAAAATGTTGGTTGGACAATATAAAAGAATGGACAGGGCTATCAAAGACAGCCGCGCAGGTTTGGCAACTATGTAGAAATGTGTCTGGTTAAGTTGTCCATGGGTTAAGGACACAATAGAGTAACGTCATGTAGGGTGTGCACAGTAGTGTAATGTCATGTAGGATGTACACAATAGTGTAATGTCATGTAGGGTGTACACAATAGTGTAATGTCATGTAGCATGTACACAATAGTGTAATGTCATGTAGGGTGTACACAATAGTGTAATGTCATGTAGGGTGTACACAATAGTGTAATGTCATGTAGGGTGTACACAATAGTGTAATGTCATGTAGGATGTACACAATAGTGTAATGTCATGTAGGGTGTACACAATAGTGTAACGTCATGTAGGATGTACACAATAGTGTAATGTCATGTAGAATGTACACAATAGTGTAATGTCATGTAGGGTGTACACAATAGTGTAACGTCATGTAGGATGTACACAATAGTGTAATGTCATGTAGCATGTACACAATAGTGTAATGTCATGTAGGGTGTACACAATAGTGTAATGTCATGTAGGGTGTACACAATCGTGTAATGTCATGTAGCATGTACACAATCGTGTAATGTCATGTAGGATGTACACAATAGTGTAATGTCATGTAGGGTGTACACAATAGTGTAATGTCATGTAGGGTGTACACAATAGTCTAGATGTACACGTATGCCAAATGACGGCCCTCTCAGTAAATTACAACAGCCCCCAAATAGATTTACGTGATTTAAGGATTCACAAACGTACACACAGAAAATGAAACTAATTGAAAGTTTATAAATATAACTTCAGATCAAAAAAACTTCAAGTTGTTTTTTTTAACGATAAACAAATAATAAGATCCGAGACACTTTTAAATACAAAAACTCATAAACAATGTTTGATATGGAAAGTAAATCTGTATGTGTATTAAAAGTATGGTAAAATCGAAATCTAAAATAACACCTAAACTTGATATTTATATAAAATGTAAATCTTTACTAGAAAAAACGCCTTTTAAAAATAAATATCTTTCGTGTGGGAAGCTGCGCTGCGCATGAGCTAAGAGGTTGTTGAAGGGAAGGGGGGGGACATAGCCTAGAATTAAATTTTGATTTTTATCAAAACTGAACAACAGTTTTCTCCTTAAATAAAACATTACACAATATCCGTTCACCAAATACGCACAGCAGCGTTGTGTACAATAAAAGAGGTTGTTGAAGGGAAGGGATATGGAATAAGGGACATAGCCTATGAATTAAATTTTGATTTTTATCAAAACTGAAATTAAACAGTTTTCTCCCCTTAAATAAAACATTACACAATGTTTATCCGTTGTTCAATAACACGTACAGCAGCGGTCGGCAACGTTTGGATTTCACGGACTTCTAAATTCCTAGGTTTCATTCCCGGGGACCACTGAATGTATATTTTTTATTTATTTATCTAAAAATAAATCAAAGAACACACATAAGGAATAAAATTCAGTAAATCATTTTAAACACGTTATTGTGTTGTTCTATTTTATAGGCTTTTATTATAGTCACTCTTTCTGGCCGTAGACAGCCAAGTGGATGTTTTGGGAAATTTGAAATCAGTTATCAATAATTTCTCTAAACCCATTCGATTTGAAATTTTGAACCCAATCGATTTGAAATTTTGAACACTTTTGTATACTAGATGACACAAAAATATGTTTTCAAAATGTTTTCCCTGACCACTAATTGTCCGCGGCCCACAAGTTGCCGGCCGCTGGTGTAGTGGGCTGGGTTGTCTGCCTTGGGTTTTACTTTAAAAGGATTGCCGTTTTTTAACCTAAATATCACAAAATGTTTAAACGTCTGGATTCTAGTTTGTTTTAGTCGTTGATGTTTTGTTCTAGGCTAGTAACATGGCGGAAAAATAGATGCCCGCGCGTATCAGCCTCCAGCTGGGCGGGGGGTGGGGGAGTGGGGACCACTGTTCCCTCTAAGCTGCGCCAGCCTGCGCTAGCGCACGATTTTTTAGACCTCAGCGCAGAACTTTTTGGCTTGGCGCACAAAACGTGTGATTAGAGAAAAAAAAATTTACATAAAATTTTGTCGTAAAATTCCGCCGTGTGACTTGCGCTATATAAATGGCAACTTAACGGGATCGAACTAGCATCACACAGTAAATTTTGGTTGTGATATTATCAACTTCTGATCCCGTTCGTAATTTATATAATTGGCTTGAAGTTGACTGCAAATAGTACACTTCGTTAAATGTAATATAGCTGGAGAAAAAAAAAGAAAAAGTCGAAGCGAATGGGTGACGATCAGGAGTCGAGTCATTGGGTGATATTGTGACGAGCTAGAGTAGATGTAGAGATAGAGACAATCCCCTTCGACGTTTTAAGATAAGAAGACATCTAAGAAGTAGGATTAATACTAATAATGGTAGACAAGGTGACAGACGACTTAGGACAAGGTGGGGAAACAATAGAATAGTAGACAGCAAAGGTGTGAAGACCGGGAGGCGACGTCGGACAGGCTAGTAGGGCTAACAATGAAACAATGACGACCAGGTGACGCTGCTAGAAAGATTAGATAGTTAGGACAATACTGGAAACAAATAAAATTAACGAAACAACTAGAAACTTTAATACGTAGGCCTACTGTCTATACATTGTTCAGCAGGTCAAGTGTAAAAAAGGCAAAATTGGCAGAAAGTGCAGAAGCTGCAGATTGTAATATTGTTTCTTTCAGGCCATTAAATCAAGTACGGTGGCTTTCTGGGCATTCTGCTGTTAGTGCTTTGATAAAGAATTATGATATTTTGGTTGAGCATTGCAGAGAGGAATAAACGAAGATAATGACCCAGTGCACAAATACTGTCTTGACAAATTAACAAAACCAGAGATTCGCGTTGCATTAGATGAGCAACCTCAATACAGTCGAAGCTTTTCAGTTTGCCAAAGCCAAAATTAAGAAACTAAGATCACATTATCTTGGGGAAAGTATATATTTTGAGGAAGAAGTGAAAAATCTATCATCATCATATAATCATTCAGTCCACACAGATAATATTATTAAATTTATTAAAGAGACATGTGACCACATGGACAAAAGATTTCCAGATCAGGAATTATAGGACTGGGTGTGTGTTTGATAAGGCTGTTTTTTTCTTTAAGCTATCAAACTTGGACAATTTGATTTTGACATTGATCAACTTCGAATATTAGCAAACCGTTATGGCACCTTATTCCAAAAAGATGCGACATCATTTGCAAAGGAAGTTCAGAAGGAATATTCAGAGTTGAAGCTACTTTTAAATGAAAAAGAAAAATCTGGAACACTGAAACGAAGCTACAATTTTAATATATAATCAGAAAGAATGGCTCGGTTATGCAATTTCCCGCGAAAAGAAAATAACTTTAAATCATAAGAGTTCATCTTAGACGTATCCGGAACCGGTGCGTTAAAATAATTAATAATAAAAAGTACGCAGTGTCTGTTAATAATCGGAGATATTTTTATTTATTTATAAAAATTAAATACGGCTTTGAATTATTTTAAGAATATAGGCCTAAAACTAGATATTTTGCAGTTCTGTGTCACCCATTGTGAGGGTGTCACCCGGTGCGGTCCGCACCCCCCGCACCCCCCTAGTGACGCCACTGGACAGATCCAATTTTTAAATGATTTTTATTACAATTAAAAGACACGGTGTGTTGTAGAAATACACACAAACCATTTATTTAAAAAACAATTTATTTTGGCCTAATGGAATTATTTGGTTTGGCCATGGGTTAAAAACTGTCAAAACCTCAGAAATAAAAAAAATTGTAGATTTTTAAAAAACATTTATCGTATCGAGACGCGGGCAAGACGCCATTTTGAATTTTTGTTTTCCGCTTTCGATTTAACGCAGAACCCAAACCGTTATTATTTTAGATTATTTTACTGGCTTAAGTTAAAAGGTAAACTGTAACTTGTTTTAATCTATGTATACTTTACTTTATGTATACACAGCAGGGAGTAATTTGTTTGTTTGTGTGGTCTGGTGGGGTGTGTGAACACATTGTATTTTTGTAGCAGTATTTTGTTTGTGTTGTCTGGTGGGGTGTGTGAACACATTGTACACTATTTATTCATTTATTTGTCCTATTTCACTATGTAACACAATATTAGTTCCTGATTACTAAGTGTTATATTTCAACTTCTTATGTCTAAAAACTATCGAAAAACGACAACATTCAATACAAACTTTGTTTTTATGACCACAACCCTGAAAAATGTTGTATTAATTGCGACATAACAATGAAATGTATTTATTGCGACATAACAATGAAATGTATTTATTGTGACAATACAATGAAATGTATTTATTGTGACAATACAATGAAATGTATTAATTGCGACATAACAATGAAATGTATTTATTGTGACAATACAATGAAATGTATTTATTGTGACAATACAATGAAATGTATTTATTGTGACAATACAATGAAATGTATTTATTGTGACAATACAATGAAATGTATTTATTGTGACAATACAATGAAATGTATTTATTGTGACAATACAATGAAATGTACAATAGAATGTATTTATTGTGACAATACAATGAAATGTATTTATTGTGACAATACAATAGAAATGTATTTATTGTGACAATACAATGAAATGTATTTATTGTGACAATACAATGAAATGTATTTATTGTGACAATACAATGAAATGTATTTATTGTGACAATGCAATGAAATGTATTTATTAAGACAATGCAATGAAATGTATTTATTGTGACAATACAATGAAATGTATATATTGTGACAATGCAATGAAATGTATTTATTAAGACAATACAATGAAATGTATTTATTGTGACAATACAATGAAATGTATTTATTGTGACAAAACAATGAAATGTATTTATTGTGACAATGCAATGAAATGTATTTATTAAGACAATACAATGAAATGTATTTATTGTGACAATACAATGAAATGTATTTATTGTGACAATACAATGAAATGTATTTATTTTTATTCATTCGATCTAGTAAAAAAAACACTAGTATGATAAATAACTCGCTGCTGTCTCCTGAAGATGGCTGATCCCTCTTAGGGAGTGGAAACAGGCAGATCTGGCAGCGTGGTGCTGCAATGAACGAATGAATGTCTGGATAAACAGTATGAGATGCATTATTACCATTGCGACATTTGTAGGATCCACCATTCAGAAGTAGCAGTTACTTGATAACGGGATAGCAAACTTCATGGCTCTCTTTTCTCACCTGTCCCAACCTGTAACATAGCAAATAAAATCAATTATATTAATTTTAAAGCAGGAAATTTGTACACGTTACGTTTTGCAGTATTGACATAACATATTGTACCACAATACATGAATATATGTGAAAATTTTGTCATTACCAACATTATAAACTGTACCAGACCTAAATCATTGAAACTCTGCAGTATAAAGCACCTTCATATAAGTGAGCAGCAAATGTTCACCTTACCTTCAAGAGTTTCATTGCAATATTCGCAAATGTGAAATGAGGTGCCTGTGACTTATGCCTTGCAGGGCTGGCATATCCTGCAACATTCTTTCACAAAATACTTTCTGTCTCTTTTATTTATAAATTGTCCACACATGTAGCAAAATTCATCTGCTGGGTGCAAACAACCTCTTGATGCCGTCTAAATCAATAATTTCACTTTAACTACGATTTGTTATTGTCATACTCGGAAATGATATAAACCGAAAAGTTGGCTCGAGTCACCTGTACTTTTATACTTGCATGACTACTATTGGATAGTCCTAGAAAGTTATTAAGTTTCTTGAAAGAATATTCTAAAAGACTAATCAGTATTGAATGCGAAGCGAATCAAGAATTTTCTTGAAAACAGACAATTCCAGCAGTTCAAGAATATTCTAGAAAATTACTTAGTAAAGAATGCGAATAAAGAATTTTCAATAAAACACGAATTTCAAAATATCATTATCCTGATCACAGAAACAAAGGTTTTTGTGCAATAATAGCTTTTTCTATTTGTTTTAGGCATAACGGATTAGGAAAGGACACTTTGTGTCCAGGACGAATGACGTATGACATTTTCTTTTAATCATTTATAGAATATTTCTTTTGTATATAGGCAGACAAACAGACAGACAGGCAGACAGACAGACAGACAGGCATGCAGACAGGCATGCAGACAGAGAGACAGACAGACAGACAAACAGACAGACAGACAGATAGATAGATAGATAGATATAGATAGATAGATAGATAGATAGATAGATAGATAGAATAGATGATAGATAGATAGATAGATAGATAGATAGATGATAGATAGATAGATAGATAGATAGATAGATAGATAGATAGATAGATAGATAGATAGATAGATAGATAGATAGATAGATGATAGATAGATAGATAGATAGATAGATAAGATAGATAGATAGATAGATAGATAGATAGATAGATAGATAGATAGATAGATAGATAGATAGATAGATAGATAGATAGATAGATAGATAGATAGATAGATAGATAGATAGATAGATAGATAGATAGATAGATAGATAGATAGATAGATAGATAGATAGATAGATGTGTGGGGTCCCAGTGAGGACCTCTTCTACTCCATTAAATTAAGAAATTGTGCACCATATCGATAATGTACACGATTCTAAGTGGAATTAACGGATAAACATTCAATATACATAGTGAAATACGTTCATACACAAATACATACACACAACCATACAAACAGCCATACCTACAAACACACCAGAAGGGGGCCGCCCCTCCCCTGCGTTTTGTCTGGCCCCTCTACTTGTTTGCTCTATTTAGTAATATTTTTTCTGCCCCCGCCCCCTGTTATTGGCCTGGCCCCTGCTGTAGAATTTTCACGCTACGGGACTGATACAATACTTGGGCTGACTCGATTCCACTAAAGTTGGGGTTTAGTCTGATACAATACTTGGGCTGACTCGATTCCACTGAAGTTGGGGTTTAGTCTGATACAATACTTGGGCTGACTCGATTCCACTGAAGTTGGGGTTTAGTCTGATACAATACTTGGGCTGACTCGATTCCACTGAAGTTGGGGTTTAGTCTGATACAATACTTGGGTTTTATTTTTTTTTTTAAAGTAATTAGCTTAGTAATTCCATGACAGGGAAATTATTACAATCGTGTATAGTTGAGTATGCACGTGTGCCAACTGCTCACTTAGAACATGTCCACTATGTTCCAAGAAAACAAGTTTTTGGTCAGAGTTGGCCACACAATGAGAGCACAGATGATTCAAGTGAGCAATTGTTCATTATACAAGTAATAGGAAATTGGCAAATATTTTAATGAGATCAAATATTTCGAAAAACAAATTTGTCTGTAAAATTTTTGTGACCCCCCCCCCCCCCAGCTTTTTTCCCTTCATTCCTTGATCACGGGAGGAGTTGGTGGTGTTTAGGGCATTTAACCCAGGACTGGCGACAATCAAATATGTTTATATGAGAGTAACTAATATTTATATATGTATCAGAGCGACCATCATATATGCATGAGCGAAACTCATATATTTATATTTATAACACAAAACTTTCATATTGTGACATCATTCAACTTGGTGCTGCTATTCAAGAAGTAAAATAATTTATGTAAAAGATGTTTTTAAGAAAATTTTCCCTAGCTTTATAGAACAGGAACAAACAATACCCCTCCCCTTCCCCGCTCTGTTCTATTTCCTGTTCTTATTTCAGTTACAGCGGAAATTTTCTTCATTAAGTGTTATTCTAGTTCCATCCCCACATACACACACACACACACACACCGTTGTTTTTCCGGCATGGCATCTCTTTCACATTATATATATATATATATGTGTGTGTGTATGTGTGTGTGTATGTGTGTGTGTATGTGTGTGTGTGTGTGTATGTGTGTGTGTGTATGTGTGTGTATGTGTGTGTGTATGTGTGTATGTGTGTGTATGTGTGTATATATGTGTGTGTGTATATATGTGTATATATCTCTATACTTATAAGACGCATTTGTTGTCTGTCTGTCTGTCTGTCTGTCTGTTCCCTTGTAACTCAAGATCCAGATAACCAAATAATGTGAAATTTGTTACACATACACATAATTACATGGGGAAGGTTATAGGACAGGTTTCGTTTCATCTCGATGGGTAGTTTAATTGTAATTAATTTTTTTTTTATTTTAGTATTTTACTATATTAAAGTAATCTCGACGGCGCCATAAATAAAATTCCTCTGTGACGTCATTTCCCGATGTTCGAATAGAACTTGCGCGCTGGTGCTGTATTGTGCCTTTGTGATGCAAAGAATTTTTGATGTCTTTTCATGCTCTCTGATTTGTACAGTTTGAAAAGAAGATAAAGGAATGAAGAAGGATTTTAGAAGAAGTGTGAAGCTATAATAATAAGTATTATATATATATATATATATATATAAGCTATAATAATAAGTATTATATATATATATAAGCTATAATAATAAGTATTATATATATATATATATATATATATATATAGGCTTGCCATACGTCCCGATTTGGTCGGGACAGTCCCGGATATACTGGGTTGTCCCGGTGTCCCACCCGATTGTTGAAATTGTCCCGGTTTAGATTCAGGGCACAGTTTCTTGGAAATAATTGAGCAAAATTATTAGATTAATCTGCTCTTCTGTGATCAGTAACATTTTGGTAAGTAACACAGTAATACAAATTTACAGAAGTGAAAAATACGAGTAGTACAACAAGAAGAAAACTGTTTTGTTTTGTAAAAAATATCATGTTTGTGTACCATTATGAATAAAATAACAAAGATTATCTATTCTATAGCTTAAGTGTTTTTTACATTACTGTTTTCATACCCCCCCCCCCCGGAACCGACATCCCTAAACCTAAAGTAAAAAAGACAGAACTGTCCCGGTTGGTCCGTGAAAAAATATGGCAACCCTATATATATATATATATATATATATATATATATATATATATATATAGAGAGAGAGAGAGAGGGGAGGGAGAGAGAGAGAGGAAAGGAGGGTAGGAGGGAGGGAGGGGGAGAGAGGAGGGAGGGGGATGGACAGGGGGGAGAGAAGGAGGGAGATGGGAGAGGGAGAGAGAAAGGAAGGGAGGGAGGGAGGAAGGAGGGAGAGAGGGGTTAGGGGTGGAGAGAGGGGAGGGAAGGAGAGAGGGAGAGGATGGAAGAAATGGGAGGAAGAGGTAAAGAGAAAGAGGAGGCAGGGAGGGAGAGAGAGGGAAGGAGGAGGGAGGGAGGATGGACGGTGGGAGAGAAGGAGGGGAGAGGGAGGGAGAGGGAGGGAGGGAGGGAAAGGGAGAGAGGAGGCGAGAGAGGGGGTAGGGAGAAAACAGAAGGTAAACAGAAAACCTTATTTTAAACCCGGGCAAAGCCGGGTACTTGCAACTAGTATATATGTGTGTGTGTGTGTGTGTGTGTATGTATGTGTGTATATATATGTGTGTGTGTGTATATATATGATGGGTGTGTGTGTATATATATGTCTGTGTGTGTATGTGTGTATATGTGTGTATGTGTGTGTATATATATATATATGTGTGTGTATGTGTGTATATATGTATATATATATATGTGTGTGTGTGTGTATATGTGTGTGTGTACACATATGTGTGTGTGTGTGTATATATATGATGGGTGTGTGTGTATATATATGTGTGTGTGTGTGTATATATATATTCTATTTATTTTAAAATAACACAGACACGGTGGGGGGGGGGGGTGCGCTTAAAGATTAAAAATAGTTTCGCTATAAGGGCGCCCTTTTTGGCCAGTTCTATGAAAAGATCTGTTCTAGGACATGAAAACAGATCTGTTCTAGGACAGGAAAACAGATCTGTTCTAGGACATGAAAACAGATCTGTTCTAGGACATGAAAACAGATCTGTTCTGGGACATGAAAACAGATCTGTTCTGGGACATGAAAACAGATCTGTTCTGGGACATGAAAAACGATCTGTTCTGGGACATGAAAACAGATCTGTTCTAGGACATGAAAACTACGCCACTGCCAAGGGCCACCGTCACTAAATGCTCCTCTTTTGTCAGTACGAACATGCATTTACATGTCCGCAATACCAATGTTATTATTTATCAAGTACTCCTACAGAAATATCAAAGCCCCCATCAAGTACTTGTGTCCTGATACTATTGTCTCTATGACCCTATCCAAGTACTTATGTCCTGATTCTATCGTCTATATGGCCCCATCAAGTACTTATGTCCTGATTCTATCGTTTCTATGGCCCCCATCAAGTACTTATGTCCTGATTCTATCGTCTCTATGGCCCCATCAAGTACTTATGTCCTGATTCTATCGTCTCTAAGGCTCCATCAAGTACTTATGTCCTGATTCTATCGTCTCTATGGCCCCACCAAGTGCTTATGTCCTGATTCTAACGTCTCTATGACCCCTATCGAAGTACCCATGTCCTGATTCTATCGTCTCTATGACCCCTATCGAAGTACTCATGTCCTGATTCTATCGTCTCTATGACCCCTATCGAAGTACTCATGTCCTGATTCTATCGTCTCTGTGACCCCTATCGAAGTACTCATGTCCTGATTCTATCGTCTCTGTGACCCCTATCGAAGTACTCATGTCCTGATTCTATCGTCTCTGTGACCCCTATCGAAGTACTCATGTCCTGATTCTATCGTCTCTATGACCCCTATCGAAGTACTCATGTCCTGATTCTATCGTCTCTATGACCCCTATCGAAGTACTCATGTCCTGATTCTATCGTCTCTATGACCCCTATCGAAGTACTCATGTCCTGATTCTATCGTCTCTATGACCCCTATCGAAGTACTCATGTCCTGATTCTATCGTCTCTATGACCCCTATCGAAGTATTCATGTCCTGGTCATATTATTTCTACTAATAAACACATTTGTACTAATCCGCGAGCCTAATTACAGCTATGTTTGAGAACCAATCCACTAGTTGGTGTCTTAAAACACAATGTCCAGTCCCAGCTATGTTTGAGAACCAATCTACTAGTTGGTGTCTTGAAACACAATGTCCAGTCCCAGCTATGTTTGAGAACCAATCCACTAGTTGGTGTCTTAAAACACAATGTCCAGTCCCAGCCGTTATTTAACACTATGTCCAGTCCCAGCCTTTATTTAACACTATATCCAGTCCCAGCCTTTATTTAACACTATGTCCAGTCCCAGCCTTTATTTAACACTATGTCCAGTCCCAGCCTTTATTTAACACCATGTCAAGTCCAGCCTTTATTTAACACTATGTCCAGTCCCAGCCTTTATTTAACACTATGTCAAGTCCAGCCTTTATTTAACACTATGTCAAGTCCAGCCTTTATTTAACACTATGTCCAGTCCCAGCCTTTATTTAACACTATGTCCAGTCCCAGCCTTTATTTAACACTATGTCAAGTCCAGCCTTTATTTAACACTATGTCAAGTCCAGCCTTTATTTAACACTATGTCCAGTCCCAGCCTTTATTTAACACTATGTCCAATCCCGACTTTATTTAACACTGTGTCCCATTGTTTTGATGGCATTCATTAAAAACAAAAAGGCTTTTACTAATAAAATACTCTGCGACCAATGAAGTGATCAATTCTACCTCACTGCATCCATGACCTATTTATAACATATACACACACACACATTCGACAATCTTCTCCCTTTCTAAACTCAACCAACTGTTCAGACCTTTCTTTTTCCACTCCTTAATTCTCTTTCCTTAATTCTCTTTTCTTAATTCTCTTTTCCTCCTTACCTTCGTGCCCCATTCTTTTAATTACGTTTTTTTTTAAGCCTGTGGTATCCTTCTGGCTGTCTTAGCTCCCCTAAATATATGTGCCATTTACTTTTCTGCTAGGATTTTCCGCCTTCAGGTGTGTGTGTGTGTGTGTGTGTGTGTGTAGTGGCAGACGACAGCACACCTGTATAACCTTTTAAGGTCGTCCATCTTGTCCTCGCATATCCGTGGAACCTGGTCTGTTAGTCCCTCTGACTACCGCCTTTCTATGTGTTGTTGTTGTTGTTGTTTGTACATTCAAATTACGGCTGAAAGACCCAATTAAATATGTCAACAACGAGAGACGGTGCACGGTGAGAGCAATTTAGGGCAGAGGCGGGGGTTAGGAGGAGAATGGTTAAAAAGGGGGAGGGGGGGTAAATAGGCGGTAAATGAAGTCCACACGGTAGTCTGCCCTTGTCAGTTGTGTTGTCTTTGTCTCTGGGACCTGCATCAACAGGATCTTCTTATTGTGTCAGATCTATCTCTATCTGTTTATCTATCTATCTAACCATATATCCATCATCTATCTATCTAGACATCTATCAATAACGTATCTATCTAACCATCTATCCATAACCTATCTACCTAGACATCTATCCATCCATCCATTATCTATCTATCCATCCATCCCATCTATCTATCTTTATATATATCTGTCTATCTATCTATTCACCCATCCATCTATGTACCTATCTATTTATCCATCCATCCACATATCTATCTATCTACCTATCTATCTATATGTCTGCCTGTCTATCTAAATGACCTTCTCACCTAGCCTATGTTAGTGTATCTACCTATATGTATTTCTATGCAACATTACATCCATGTATCTGTCTCTCTGTATGTCTGTCTGTGAATGAATACATTTGTATATCAGAAAATGTTATGTTTCTCCGACTTCTGGCTGTCTGCCTGACTGAACTATGTCTGTGTATCTATGTATCTGTATCTTTCTTCGTGTAAGACTATCTATCTCTCAAGTCGTCGGTCTGTGTTATCTATTTAAAGACTGTCTATCAAGTTGTGGGTCTGTGTTATCTATTTGAAGACAATCTATGGGGCAGTTTTTTGTCTTGTCACCGACATTGCCCATTGTCCCTACGTCTCAAAAATTATTTGAAAATTCAGGTTTCGTTTTTTCCCCGTACATATTATCATTCTTTTCTTACTGTCCTATTATTATTATTATTATTATTAAAAAATGATTTTACTTTATTTCTAATTCAGAATGAATCACCCAAGACCTCTGACCTCGCCTAAGTACATGTACTAGATCCAATGATCAAAGCAATGAATATTAAAAAAATAAAAAAATGTCGTCTGCTGCGAAATGAGTCATTTAAAAACATGTACCTGTCTAAAAATGTCTGGGTGTCTAATGGAACCAAGACACTGCTTGCTGGGTTTCGTTTCAAAAAAAAAAACTACAATATTTCTGTTTCACTCCACATCAAAGAAGATAGAAAGAGAGACAGAGGGAAGACATGAAGAAAAAAAAACTTGCAGATCAGGTTTCTCAGACACCACACACACGTGTGATGTCATCGGAGAATGTCGTGTTTCGGTTTACTCTGCCCCCCCCCCACACACACCTCCTTCCCTCCCTTCCTCCTCCACCCAAACTCCTACCCCCTCCCCCCCGGGGGGATCAATAAAAATAGATAAATAGACTATTGTTTATTTAAAATCAGTCTAATACACAGACTAAACGCAGCAGACGACCGTTTGGACCGGGTAGAGTTACAGGGGCCACCGCTAGTTCATCTTGACCACATACAGGGGCCCTCATTGTTGTTGCTGTCACAATTCTGTATCTGAAGGGGGCCCCAAGTACAGCGCTCCTTGCATATGTTCCTTCTGGGGCACCTTGTGGAACAAAACCTGTGAAGGAATAAAGGAACTATGTGGGGGGGGGATGGGGGGGAGGTGTGTTCTTGTGTGCTGGGGCAGGGAAAAGTAATGGCGTAAATAGCTTTTGTACGCCCGGGGCGGACTATAAAAGTGCCGCCCCTTACTTCCCCCCCCCTTTTGTAATTCATAAATCCTTAAAGTCGAACGACTTGGAAACCGAACTTAATATATTAAAATACCTTAGAATATGAGCATTATTTTTAATTCCAACATCTGGCGAGTTATTTCTGTGTTGTTGTTGTTGTTGTTATTGTTGTTTTTTATCACTTCATCTTCGAGTTTATGCCATCTTTATATAACATTTCTGTGTGTGGTGAAAGCAGTGGCGTCACTAGGGGGTGCTGGCCGCACCGGGTGACACCAACATAGGGGTGACAAACAAAATGAACAATTTCTACATTTCATAGCAGAAATAACTCGGTCTATCCAGGTTTTTTTTAATTGATCATAGTTAAAAACATGAGCAGTAGCACAGGGTGCCACCATGCAGAGCGTCTGGAGTTTAGGTAAATGAATACAGTTCAAAGCTGCTCGAATCAAACGCGCTACAAAAAAAAAGGGAGCACTTAGTCACGTGGTTTTATGAAATTGGAGACGCAGTTTAAATACTCAGTTTAATGAGAGTAGTATACATCTTTCTGAAATATAGTCAGTAATATACATCTTTCTGAAATACAGCCAGTAATATACATCTTTCTGAAATACAGCCAGTAATATACATCTTTCTAAAATACAGCCAGTAATATACATCTTTCTGAAATACAGCCAGTAATATACATCTTTCTGAAATACAGCCAGTAATATACATCTTTCTGAAATACAGCCAGTAATATACATCTTTCTGGAATATAGTCAGTAATATACATCTTTCTGGAATATAGTCAGTAATATACATCTTTCTGAAATACAGCCAGTAATATACATCTTTCTGAAATATAGTCAGTAATATACATCTTTTTGAAATATAGTCAGTAATATACATCTTTCTGAAATATAGTCAGTAATATACATCTTTCTGAAATATAGTCAGTAATACACATCTTTCTGAAATATAGTCAGTAATATACATCTTTCTGAAATATAGTCAGTAATACACATCTTTCTGAAATATAGTCAGTAATATACATCTTTCTGAAATAGTCAGTAATATACATCTTTCTGAAATACAGCCAGTAATATACATCTTTCTTAGATGCAGTCAGTAAAACTATCGTTTTTATCGCTAAAGTATTTAAGGTAAAAGGTCCAATGCATGAAAATTCGAAATATGTTCCACTGTTCCACTGCTCATGGTGGACGTCTTATGGGGGTAGGGGTGACACCCTGAATTTTCCGCACCACGTAACACCAACTATAGTGACGTCATTGAGTGAAAGTATCCGGTATTTACTTAATAAATTTTTTTCGATACTAATCTATATCATTTTTTTCTTTTATTTTTGAAATCTTCAACCTACTGATTACATTTACCATTCAAACACAGTGAGTACTCTGCACTATCCGCCTTAGTACACTCCACTATCGTCCTTAGTACACTGCAGTATCGGCCTAAGTACACTCCAGTGGTGTGTCTTAGTACACTGCAATAGTGGCCTTAGTACACTCCAGTAGTGGCCTTAGTACACTGCAGTAGTGGCCTTAGTACACTCCAGTAGAGGCCTTAGTACACTCCAGTAGTGGCCTTAGTACACTGCAGTATCGGCCTAAGTACACTCCAGTAGAGGCCTTAGTACACTGCAGTAGAGGCCTTAGTACACTCCAGTAGTGGCCTTAGTACACTCCAGTAGTGGCCTTAGTACACTGCAGTAGTGGCCTTAGTACACTGCAGTAGTGGCCTTAGTACACTGCAGTAGTGGCCTTAGTACACTCCAGTAGTGGCCTTAGTACACTCCAGTAGTGGCCTTAGTACACTGCAGTATCGGCCTAAGTACACTCCAGTAGTGGCCTTAGTACACTGCAGTAGTGGCCTTAGTACACTGCAGTAGTGGCCTTAGTACACTGCAGTAGTGGCCTTAGTACACTGCAGTAGTGGCCTTAGTACACTGCAGTAGTGGCCTTAGTACACTCCAGTAGTGGCCTTAGTACACTCCAGTAGTGGCCTTATGGAATGACAGTGTCTGGGGTGATGGCAGGTAAAAATTGTGGGAAATCAAGTTTTTTTGAGAATTATTTTTTTTTAAAGTGGCTCAAAGGTACAACATTTAAAATACATGCCATTACCTGCAAGGTGTAATTGTAAGTTGTGATTCCGAAGGGCCATCACCTGCAAGGTGTAATTGTAAGTTGTGATTCTGAGGTGCCATCACCTGCAAGGTGTAATTGTAAGTTGTGATTCTGAGGTGCCATCACATGCAAGGTGTAAGTGTAAGTTGTGATTCTGAGGTGTCGTTACCTGCAAAGTGTAAGTGTAAGTTGTGATTCTGAGGGGCCATTACCTGCAAGATGTAACTGTAAGTTGTGATTCTGAGGTGCCATCACATGCAAGGTGTAAGTGTAAGCTGTGGTTCTGAGGTGCCATCACATGCAAGGTGTAAGTGTAAGTTGTGATTATTATTGAGACGAAGTATGACCGTTGCCAATCCTGGCCGGTGTCAAAAAAATATCTGGAAACAGATTAATGGCAGTCTTTAAAGTTTTATAATATGATTAGATTATTTAATTGTAGACGAACACATCCTTATGTTGATATCTCTCTCTCTCTCTGTGACTCACTCACACTCTTTCTGTCTCTCTCACTCTATCTCTCTCTCTCTCACTCACTCACTTTCTCTCTCTCTCCCTCTCTCTCTCTCTCTCTCTTTCTCTCTCACTCACACTCTTTCTGTTTCTTTCTCACTCTCTCTTTATCTCTCTTTCACTCTCTCTCTCTCTCTCTCTCTCTCTCTCTCTATCTCTATCTCTATCTCACACACACACTCCCTCCCCGACAGACGGCATAACAAATGTAAAATAATTGAGAATTTTTTTGTGTGGGGATTCAGAAATGAATCTGTACTCTGTACGTTTTATAACATTCAAAAAATTAATTCATGGATTGAACGATTTGAAACTATAGACAACGATTTGTAGATCACACGCCACCATCCTATAATAATTAGAACTGGTCCATTGGTCACTCCCACCTACCTTTCACCAGACCATGACTCTGTGAAATCAATGAAGTGGAACTGTTCTGACATTTCGGTGCAGGAAACCGCTAGTCTGTCAGTTGATTGATCCAACCGAGTTCACAGAAAGACAGGGGAAATGGAGGGGGGGGGCTGGATTCGAGAGGTCAGGTAGAGATAGCAAGCATTATAAAGATGAAAGAGAGCAGGAAACGTAGAGTGTGGGGTGGTGGAGGTGGTAGAGAAATACGGGTCATTCAGGTGAGCATCAATTCCACAAGGACACGTCTCGAGGTCTCCTTCAGGCTAGAGACGGTGGGGAGGGGGGGGGGGGTTCCCAACAAGCAGCAGATCAAAGTACAAAGAAATTCTCATGAATGGGACGCGCTGGGTCGAGCGCCAGTCACTGAATTCACAAGGCTGGAAGTTTCTGTCCCCTCTCTTCCTCTCTATTGACTGCCTCCAGCCACTCTGTCCCCAGGTTTTCAATACATACATTTTGTCCGTCCCATGCCCCCCTTTTCCCTCCCCCCCGTCTCTTCTCATCTTGTGTACAGTTCCAGGAAACTCATAGCCGACCCCCTCCCCTTCCCATTCCCCGACTCAAACCTCTCTCCCCTGTTTGTATTTTTAAATATCCTTCTTTGCATGTTCTCTTGCTCGTGTAAGTGAATGATGTATATAGGCTACATTCTGTGAGCTGACCCTGGAAACGTGTTGATCTATTTATGTGGTAAGGAATATTTACCTATTATAGGGACTGGTGTTTATATTTTGAAACAATAAGTAATATGTTATCATTAGAGGGACCATTTGTCTTTTAAAATTGATACTATCAGGAATATGTAAACGTTGTATGGACTATCTGTTTAGTCTCCTATCTACAGGCCCGAGGCTAAAAAGGCCATGGAGGTAGCTCCATTTAGAAACAACACCATGGAGACAGCACCATGCAGAAGAAGCACCATGGAGGCAGAACATTAGAGAGGAGGCAAACTGGAGACAGCCCCATGTAGAGGAAGCACCATAGACACAGCACCATGCAGAAGAAGCACCATGGAGGCAGAACATTAGAGAGGAGGCAAACTGGAGACAGCACCATGCAGAGGAAGCACCATAGAGGCAGAACATTAGAGTGGGGCCTATTGGGGACAGCACCATGCAGAAGAAGCACCATAGAGGCAGCACCGTGCAGAGAAAGCACCATAGAGGCAGCACCATGCAGAAGAAGCACCATAGAGGCAGCACCATGCAGAAGAAGCACCATGGAGGCAGAACATTAGAGAGGAGGCAAACTGGAGACAGCCCCATGTAGAGGAAGCACCATAGAGACAGCACCATGTAGAGGAAGCACCATAGAGACAGCACCATGCAGAAGAAGCACCATGGAGTCATCAACGTGAAGGAGAAATACAACTTTGTCGTAAATATTAAAACATATGACCTGCCATTTTAATTGGTTTATTACATTTGTTGTTGAAATTCGATGAGCGATTCAATGTATCAATAAAATGTAAATAACTAAATTTCGTTTCGAGCATTTCGATACATAATTTATATCATTGAAACTGTCAAGTAAATTACTTGACATAGAAAAAAAATTGCTAGCAAAAAATTCAATCTTCATAAATAAATATCAACATGTACCTCGCTTTACCTTATCCAAGACGAGAGACTGCAATCGGGAAACAATACTCGTACCTGCAGTGTTCTGCAGGGAGCAAAACCTGAAATCACATGCAAACATTTTCTCCTAAAGTAAAAATTTAAAAAATAACATTTATTTCGATACAGTGTCATTTTTAATTTACATGTCAAATTGACCAATGAAATACGTCAAAATTAAAACAACCTCAGTCTAACGAACAAAGTTTATACTTGTCCTTTAACGTAGATGTTGTGTTGTTTATATTTAAGGGGCTCAGGTCAGGGGTTGTACTTATGTATTTGGTGAAGTTGGGGGCCCGAGGCAGATACGTGTAGTGTTATTTTGAGGCCCCCCCCTAGAAAAATGTACAAGTCGTGACTCGTGACCCACCGGCATCGGATATTATAGAAATTAACACTGAAAAAAAAGGGGTGGGGCGGGGGGGCTTAGACTTGGGTGCTCTAGGCATTCTTCCATTCCATTAAATGTTGCAGCCTGGGTTTGTGTAGTCCTCTCTATCACAGTGTCTCAAACTGGGGGGGGGGGGCGAACAATGGCCCCAGAAATGGTTTCAAATATTTTGATAAAATAATGCTTCTATTTCTTACAATTCAAAACCAACCTGATACGTCTGCTTCCATTTTACGTTTTCAAAGTAAATGTCTTTGAGATCTCAATTAAATCGAAATGTCTGTTAGATCACAAAGTTCAATCGCCAGTTTTGGACTAATAGATCAATTTGTTTAATAGGCCTGAGATTTAAAAAAGAAAATGTCTATTATTGGTGTTTAAGTCAAGGTATGGTCGAGTTTAATAAAATTGACTCTTTTTTATCCTTGTCTACATACTGTCACTTATTATTTGATCTTTTTTATTTTAATTAAAATATTCCGATATGAGCTGACCTGAATACTATGATGGTTTGTTTGAACTGTTGAGAAATCTGGCGCCAACTTAAAGGGAAATTATTCCATGAAAAGTCCTATACTATGGTCCATCGGAGTCCTATACTATGGTCCAACGGAGTCCTATGCTGTGGTCCAGGAGTTCTCAAAGTCCGGAACGAATGTCAGGGTACAGCTAGTATAATTATAGGATCGATAATCTAAATGTATTCCTGATTATAATTACCTAACAAAACTTGAAGTTTGAAAATCCTCAAATTAAAAGAGGTAATCTAATTATACAATTAATAAAGCTTTCTTTTGTTGTAGTTTTTTCTGTGTAGTTGCGTCGCGAAACTGAAACTGTTGTCATAATGTGTCATACGACGGTAAAAGCTGATGTTGTTTTTCTTGTTTAATTTACACTATGTTTTGGGACCCCCCCCAGGTAAAGATTTATTTTGGGGCCATAGACAAATGTGTATCTGGGTGCTTCAGGGACAGGTATAATTTAGAGGGCCCCTAGTAAAGTAAAGGGTCTTCAGGGCAGATGACGTGTAGAATTCATCTGCGTCTGAAACCACGGTATATAAATGGATTGCATTGTTAGCATAACGCCCAGCCGCCTTTACTTCCCCACCTTAAGTCAGGTACCCGTTTAAACCTGGCTGGACTTGTGGGGCTTTGACCAACTTTCGACTAGGACCTGGAAATTCCTTTGGATCTCAACAAGGATAAAAGCCTAGGACTCTCAGATCGGCAGTTGAACTTCTTCATCACTCGGCCAACCGTCACAAGGCGGGTACTAGGCAAAAACACAATTTGTGGCAGTGGACAAAAACACAATTTGTGGCAGTGGACAAAAACACAATTTGTGGCAGTGGACAAAAACGATGTCAGGACCAGCTCCTGCAGTATTGCGTCCTCAATAGTCTTTTTAAACTGCCCACTTCTCATTTCAGACAACAATAATCTAAAATGTCAATAATCACCAACAATAATCTAAAATGTCAATAGTCACCAACAATAATCTAAAATGTCAATAGTCACCAACAATAATCTAAAATGTCAATAGTCACCAACAATAATCTAAAATGTCAATAATCACCAACAATAATCTAAAATGTCAATAGTCACCAACAATAATCTAAAATGTCAATAATCACCAACAATAATCTAAAATGTCAATAGTCACCAACAATAATCTAAAATGTTTAAAAAAGTATCATCTATATTCTAACTTGTCGGCAACATTCTAAAAGCTTCACATATAATCAATGACATTCTACTTTCCTCCAGTCCCCCATCCCGTACCATCAAACATTCTACCTCCCCCCGGGTCTACATGCCGTATCATCAAACTTTCTACAAACTCAACCCGTTCCTTGACTTTCAAACATTTCACTCCACAGTACCATCAAACTTTCTACAAACTCAACCCGTTCCTTGACTTTCAAACATTTCACTCCACAGTACCATCAAACTTTCTACAAACTCAACCCGTTCCTTGACTTTCAAACATTTCACTCCACAGTACCATCAAACTTTCTACAAACTCAACCCGTTCCTTGACTTTCAAACATTTCACTCCACAGTACCATCAAACTTTCTACAAACTCAACCCGTTCCTTGACTTTCAAACATTTCACTCCACAGTACCATCAAACTTTCTACAAACTCAACCCGTTCCTTGACTTTCAAACATTTCACTCCACAGTACCATCAAACTTTCTACAAACTCAACCCGTTCCTTTCAAACATTTCACTCCACAGACTTTCAAACATTTCACTCCACAGTACCATCAAACTTTCTACAAACTCAACCCGTTCCTTGACTTTCAAACATTTCACTCCACAGTACCATCAAACTTTCTACAAACTCAACCCGTTCCTTGACTTTCAAACATTTCACTCCACAGTACCATCAAACTTTCTACAAACTCAACCCGTTCCTTGACTTTCAAACATTTCACTCCACAGTACCATCAAACTTTCTACAAACTCAACCCGTTCCTTGACTTTCAAACATTTCACTCCACAGTACCATCAAACTTTCTACAAACTCAACCCGTTCCTTGACTTTCAAACATTTCACTCCACAGTACCATCAAACTTTCTACAAACTCAACCCGTTCCTTGACTTTCAAACATTTCACTCCACAGTACCATCAAACTTTCTACAAACTCAACCCGTTCCTTGACTTTCAAACATTTCACTCCACAGTACCATCAAACTTTCTACAAACTCAACCCGTTCCTTGACTTTCAAACATTTCACTCCACAGTACCATCAAACTTTCTACAAACTCAACCCGTTCCTTGACTTTCAAACATTTCACTCCACAGTACCATCAAACTTTCTACAAACTCAACCCGTTCCTTGACTTTCAAACATTTCACTCCACAGTACCATCAAACTTTCTACAAACTCAACCCGTTCCTTGACTTTCAAACATTTCACTCCACAGTACCATCAAACTTTCTACAAACTCAACCCGTTCCTTGACTTTCAAACATTTCACTCCACAGTACCATCAAACTTTCTACAAACTCAACCCGTTCCTTGACTTTCAAACATTTCACTCCACAGTACCATCAAACTTTCTACAAACTCAACCCGTTCCTTGACTTTCAAACATTTCACTCCACAGTACCATCAAACTTTCTACAAACTCAACCCGTTCCTTGACTTTCAAACATTTCACTCCACAGTACCATCAAACTTTCTACAAACTCAACCCGTTCCTTGACTTTCAAACATTTCACTCCACAGTACCATCAAACTTTCTACAAACTCAACCCGTTCCTTGACTTTCAAACATTTCACTCCACAGTACCATCAAACTTTCTACAAACTCAACCCGTTCCTTGACTTTCAAACATTTCACTCCACAGTACCATCAAACTTTCTACAAACTCAACCCGTTCCTTGACTTTCAAACATTTCACTCCACAGTACCATCAAACTTTCTACAAACTCAACCCGTTCCTTGACTTTCAAACATTTCACTCCACAGTACCATCAAACTTTCTACAAACTCAACCCGTTCCTTGACTTTCAAACATTTCACTCCACAGTACCATCAAACTTTCTACAAACTCAACCCGTTCCTTGACTTTCAAACATTTCACTCCACAGTACCATCAAACTTTCTACAAACTCAACCCGTTCCTTGACTTTCAAACATTTCACTCCACAGTACCATCAAACTTTCTACAAACTCAACCCGTTCCTTGACTTTCAAACATTTCACTCCACAGTACCATCAAACTTTCTACAAACTCAACCCGTTCCTTGACTTTCAAACATTTCACTCCACAGTACCATCAAACTTTCTACAAACTCAACCCGTTCCTTGACTTTCAAACATTTCACTCCACAGTACCATCAAACTTTCTACAAACTCAACCCGTTCCTTGACTTTCAAACATTTCACTCCACAGTACCATCAAACTTTCTACAAACTCAACCCGTTCCTTGACTTTCAAACATTTCACTCCACAGTACCATCAAACTTTCTACAAACTCAACCCGTTCCTTGACTTTCAAACATTTCACTCCACAGTACCATCAAACTTTCTACAAACTCAACCCGTTCCTTGACTTTCAAACATTTCACTCCACAGTACCATCAAACTTTCTACAAACTCAACCCGTTCCTTGACTTTCAAACATTTCACTCCACAGTACCATCAAACTTTCTACAAACTCAACCCGTTCCTTGACTTTCAAACATTTCACTCCACAGTACCATCAAACTTTCTACAAACTCAACCCGTTCCTTGACTTTCAAACATTTCACTCCACAGTACCATCAAACTTTCTACAAACTCAACCCGTTCCTTGACTTTCAAACATTTCACTCCACAGTACCATCAAACTTTCTACAAACTCAACCCGTTCCTTGACTTTCAAACATTTCACTCCACAGTACCATCAAACTTTCTACAAACTCAACCCGTTCCTTGACTTTCAAACATTTCACTCCACAGTACCATCAAACTTTCTACAAACTCAACCCGTTCCTTGACTTTCAAACATTTCACTCCACAGTACCATCAAACTTTCTACAAACTCAACCCGTTCCTTGACTTTCAAACATTTCACTCCACAGTACCATCAAACTTTCTACAAACTCAACCCGTTCCTTGACTTTCAAACATTTCACTCCACAGTACCATCAAACTTTCTACAAACTCAACCCGTTCCTTGACTTTCAAACATTTCACTCCACAGTACCATCAAACTTTCTACAAACTCAACCCGTTCCTTGACTTTCAAACGTTTCACTCCACAGTACCATCAAACTTTCTACAAACTCAACCCGTTCCTTGACTTTCAAACGTTTCACTCCACAGTACCATCAAACTTTCTACAAACTCAACCCGTTCCTTGACTTTCAAACGTTTCACTCCACAGTACCATCAAACTTTCTACAAACTCAACCCGTTCCTTGACTTTCAAACGTTTCACTCCACAGTACCATCAAACTTTCTACAAACTCAACCCGTTCCTTGACTTTCAAACATTTCACTCCACAGTACCATCAAACTTTCTACAAACTCAACCCGTTCCTTGACTTTCAAACATTTCACTCCACAGTACCATCAAACTTTCTACAAACTCAACCCGTTCCTTGACTTTCAAACATTTCACTCCACAGTACCATCAAACTTTCTACAAACTCAACCCGTTCCTTGACTTTCAAACATTTCACTCCACAGTACCATCAAACTTTCTACAAACTCAACCCGTTCCTTGACTTTCAAACATTTCACTCCACAGTACCATCAAACTTTCTACAAACTCAACCCGTTCCTTGACTTTCAAACATTTCACTCCACAGTACCATCAAACTTTCTACAAACTCAACCCGTTCCTTGACTTTCAAACATTTCACTCCACAGTACCATCAAACTTTCTACAAACTCAACCCGTTCCTTGACTTTCAAACATTTCACTCCACAGTACCATCAAACTTTCTACAAACTCAACCCGTTCCTTGACTTTCAAACATTTCACTCCACAGTACCATCAAACTTTCTACAAACTCAACCCGTTCCTTGACTTTCAAACATTTCACTCCACAGTACCATCAAACTTTCTACAAACTCAACCCGTTCCTTGACTTTCAAACATTTCACTCCACAGTACCATCAAACTTTCTACAAACTCAACCCGTTCCTTGACTTTCAAACATTTCACTCCACAGTACCATCAAACTTTCTACAAACTCAACCCGTTCCTTGACTTTCAAACATTTCACTCCACAGTACCATCAAACTTTCTACAAACTCAACCCGTTCCTTGACTTTCAAACATTTCACTCCACAGTACCATCAAACTTTCTACAAACTCAACCCGTTCCTTGACTTTCAAACATTTCACTCCACAGTACCATCAAACTTTCTACAAACTCAACCCGTTCCTTGACTTTCAAACATTTCACTCCACAGTACCATCAAACTTTCTACAAACTCAACCCGTTCCTTGACTTTCAAACATTTCACTCCACAGTACCATCAAACTTTCTACAAACTCAACCCGTTCCTTGACTTTCAAACATTTCACTCCACAGTACCATCAAACTTTCTATCCCCCCCCCCCAGTCCACCATCCCGTACCATCAAACATTCCATAGAACTTCCTTCCATACTTTTTATTTAATTCCTGAACACACACACACGGAGAGCTTTCCTTCCCCTCCCCTGTGTCTGTCACAGTTCACTCTGTGACCTCCACATCTGCCCCCTTCCCTTACATCTCTTCCCTAACTTCCATTTAGGCATCAAACTTTTCATAGCAAACAACCCTGCCCTCCTCCTCACCCCCCTTCCTCGTCCTCATGCCGCCCCTCCCTCCCCAACCCCTCCCCCCCCGCTCTCTCTCTCTCTCTCTCCCCTCAGCTCTGAGGTCCTGTACACTGCTCTGTGGTACCTGGCCGGATCCTAGATGACTAGGCTACATGCCGTGCGTGTCAGGTGTATAAAGTCTGAGACAGGTAACAGCCAGAGAGTACCTGGAGCTGTGCTGTGTAACAACAACAATGGTCGCATCACGGCCCCGCCCTGTTCTCTCTCTCTCTCTCTCTCTACGTCACTTTATTATGGTGAAAAACATGTTTCAGCCAACCAACTCATTTGTCTAATTATTTATATGTGCTACCTTTTTGTTTAACGACGTATAAAGAATTCCTTTATGGCTTAGTACAACTGTATAAGTAGCAACTGGTGGTGTGTGGGGGGGGGGCGAAAACCAGGAATTAAAAGAGTTTGTTTGTGTGTGTGTGGGGGGGGGCGACTTGAGAGATAGAAAGTCAACAATCTTGGAAATCAACAAAAAATAAATTCAAGGATTTACTTCCTCTCTCACCTCTTACTACAAATGATAAACTGCAACAGAAAAAAAAAATTCCAGATAAAATGGCCGGGCGGTGGGAGTGTGGTGGAACGGGGGTAGGGTGTATTTATCATGTAGAGATAGAGAGATGGACATGAGTAGAGTGCTACAAATACCACACAGCGACAAGTCTAGGAATGTAGTACTTCAACAAGACAACGAGATCTCCCATGATGATAAGAACATTGGCGTGTACCAACAAATGCTGACGCCAATTTTTGTTATTGAAGTGGAATACAACAAGTCATACACAAGTCCTCTCCTAGTGTGGGCAAAAAAAAATATTATTCAGTCTCTTAGAGATAACTAACTATACGGGAAGTGTTTGTGTGGGTAGGACCGTGGATCAGTCTGTGCCGGAACCAATCCCAATTTTTTATTTATTTTAATGATTTATCAATAAGTAATGATTAATATTTCTTTACATAAACATTGAGTGAATAAGACACCAAAAGTCAGTGTGATGCCATGTTCCTACGCCCATCATGCCCTAATTTCTTCTGAAGTCGTTTTCTCCCACTTTTTCTTTTATTATCATGTTTCCCGTCTGCTCTTCTTTCTCCCTACTAGAAGTTCCCACAGCTGAAACCTGTTGTCACACGAAAATGTAGGATGCGGACCCATATAAATTTTTAGGCTCTGTTAGGGATAATGTCGCGCTCACCGCAAACGAAATAACCAGATAAATAGTGTAATATTGACGAATGTTGATGTGACATTACAATTTTATAACATATCTACGATACAATTTCCCATTTCAAATATATTTTTTTACAAAATTTCAGCTCAAGTATATTTTTTTGTGCGAAATAAAATAGATAATATTTGTTCTTCGGTGTGTAGTTTCACCTCGACCGAGCCTCAAGTCATTTGTCAACAATGTCAGCTAGCATCAGAATCCCAGGAAGTTTTGAGGAGGTGACGAGGGAGGCCAGCACTGTGTGATCTGAGTACCGGTGACGGCTCCTCCCTTACTCTCCCAGAACTTCGTCAACTTGGTGGAACTTTTCTTGAACAGGAGAATAGAGAAGACATTTTGTGTGAAAGATATTCTTCTCCCACCTTAGTTGTAAGTAGGATCAGATTTATATTATTGTTTTTTAATATATTTTTTATTACTAACTTGAACAACAATTTTGGCACTGCACACAAACCAAAAATGTACATGACATGTTATCAACTTTTGAAAAAAAAAAGAATGACAACATTTGATAGAAATTCAATATTTGTTTACTCATTAATGTTTTTATGAAATCAGTTTCGATCTGTTATTACAAATCAACAATCGAGGGGAAATTAATTCTTGGATTTAAAATTCATCGCGTCGATTATCTTCAGAATCGGTGGACTTGATTGTCTGGTAAATTTCGTCATTGATCATCAAAACAAACCTGTGACGTCAGACCTGTTGGCGTCTCTCTCTCTCTCTCACCCCCCTTTTCCTCTTTGTTTAAAAAACCCTATTGTTTGTTGTTTTTCCCCCTTTCAAATACAGTTTCGCTGAATCGTTTCACTACGACTACCACCTTACATTTTTATTTTAAAACTCCCTCTGGGGTGATATACGGGTTGGTACTTTTGATGACCCGCTTCCTCAGTCTTAGCGTGTGTCGTTATTTTAATTAGTTTCCCCTCGACAGAGCCTCGCGAGGCCTGTGTCTTGCTTGTCACGTCAGGCACATCAACGAGTAAAGGGGAGGCTATTTCATAGCACGCATTTCTTCTCTCGCGTAGTCTCGCTAATGTCAAATACTGAGAAAATGCCGAGGGTTTATTAAACACGGGGAAGTAGTAAAGGGGTAAGGGAGGGGAAGAAGAAAAAAAAAAGGTGGGGGGGGGGGTTTCCAGACATAATTAAACTTTTACCTTTTTTTTTATTTTTACCCTTTTGACGTTTTATTTTTTTTTCCACTGATGTAATGAGAGTATGAACCCCCCCCCCCCCACATCCCACCCTCAGATGTGTACCTTACTTTGAACTACTTGAAATTTCATTAAAAGTCCAGATACATATTCAATCACACTGTTTTTTGTTCCAACTGTTGAGTTAGGAATTGGACCAGGGCTTCCGCCAGCTAACCTTAGGGCCTTGACAATGCCTGGCTATGAAAAGCGACTGGGCTCCTTGGATACAGGGTATCTGACATATTGTTAACCCCCCCACCCCCTTATTATACACATGGCTACAAAATACAAACAGCCACTCATAAACATTGTACTGTATAGTATACACAAGGCTCATTTTCACACACTCTGTGTCATTTTATCTGCATGACTGACTGTTTTATGTTTTGTGTTTATTGTTATCTTAGTCCGATACTTTGTAAGTTCTAAGTAGGGGGAACGTCTGAATAAATTATTGCGCGCGCACATACACGCCAGACTACTCTGTAGTCAATTTCTATCCCACGCCAATCTTTCATAAACATCCATAATTCTACCCGCTGCCCATAGCCTCTACCCGCTGCCCGTAGCCTCTACCTGCAGCTCATAGCCTCTACCTGCAGCTCATAGCCTCTACCTGCTGCTCGTAGCCTCTACCTGCTGCTCGTAGCCTCTACCTGCAGCTCATAGCCTCTACCTGCTGCTCATAGCCTCTACCCGCTGCTCATAGCCTCTACCCGCTGCTCATAGCCTCATCCTGCTGCTCGTAGCCTTTACCTGCAGCTCATAGCATCTACCTGCAGCTCATAGCATCTACCTGCTGCTCATAGCCTCTACCTGCTACTCGTAGCCTCTACCTGCAGCTCATAGCCTCTACCTGCTGCTAACTTGTTATCACCCTGATCTGCTGGGTGGCGCTTTTGCGCGAGCCGGATCTGCATGGTGCCCGCCCCCCTACCTGCAATGACGTGTGGATTACGAGCTCGACTCCCAATGTGTCCAGTCACCTACATATGTCTCCCGTGGTGCCTCTATGGCCAATGCACTACGGCTATGGTGGGGATGAAAGAAGGGCATCATAAGACCCGCCCCCATTTGTGGGTTAAATGATCTATAAGTTAAACATCTCATCCTTTCAGAGACTTCATGTTTTTACTGGTTACTGTCCAGTGTTACTTGTTACTGTCCAGTGTTACTCGTTACTGTCCAATGTTTGTTACTATTACTGTCCCGTGTTAGTTACTCGTTACTGCCCAGTGTTATTTGTTACTTTCCAGTGTTACTCGTTACTGTCCAGTGTTACAACCCTGTTTTACGTGTTACAACCTTCCTGTACACTTTGCAGACCTTTTTTAGCTGACAGTTGTCTTGTTTTCCTTGTTGATATCCCTGTTGTGCTTGTAACAGCCCTTCGACTGCAGTGAAGACAATTACGTTATTGTACTCGGCACCTCCACCTCGCCACTGTCTCGCGTATTGATCAAGACACTCACGTGTGGGGTATTTCAAAATTTAATTTATCACTCTGTGACTCCTACATCTGGTGACTTGTTGCAAATTAATTTTTTTTTAAAGCTATGTTCGAACTTTATAGACCGTTCAATTCCCTTACCTGTCCTTTCTCCTCTTGCCCCCCCCCCTCCAACCTCTCTCCAGTTTTCCCTTGCACCCCCCCCCCCCCGTCCTCAGTCACTGCCTGTAAGATCGACCGTTCCAGTATATATCAGTGAGTGGGATCGATGGGGGGACCGGGTCTAAACGTCAAAGTCTGACTTCATAAAAACGGTTGATACGTCTGTGGTGACATGAGTGGGGTAGGGGGCAAGTCGGCGGAGGCTGGTGTAACACCTGGTGCTGGTAAATCGATGGAGTGGGAAGAAACCGTTGGCCACAGGGCAAGAAACGTCACCTGGACTTTAAAAAAAAAAATTAAAAGATAAGAAACTTTGATGGGTACTGACTGGATTTGGGGGACTGGCGGGGGGAAGCAGAGGCTGGAAGGGTGTTGGTTGTTGGGGGGAGGGAGGGTGTGGGGGAGCATTGGTGGCCGATCTAGGTTATATTCTGTTATAGCTGAGATCTTAACATAAATTCTCCGTGCATTGATGTAAGCCAGCAGTAAAACAAAAAGTGTTGTTGAATTATTGATCTAGTTTTGGTTCATATGTTTATTAACCTTTTCTGGCCCTCCTAAATGGGGTCACAGTATATGATCAGTCTATTTTCTTTACCTGGTCACAGTGTAGAATCAATCTATTTGTCTTTACCCGGACACAGTATAGAATCAATCTATTGTCTTTACCTGGTCACAGTGTAGAATCAGTCTATTGTCTTTACCTGGTCACTTTATTAATTCCTGTATAGTCCGTAATTATCTAGTGCTATCCATGGCTTTATAGCTAATAAAAAGTGACCATGGTAGCCTTTATACTACTGACCTCAGAACAACGGTCAGTTTGTTGCAGATTACATCAAAGGATGATGTTTGTTATGTACTAGTTGGTAGCTGCAGAATAATTATAATAGGGGATGTTTCTGTGCGGACGGAGAATGGGGAAAAGAGGGTGGGGTATTCTTGCACGGTTGTCCTCAGCCAGAACTGAATTAGTTCTTGTATCTCCCCCTCACACACACACATAGGACAAAACGGTTCTAAACTCGAGGAGGGGCTTGTTACGTTCATAAACTCGGCGAGGGGGGTTGTCTCCCCCCCCCCCCCCACAGGACATATCGGTGAGTTCTGCCGTCATGTGCTGTTGAAATCTCACTTAACGAAAACAAAAACAACTCTCATGGATGCTTGCTGTATGCGTGTGTCTAGTTGTTGTGTGGTGGGCCCCCGATGATCGACTGTTCACCTTAATGGTCCCTGGGTTCTTTCCTCGATGAGAGACCCGGGAAGAAAGGGGTGGGGGGGGGGTCAAGTCTCTGGGAAAGTTCTTAAAATCCACCCCAGATTTGATAAAATACCTAACATATAGCGGGCAAAGCGTGGGCGTGGTGCTAGTCACATACGTATGTATCCCGTGTTGCCTCCATGGCCATTGAACTCTCAAATACTGGGAATGGTAGAACGGCACTGTAACCAACAGACCCAACATGTATTAGTGAACGGCCTACTAGTTGAAAGTGAAATGTTTAATTTTTAGAACAATTCAAAGCCAAAACTGTACGGTGTCACTAAATGTATTCATCAGTGGAGCGCTGCACCTAGGACAGACTGAAACATTCCTAACTTTAACTGAAATAAACATCAGACTTTAACAGACGTCACTTGACCTGCTCGCGAGCTTTCTGGTTGTATCATGGTGCTATGTTACCTGTAGTCTGTTTATGAAATCTGTTTATGTCAGTTTGTTGTGTTTGACTTTAAAAAAAAACAATTAAATTGAGGCGTTGTTTATGTCAGTGAAGTTTCACCAGCAATCACTGTGAGAGGCTAACTCAAACTGAACATAATCATTTGATGGAAACAATGGGACTGAATGTAATCATTTGATGGAAACAATGGGACTGAATGTAATCATTTGATGGAAACAATGGGACTGAATGTAATCATTTGATGGAAACAATGGAACTGAATGTAATCATTTGATGGAAACAATGGAACTGAATGTAATCATTTGATGGAAACAATGGAACTGAATGTAATCATTTGATGGAAACAATGGAACTGAATGTAATCATTTGATGGAAACAATGGTACATTGTGCGCTGTTCAATTTCTTGATCAATTCACTTATCTTTAACTTACTTGTGTAGCCAATGGCTACATTAGACTGTGTGTGTCCCATGACATGCTGCTTTGACGCCTACAGGTCATGTAACCCACCTGACTACATGTTGATATGGCCGTCTGCTACATTGTGTGCTTTCATCACACTGAGTCCATGTGCTAGTTTTAAGTATGTTTACAATTACTTCAACCTTAATGTCCCCTTTCTTTAAAAAAAAATAAATAAACTTAATTTGATACTAATGGAGTCCTACATGAGTGCTCTGTCTATGTTGTTTCTTTTAAATAATTCCAGATAAGAATTATTTCACGTGTACACTTGTCTGTATGCACAGCTATTTCCTTATTACATTTTTTATGATTAATATGCATAGAATATTGTATATCGTTGTAGCACACATACAAACACACCCTGAATCTGTATAGGCCTATCTATCTATCTATCTATCTATCTATCTATCTATCTATCTATCTATCTATCTATCTATCTATCTATCTATCTATCTATCTATCTATCTATCTATCTATCTATCTATCTATCTATCTATCTATCTATCTATCTATCTATCATCTATCTATCTATATATATATATATATATATATATATATATATATATATATATATATATATATATATATTCCCTGACCCAATCTTTAGGTTTCAGTCCTAAACTCATCAGGCTGCTGTGTGTGTGTGTACTTGTGCTCACTCACAAAACGTCTTGACAAAGTACATTACATCACACCCCACCATACAGCTGGCAGTACTTTGCTGACTTACTCGTGGACTCGCCTGAAATACTTCACGACAACAGTCACTCAGATCCACTCACTTGTGTATCCACACCGCCTACACACACACACCCCTACCCTCGACCCTCTTCTCGTCATCTACACCAGTTGAACATGTCACGTCACACACACACACTCTCGTACCATATACGTCATATCAAAAGAACTCGTTGTTCTAACGATATTTCATAAACCACCACTGAGAGGGCTAGGATTCTTTTTTGTCTGTGTCCCAGGGTCGTCGTCCCGCTCCCCCCTCCCTCCTTCCCTCCTCCACTTGACTGGCTCAGGAACCTGCGACAGTACCATCTTCCTGTCTGTCGACCAACACGGACCTACAACAAGTAGTCCCATCGCTGGCCTCTGACTCACCGAGACTCTTGTCATTTTTTTCCGGAACACGTTATGACTCTGTGAGATGACAGACAGACAGACACACGGGCTGACAGAGAGAATGATGATGAAGCAGCTGATGTTTTCAGTACTGAAACACTTGAGTCTTAAGAAAGAGATACAAATTCGAGAATTCTATTTTTATCTTGAAACATTTTCAAGCATATGATGAGGTGGTGGCTGCAGCAGTGACGCAGAGATAAACACATATAGACTGACACAGAGATAAACACATATAGACTGACAGTGAGATAAACACATATAGACTGACAAAGACATAAACACATATAGACTGACCGAGAGATAAACACATAAAGACTGACGCACAGATAACCACATATAAACTGACGCACAGATAAACACATATAGACTGACAGAGAGATAAACACATATAGACTGACAGAGAGATAAACACATATAGACTGACAGAGAGATAAACACATATAGAAGCGGATTAAGGTCAGTTGGGGATCTTGGTCATAGAAGAAAACATGTGACCCTTAAAAAGACCAAGGTGGAGAAAATAAAGTCTCAAGGTAAAGTGGATACATTTGTGTGTTACGCGCCCACTGTACCCGCGTCTAAATCCGCCTCTGGTAGAAGATGTACCCACTGTACCCTCGTTTAAATCCACCTCTGATATAGATGTACTCATTGTACCCTCGTTTAAATCCACCTCTGATATAGATGCACTCATTGTACCCTCGTTTAAATCCGCCTCTAATAGGAGATGTATCCAATTCCTCGTTTAAATCCGCCTCTGAGAGATGTTCCCATTGTACCCTCCTTTAAATCCACCTCTGATATAGATGTACTCATTGTACCCTCGTTTCAATCCGCCTATGAGTGATGTTCCCATTGTATACCAGGGTTGATTGTCTATACCAGGGTTGACTTCTGGTAGGTGAAACTTCTTATAGTCGCGGGGAATATTATTTTCTTCAATTTGACTGTTAGTTCGGACCAAGAGCAGACGTAATGAACTAATGTAAATTAAATGTAAAACGTAAAATAAAAGGAAAAGTGCCGTGCTTCACTCTGAGCCGGATTAAGCACTTTGGGGGCCGGATGTGTCCCGCGGGCGTAGCTTGCCCATGGCCGGTCTATACTATTAGTTTTAAAATACACACACACACACACAAAACATCTTGGTATTACTTAGCAAGTATGACCCTACTACTGGACTGTGTTACATTGACCTCTAGAGAAAATGGCCACATTGTGAACTTATTATTCCCCTCCCCCCCCCTTTTTTTTCTAGGCTCCCCCCTCCCCCCCGTCCCCTCCTAAACTTCCAGCTTATTTGTTTTACTGGCTACCCTTGTAACAAGCCCGACACTTGGGGGTGATCACAGGTCGATACTAGAGTCGTGCCTGCTCTCACAGCTCCCCGTGTCGGTTTTGTAACTCTAGATTTGGCTCAATATTGGCATCGTACCTGGCCAAACAAGATGACGAGATCACGTGGTGTAGTCCCCCACTCTGGTCACGTGGAGATCTAGACAGCTGGCGCTGTGTCAGCTGGAACAAGTTTTGTTTTTGTTGATTTTTTTTTTTATTTCGAGTTTTTTGTTGTGTTAGTCGTCAGCAATACTGTACACGCTGGTATTGTCTGCCTCTGTCTCTACAGTAGCAATACAGAGTAAAGAAATACTATAGCGATATGCCCTCTGTACACGCTGGTATCGTCTGCCTCTGTCTCGACAGTAGCAATACAGAGTAAAGAAATACTATAGCGATATGTCCTCTGTACACGCTGGTATTGTTTGCCTCAATTGAACTCTTCCATTCAGTCATTCCTGATTGTATTAGGCTGATTAACCGTCTGTATAATATGTCCAGTATAATATCATTTGTTAATATGTTTCATAGTCGAATCCATTTGCAACAAAACGTCACATTTACTGTACAGATTGTTGTAACAAAACGTCACATTTACTGTACACATTGTTGTAACAAAACGTCACATTGACTGTACAGATTGTTGTAACAAAACGTCACATTTACTGTACAGATTGTTGTAACAAAACGTCACATTTACTGTGCAGATTGTTGTAACAAAACGTCACATTTACTGTGCAGATTGTTGTAACAAAACGTCACATTTACTGTGCAGATTGTTGTAACAAAACGTCACATTTACTGTGCAGATTGTTGTAACAAAACGTCACATTTACTGTACAGATTGTTGTAACGAAACGTCACATTTACTGTACAGATTGTTGTAACAAAACGTCACATTTACTGTGCAGATTGTTGTAACAAAACGTCACATTTACTGTGCAGATTGTTGTAACAAAACGTCACATTTACTGTGCAGATTGTTGTAACAAAACGTCACATTTACTGTACAGATTGTTGTAACGAAACGTCACATTTACTGTACAGATTGTAGTAACGAAACGTCACATTTACTGTACAGATTGTTGTAACGAAACGTCACATTTACTGTACAGATTGTTGTAACAAAACGTCACATTTACTGTGCAGATTGTTGTAACAAAACGTCACATTTACTGTGCAGATTGTTGTAACAAAACGTCACATTTACTGTACAGATTGTTGTAACAAAACGTCACATTTACTGTACAGATTGTTGTAACAAAACGTCACATTTACTGTGCAGATTGTTGTAACAAAACGTCACATTTACTGTGCAGATTGTTGTAACAAAACGTCACATTTACTGTGCAGATTGTTGTAACAAAACGTCACATTTACTGTGCAGATTGTTGTAACAAAACGTCACATTTACTGTGCAGATTGTTGTAACAAAACGTCACATTTACTGTGCAGATTGTTGTAACAAAACGTCACATTTACTGTGCAGATTGTTGTAACAAAACGTCACATTTACTGTGCAGATTGTTGTAACAAAACGTCACATTTACTGTGCAGATTGTTGTAACAAAACGTCACATTTACTGTGCAGATTGTTGTAACAAAACGTCACATTTACTGTGCAGATTGTTGTAACAAAACGTCACATTTACTGCGCAGATTGTTGTAACAAAACGTCACATTTACTGTGCAGATTGTTGTAACAAAACGTCACATTTACTGCGCAGATTGTTGTAACAAAACGTCACATTTACTGCGCAGATTGTTGTAACAAAACGTCACATTTACTGCGCAGATTGTTGTAACAAAACGTCACATTTACTGCGCAGATTGTTGTAACAAAACGTCACATTTACTGTGCAGATTGTTGTAACAAAACGTCACATTTACTGTGCAGATTGTTGTAACAAAACGTCACATTTACTGTGCAGATTGTTGTAACAAAACGTCACATTTACTGTGCAGATTGTTGTAACAAAACGTCACATTTACTGTGCAGATTGTTGTAACAAAACGTCACATTTACTGTGCAGATTGTTGTAACAAAACGTCACATTTATTGCACAGATTGTTGTAACAAAACGTCACATTTATTGCACAGATTGTTGTAGCAAAACGTCACATTTACTGTGCAGATTGTTGTAACAAAACGTCACATTTACTGTGCAGATTGTTGTAACAAAACGTCACATTTACTGTACAGATTGTTGTAACAAAACGGTCACATTTACTGTACAGATTGTTGTAACAAAACGTCACATTTACTGTGCAGATTGTTGTAACAAAACGTCACATTTACTGTGCAGATTGTTGTAACAAAACGTCACATTTACTGTGCAGATTGTTGTAACAAAACGTCACATTTACTGTGCAGATTGTTGTAACAAAACGTCACATTTACTGTACAAATTGTTGTAAAAAAACGTCACATTTACTGTACAGATTGTTGTAACAAAACGTCACATTTACTGTGCAGATTGTTGTAACAAAACGTCACATTTACTGTGCAGTAACAAAACCTCACATTTACTGTGCAGATTGTTGTAACAAAACGTCACATTTACTGTACAGCATGTTGTAACAAAACGTCACATTTACTGTACATAGTGATGTAACGAAACGTCACATTTACCATAAAGATTTATGTTACCAAACGTCACTCTTAATGGTATTCAACTTAGTCAGTCTACTTTTAAGGGCCTCGACGTCACCTTTGTTTTGGGCCCCAATTATCTCCGTCATTCGGTCTATCCCCACTCCCTCCCTAGTGAAACGGTTACAATTATATTCACTCGTGGCCCTTGTCATTGTATCAGATCATGTTGTGTTCAAATAATCTCCCCTTTTAAAATGCATTCAATTGAAATTCATCTGCCGATAGGTGAGTGTCCATCACAATGTCTGGAAATTAAAAGATAACGAATGTCTAGAAATAATTGAAAGAGTGACACAAGCGGTTCTCAAGACTAGCTTCATTGGCCAGTCAAATTACACGAATACAACACGGGAACAGTTTTAGAATGTTCAGAAAACTAAAGAATGTTTCTAATTCAAACACTAAAAAAAGTCATTTTGTTTGGATCGGGGACATTTTGCTTTGATTGGAGACACTGTCTTTAGAGAAACTCGTGGAACAGCTAGCCCCCCCCCCTTTTTCCAGTATAAATATTATAAAATGTTATGCTATCAAAGCTCCGACAAGAACATTTAACTAGCAGCCTCAAATATTTGAGAATCCCACTTTCAGAACATCAAAAACCTAAGAACGACTTTGTATGGAGATTTTGTAGACAGTTCAGTCTTGAATGTCTGTGCCAGGGTTGGTGAGATTGTCTGTACCAGGGTTGGTGAGATTGTTAAAAATCATTTGAAACATAGGTTTTTTTTTTCTTATTCGAGTTGAGAATGGAACTTCACTCCAGCTGTTGAACAGCTGTGGAAAAGAGTTCATTACATTTAGTAAAGACTAGTAATTTAATTCTGGACACTTCTGTTATCAATCAGATGATGGAGAAGTTAATATAAAAAAAAAAACTTTCAAATAAATCAAACAGTAAAACACATGATACAATTGAGACTTCACTACTTCAGTATCTACATGACATTTACTTCAGTATCTACATGACATTTACTTCAGTATCTACATGACATTTACTTCAGTATCTACATGACATTTACTTTAGTATCTACACGACATTTACTTCAGTATCTACACGACATTTACTTCAGTATCTACACGACATTTACTTCAGTATCTACACGACATTTACTTCAGTATCTACATAACATTTACTTCAGTATCTACATCAACATGACATTTAGTTCAGTATCTACATAACATTTACTTCAGTATCTACATTTTTTCACCGTTTAAATGTCCTGATCTAAAAATAGATTAAGATATGCTCGTCCTTTTTCCCTCACTACATCCAGCGACTTGCTCCCTTTGAAACTATCGCAGTATTGACTTGAGGCTTTTGGATTCAAACCCATTCCCCGTTCCGTTTCCACGACTTGGCAACCGCTCCACCACTTCCACACACATACACACATACCCTTCCCCCAATCACCTCCAGTAAACGTGCTAGCCACACATACCCTTCCCCCAATCACCTCCAGTAACCGTGCTAGCCACTAGAAACAGTTCAAATAAACCTACACATTAATACATAATATCACCTGGGGGAGGGGGGGATCTAAACAACAACAACAACAATAGTAAAAAAGTTTGTAACATGTTTTCACCTATATCTTCTCAGATCCTCGCCCCCCCCTTTCATTACCCCCTCAGCTTCCACCACCCCGACCCCTACAGCTTCCACCACCCCGACCCCTACAGCTTCCACCACCCCGACCCCTACAGCTTCCATCACCCCGACCCCTACAGCTGCCCTAGTCCAATGATTATTGTCCCCTCTTCTCTCCCAGTGTTTATCAGCTTTGTCTGGCAACAGCTGGGCCGCCGCTGTCTCCACAGTCTCCGCTGCTGCCATCTATCGGCCCTGTGTCTACTGCAGCAGTACCTCCTGCTACATCCCGGCTGGTTTGAGGAGGAGGGCGGGGGGTATTTGCCCATTTCTTTGTCTCTCGACTCCCCCCCTCCCCCGCACTTCCATTTTTTTCTACATTCATCAAGTCGTTCTTTTTAATGCACTTCCATTTTTTTTCTACATTCATCAAGTCGTTCTTTTTAATGAAAGGTTATATATATATAGATATATAATATAAATATGTTTATGAATACACGTGAAGTATTGGCATGGTTTTATTATTTAAAGTATCTGTCTGTTTAGGAATAGAACTAATTAATACATTGTGTTACGTGTCTTTTATATTGGTTGAGTTGTTACATCAAGCTGACCGCTCTATACAATTTCAGAAGGTTCCCTATCTTACATGATTCTGACATGCACGTACTGCTATACAGATTTGTAACAACTTTACTAGCAACATACAGTTTACTGCGCTTTTAGATATCGTAACATATCGGTTGTTTGTTCCATACAGCAGTGGTCCCTAAACCCCGGTACCGGTCCGTGGATCAAATGGTACTGGGCCGCCCAAGAAACATTCGATTATTTCCTTTTTATTTACTGTGGTGTTTTTCTCTGTGGTTAGTGAGACTTTCTCTGTGGTTAGCGAGACTTTCTCTGTGGTTAGCGAGACTTTCTCTGTGGTTAGCGAGACTTTATCTGTGGTTAGTGAGACTTTCTCTGTGGTTAGTGAGACTTTCTCTGTGGTTAGCGAGACTTTCTCTGTGGTTAGCGAGACTTTATCTGTGGTTAGTGAGACTTTCTCTGTGGTTAGTGAGACTTTCTCTGTGGTTAGTGAGACTTTCTCTGTGGTTAGTGAGACTTTCTCTGTGGTTAGTGAGACATTCTCTGTGGTTAGTGAGACTTTCTCTGTGGATAGTGAGACTTTATCTGTGGTTAGTGAGACTTTCTCTGTGGTTAGTGAGACTTTCTCTGTGGATAGTGAGACATTCCATGGACGGGAGCTGAGCGGCTGTGAGTGGCAGTGACATTGTAAATCAAAACAATCTAAAGTATAAATTCTCTAGGCCCCACTTCCCCATTCTCCCCCCCACCCCCCAGCGGGCAGCGATTAAATTTTCAAACGTCAACCGGTCCGCGGCGAGAAATAAGTTTAGTGACCACTGCCATACAGTATTATCATACACTATGTCTACTGTTGATAATATATTGTAATACACACGGTTTGCATATTCTCAGTAGTTTTAAAGAATAGTTTATTAGCTGTTTGTTATCTGTTACATACAGGTTGTCTCCTCTTGGTACCAGCAACTACAATTTGTCTCACCTGCCTTCGTCACTGCCAGAGCCGTAGATTGCTAAGGTCGCGCCCCGTGCGAGTTACATATTTAGGCGCTCAAACTGAAAAAACATTTACCAGTGCTCTTTCGGTGCCCCTTCCTAGTTCGGCGCCCTGTGCGTGCAGTCCCACAATCCTTTGTACCCTTCCTACGGCACTGGCCACTAAATTTAAATAGTAACTAGCAGGTTGTTTCAGTTAGTGTAGCTGTAACTAGCAGGATGTTTCAGTTAGTGTAGCTGTAACTAACAGGTTGTTTCAGTTAGTGTAGCTGTAACTAACAGGTTGTTTCAGTTAGTGTAGCTGTAACTAACAGGATGTTTCAGTTAGTGTAGCTGTAACTAGCAGGTTGTGTCAGTTAGTGTAGCTGTAACTAACAGGTTGTTTCAGTTAGTGTAGCTGTAACTAGCAGGTTGTTTCAGTTAGTGTAGCTGTAACAAACAGGTTGTTTCAGTTAGTGTAGTTGTTATATTTGTATTCTAGCTATCTGATACACCATGCACGAGTCGGTGTGAGTGTGAGGGATGATATTTGGATTAGGATTAAGATACGATTTATCTGTAATACAACTTTGAGTGCTAATCGGGTTACATTTAGGGGCTCAGAGGCAGAGCTATGTATCGGGTATTTGAAATGTTTTAAAGAAACCACTGTGAATGATGTTCTAAGCCAGGGGCGGTCCCGCTTAATGTCAATGGGAGACTCCTGTCCCTGTGTATAATGTCTATGACTATAATGTCTATGACTATAATGTCTGTGACTATCAAGAGCTGCACCATTTTCAAAGATTTAATGAAAGAATTAATGAAATTAAAAAAAAAAAGGATTGTAAGGGGAGCAGCAAAGAAGAGCCACATACAAAGAGCCGCATACAAATAGCCGCATATGAAGTAGAGCCAGAATGAGAGTCTAGGAGCTGTACCTAGCCACAGTTTTACTAAGAAATCAATTGTTGTTGTTGTTATTTTCTCTAGTTTGGTGATATTATCAAATGACGTAATAACTATACTGATGAAAGGGATTGTAGACTGGCAATAAATACAATATATTTTCACAATAAGAGAAAAACATTATATAAAAAAAGTATTCATTCACACAACAGACAGACACTATTAAATAGTCTGTCCACAACAACAGACACTATTAAATAGTCTGTCCACAACAACAGACAGACACTATTAAATAGTCTGTCCACAACAAAAGACAGACACTATTAAATAGTATGTCCACATATATAAGTTAGACAGACACTATTAAATAGTCTGTCCACAAAAACAGACAGACACTATTAAATAGTCTGTCCACATGTATAAGTTAGACAGACACTATTAAAAAGTCTGTCCACAACAACAGACAGACACTATTAAATAGTCTGTCCACATATATAAGTTTTAATCAGGTTGATAAAAAAAGTCTGCATCGCTCAGAACTTCCATTTGATTACTTCACTAGCCCCCCCCCCACCCGCGTGCTTCCCCCCCACTCGTGGTGAGTACCTGCTGGAGTGATCACAGCTGTCGCCACACTCATTTATTGCCCAACACCCCCCCCCAACCACTTCATTGTCTGAATACACCCCCCTACTCCCCCTGCAGAAACCCTCACCCCATGCTTATGTATTAAACTATCATTGGAAATCTATACGGCATCATTATGTGGATATGTACCATCAGGAACCTGGCGAACCCCCAACCCACCCCTTCTCCTCCCCCCCCCCGCCCTTTCCCCCCCCTCCCCCGCACACTGCACATCTTTCAAGTCAACTTCGTGACTTGGACTGAAATGATCTTCGGAAATGGTGGGTGTGTGTATGCCTGTGTGTGTGTGTGTGTTGTGCACCACAGAGGCAGCCGGGGTACTTCATTGTATTGTAGTAGTATGTCTCTCTTCATTGTATTGTAATAGTATCCCTCTCTTCTCTGTTAAGTTCACATAAGCTTATTGATATACATTGGTCGTCACAGTTGTACGCCGGATCTCGACTTGATGGGGGTTGGGGAAGGTGGGGTTAGCTTCCAGCGGATCATAAAAACTAACTCATGTGGCCCAACCATCGGTGATTATCATAACCCTTGATACACTACACTGGAGTTTCCGTTTATTAACTTCACTTGTTACATCGGCCGTTGCTCGCGCCCTTCCACCACCCCTCCCTTCCCACCATCCCGCAATTCATTTAGCCAGCTTGTTTTACAACCATCTCTACCTTTCAATCACTGAGTAGAACAATATCTTCCCCTGGTTTTACAGATCATCTCTACCTTTCAATCACTGAGTAGAACAATATCTTCCCCTGGTTTTACAGACCATCTCTACCTTTCAATCACTGAGTAGAACAATATCTTCACCTGGTTTTACAGACCATCTCTACCTTTCAATCACTGAGTAGAACAATATCTTCCCCTGGTTTTACAGACCATCTCTACCTTTCAGTCACTGAGTAGAACAATATCTTCACCTGGTTTTACAGACCATCTCTACCTTTCAATCACTGAGTAGAACAATATCTTCACCTGGTTTTACAGATCATCTCTACCTTTCAGTCACTGAGTAGAACAATATCTTCACCTGGTTTTACAGACCCTCTCTTCCTTTCAGTCACTGAGTAGAACAATATCTTCACCTGGTTTTACAGATCATCTCTACCTTTCAGTCACTGAGTAGAACAATATCTTCACCTGGTTTTACAGACCATCTCTACCTTTCAATCACTGAGTAGAACAATATCTTCACCTGGTTTTACAGATCATCTCTACCTTTCAGTCACTGAGTAGAACAATATCTTCACCTGGTTTTACAGACCCTCTCTTCCTTTCAGTCACTGAGTAGAACAATATCTTCACCTGGTTTTACAGACCATCTCTTCCTTTCAGTCACTGAGTAGAACAATATCTTCACCTGGTTTTAATGAATGCATGTATCATTATTACTGTTTTTTTTCTCTTTGTTTTCCACCATTCTCTAAATAATGTTTACTTTAATTATCAGAGTCAAAAAATTCTGTTACGTAGAATTTCATTTCTCTTCAAACTTCTGTCCTTGTGTATGTTATGAAAAAAAGAGAGCGTTTTTATTTCTTGTCGTTTGTTGTAACTGGCATATATATATAAATATATAAATAATAGCGGTGTGGGTTCTGCGTTAAATCGAAAGTAAAGATTTAATACAACAGATTCCGGTTTAAAATCGTCAAACGTAAACAATAGTAATAAAAATCATGAAAATATCGTATCTGTCCGTACCAAAAACTATCAAGCCTACTGATCAAACCTAAGGGAATATAACTATGCTAAGGTTTTGCAGGGTACAGCTAGTTGAGCTAGTATACAATAAACGGTATTTAAGTTTTTTGTAGTGTTCATTTATTTGTTTATATGTATTCTAAGATTCATGGTAGTTTACTGTTATTGTTGTTATTGTGACGCACACCTGGACTACTGTAAAACCACTATGACGTGGACTATACTTTTCGTTTGAAAAAAATAAGTCATCATGTAAAAAAAAAACCGTAAAAAAGTCGACAGGTAAAAATGTCAACACCGAGAACTAATTGTTTTCATGGCAGCTCGATTCATCTTAAACGTAGTGCCAGTTTTACCTTTAGTCACTTGTGGCCCAGGAAATGTAAATCCACTGTGTAATTCCAGTTAAGGAAATTTAAGGATGACGTGTATTCCACCCCATTTGATTACGGGGGGGGATGGTGCAATTTAGCTGTAGGCGTTGTACACTTATGCCGCATCTGGAGCTTGAGAGAAAACCCAAAATTTGGGTCTAAACAGATCTTTGGGTCTAAACAGATCTTTGGGTCTAAACAGATCTTTGGGTCTAAACAGATCTTTGGGTCTAAACAGATCTTTTGGCCTGCAAGACAACATAAAGTGGTGTATTTCAAATTGATATTTGTGGTTCGACTATTAACTGTGTCAGCGCCACCAAACATGTCTCAAAGATGTGTCTTAAGAAAAAATACTTAATACCTGTGTCTTAAGACATGTTTTTGTGGTATAACTATGTTGTAAAGATATGTTTAGGCCAGTTTAGGGGACAGTTTATGTAAGATAGGTTTAGGGGACAGTCTCTATAAGATATGTTTAGAGGACAGTATCTGTAAGATATGTTTAGGGGACAGTCTCTGTAAGATATGTTTAGGGGACTGCATACATTGTATGGATTATGAGTTTCTTTATGTCGTCTCAGTGGTGTCTATACTCCTGTGATACTGAAGCCGTGTGATACTGAAGCCGTGCGACACTGAATCCGTTTGATACTGAAGCCGTTTGATTCTGAAGCTGTGCGATACTGAAGTCGTTTGATACTGTGCGATACTGAAGCCGTTTGATACTGTGCGATACTGAAGCCGTTTGATACTGAAGCCGTTTGATACTGAAGCCGTTTGATACTGAAGCTGTGCGATACTGAAGCCGTTTGATACTGAAGCCGTTTGATACTGAAGCCGTTTGATACTGAAGCCGTTTGATACTGAAGCTGTGCGATACTGAAGCCGTTTGATACTGAAGCCGTTTGATACTGAAGCTGTGCGATACTGAAGCCGTGTGATACTGAAGCTGTTTGATACTGAAGTTGTGCGATACTGAAGCCGTTTGATACTGAAGCCGTTTGATACTGAAGTTGTGCGATACTGAAGCCGTTTGATACTGAAGCCGTTTGATACTGAAGCTGTGCGATACTGAAGCCAAGCGATACTGAAGCCGTGCGATACTGAAGCCATACTTCAGACTGAAATATATTTTCATTATATTAACTTGGAAAAAAAATCTCTGGAACGGTGTATGTCTTTAGCTTAAAATAAACTTACCGACTTACAACTCATTCATCTATAAAGCATGACATTTTAATAAAAAAAATAATTAAACATGAACTGTCTTTGACGTACAACCTGTTTGACTTGCACGGTAGGTAGCATATATATTGGGTAGGGCTGTCGGAACGCACCCACAGAAAGTCTGGGGAGACAGGGAACAACACACACACACACACACACACACACACACACACACTTGTAGTGCCTTATTACCATGCATGTAACTGATACACATAATTCTTAATAAAATATGTCAATTATTGTGCTTGTCTAACGAGGTTTACATTTTCATTGCCAGGCCAACTGACATTTAATTCCACTGTCACTGTCATGCATAACATGGAGGTCGACTAAGCACACTACGGTAAGGAGGATGTTACACTTGTTACATACACTTTGTTACATAGAATAAACATGTCTGTTTACAGAAGTTTCTTAAAATCGTGTATCTTGTAATATTAGATTAACTCTCTTATGTCCTAGAAAAATATAGAGTTCAATAACGTGTCTTAATTTAATAGCAGAACAATATCGAGTTTAAAATTGTGTCTTAATTTAATAGCAGAGATCATCTATGGGTCGCCCAGGGCGGGGTTTTTCAATATGCAGCCCCATTACAGTTATGCCACTGGTTGGAATCTTATGAACGCATTGACTTCTGTTTGACAGCGTTATTGATGCTTCACCGACTGAATTCAACTATTCTTAACGACCATAGTTTGAAAAAAATGAATTGAATTTATAATGAATCATCAATAGCAACCTTTGCTAGATCTTTAGCGAATATTGTTCGTTTAAATTAGCTAATTGTACTGAATATTTCGACCATTCGACTAGCACATGTACTCTACTGAATATTTCGACCATTCGACTAGCACATGTACTCTACTGAATATTCCGACCATTCGACTAGCACATGTAGTATACTGAATATTCCGACCATTCGACTAGCACATGTAGTCTACTGAATATTTCGACCATTCGACTAGCACATGTAGTCTACTGAATATTTCGACCATTCGACTAGCATATGTACTCTACTGAATATTTCGACCATTCGACTAGCACATGTAGTCTACTGAATATTTCGACCATTCGACTAGCACATGTAGTCTAGAGTCTAGAGAATGTATAATTAAGTTACAACTTGTTAGCTAATTAGTTCCAAGTTTGAAATTATTTCGACCTAGCCCCCTGTCATCTCACGACCGGTGTGTGTGTGTGGGGGGGATGCTCAATGAATACACCAGATGAACAAATAAATTATTGTTAAAGAGCACATTACACCACACTAAACTACATTACACCACACTAAACTACATTACACCACACTAAACTACATTACACCACACTAAACTACATTACACCACACTAAACTACTTTACACCACACTAAACTACTTTACACCACACTAAACTACTTTACACCACACTAAACTACATTACACCACACTAAACTACATTACACCACACTAAACTACATTACACCACACTAAACTACTTTACACCACACTAAACTACATTACACCACACTAAACTACATCACACCACACTAAACTACATTACACCACACTAAACTACTTTACACCACACTAAACTACTTTACACCACACTAAACTACATCACACCACACTAAACTACATTACACCACACTAAACTACATTACACCACACTAAACTACTTTACACCACACTAAACTACATTACACCACACTAAACTACATTACACCACACTAAACTACATCACACCACACTAAACTACATTACACCACACTAAACTACATTACACCACACCAAACTACATTACACCACACTAAACTACATCACACCACACTAAACTACATTACACCACACTAAACTACATTACACCACACCAAACTACATTACACCACACTAAACTACATTACACCACACCAAACTACATTACACCACACTAAACTACATTACACCACACCAAACTACATTACACCACACCAAACTACATTACACCACACCAAACTACATTACACCACACCAAACTACATTACACCACACTAAACTACATTACACCACACCAAACTACATTACACCACACTAAACTACATTACACCACACCAAACTACATTACACCACACCAAACTACATTACACCACACCAAACTACATTACACTATAAGACAAAATAAAACTAGTCCCCTCATTTATTTCTGCTCATATTTATTTATTACAAATTATCCAAATAAATATTTTGTTGTCCCAATCAAACTGGAATGGGATGCCATGTATCACGTTCACCCCTTGGTAATTGGTCGTTCACGCCATGTTTACAGAGCAGCCTGGAACGTTCTTATAATCTAGGTCGGCACTTTCAGGCTCCATTTAAGAGCCACGTTTAATATCCGTTCAACCAACCGTGACGGAGAAAGCACATCCCCTCCCCCCAGGTGAGTAATTGTCTCACCGTCAAGCATGCCAGTTTTCCGCTTGCAGACGTTCGTCGCGTCACGCACTGGACTTCCACCCCAGACAGACTTTTATCCCAGACAGACTTTGACATTTCAGTGCAATATTGGAAAAAGAAAAAAAAAAGGTTGGAAGGAAGGGGGTTGAACTAAAGTGAATCTTTCTGCATCTTGGCCGATTCACCGTCCACCCACCCCTCCCCACTCCCTTTTCATGTTCACTGCACCTTTTTTTTTTTGGAGGAACTTTTCGTGTTTCTTTGTTGACAGACTTTTAAACGCGGCCTTCTGGCACTCGTAGCACCCCCCACCCACCCCGTCCACAACCGCCACCTCTTAAAAAGAGGGCAGGAGGTGGCAATCCACCTTTGGACACCCCCCCCCCCCGGGCCATACTATCAGTTTGCCTCGCAGCTACTTGTTGTGGTATGGGCATTTTTTTTTCATTTTACGTGTTCTAAATTTAGATGCAGGTGGTTGGCTCTGACGGCGTCCTTCTACTTGGGACAGAATTCAGTCTCATTGTACATCAGTCATATAGCCTGGTTTTACATCAGTCATATAGCCTGGTTGTACATCAGTCATATAGCCTGGTTGTACATCAGTCATATAGCCTGGCTGTGCGTCAGTCATATAGTCTGGTTCTACAATCACAGTCATTCAGTCAGGTTCTATGGAGTATTCACGTCCAAGCTGTCTAGTTCTACAGAGATTGTCCTGTTCTATTGATATGTACAACAAATGACAATCATTGTAGTGTTATTGTTGGTTTTCTCTTTACACTCCTTCCCTCCCCCTTTTTTTCATTTTTTTTTGTTGCCCTTTTGTTTTAAGCAGTTGAAAATGTTTAGTCCACTCGACTACTAGACAGTCTTTGTACACAATAAGTCAGTCAGCATTCGCTGTGTGTCAGTGTGTGTGTGAGAGAGAGAGAGAGATTATTTTAATTATATAGGTTAGTTAGTTGCAAAACATGAGCTCGTCAGTGAATTTCACACTGGGACTCCAGACTCACTTTGTGTGGGACTCACTATATGACTCAAGACTGTGTGGGACTCACTATATGACTCAAGACTGTGTGGGACTCACTATATGACTCAAGACTGTGTGGGACTCACTATATGACTCAAGACTGTGTGGGACTCACTATATGACTCAAGACTGTGTGGGACTCACTATATGACTCAAGATTGTGTGGGACTCACTATATGACTCAAGATTGTGTGGGACTCACTATATGACTCAAGACTGTGTGGGACTCACTATATGACTCAAGACTGTGTGGGACTCACTATATGACTCAAGACTGTGTGGGACTCACTATATGACTCAAGACTGTGTGGGACTCACTATATGGGTTGGGGAAAAAGTAAAGCTTTTGTCACGTGACCATTGGAATAGCTCGTGTCACGTGACCATGTACAGCCTGACTGATTTTTAAATACGTTGTCTTGAATGGCTTTACAGTACGATGTCTTTACTCAACAACTGTCTTCGCATTCACCCCTGGGCTTGAACCCAAGATTATCAGGTCGACAATCATGCGTTCTCCCACTTATTTGTTCAGGTTAATATAAGAATATCTCTGCTTCACGTGGAGCCGAGGTAGCAGGCGCGAGTGCTTCCAATGACCAACTGCATAAACAAAATCATTGTTCAGTGGCGTTGCCAACAGCTTAGGAGCAACGCAACTTATTGCTGCACCAAACAACAATTCCCCACTATCGAGGGGCCCTCTTGTCCACCCTGACCCCCCCCCTCCACACCCGGGGTCGACGGCAGTGTCACAAATTCATTAAGAGAGGGAGAGAGAGAGAGAGAGAGATCCACTTGCTTGAAATGACTCACACACACACACACACCCACCCACACACACACACACACACAACGAGTACATATATAAGATCTGTGTTGTGGTTGAACTTGTGTCATACACAAATCAGGCGATCTACTTTTCTAGAATATAATATGATAAATTAATGTTGATAATACTGCATGATAGTCTTAATGCTGATAATTATTATTTGCAGGTATGGGTGTTGTGATGAATGACCTTCTATAAATATTTCCATGATTTTTGCTTTACCTCCTCCTTCCCTCACATCAAAACTGACACACACACACACACACACACACACACTATTGTGAACGGTGATTTTGATTGGTTTACCTGTATTGGTACATCGAAGTTCGATGGTTTATTTGTTTTTATTATTATAAAGTGAAGCGGTCGACTCCCATAGCGGTCTGTTCTGGCGCTCTGTCACCGGTTACTCACCATCATTACGTCATACATGCTGCATCTGTCACCGGTCACTCACCATCATTACGTCGTACATACATCTGTCACCGGTCACTCACCATCATTAAGTCATACATGCTGCATCTGTCACCGGTCACTCACCATCATTACGTCATACATACATCTGTCACCGGTCACTCACCATCATTACGTCATACATGCTGCATCTGTCACCGGTCACTCACCATCATTACGTCATACATTCATCTGTCACCGGTCACTCACCATCATTACGTCATACATACATCTGTCACCGGTCACTCACCATCATTAAGTCATACATGCTGCATCTGTCACCGGTCACTCACCATCATTACGTCATACATACATCTGTCACCGGTCACTCACCATCATTACGTCATACATTTATCTGTCACCGGTCACTCACCATCATAACGTCATACATTAAGCTGTCACTGGTCACTGACCATCATTACGTCATACATTAAGCTGTCACTGGTCACTCACCATCATTACGTCATACATACATCTGTCACCGTTCACTCACCATCATTACGTCATACATGCTGCATCTGTCACCGATCACTCACCATCATTACGTCATACATGCTGCATCTGTCACCGGTCACTCACCATCATTACGTCATACATTCATCTGTCACCGGTCACTCACCATCATAACGTCATACATTAAGCTGTCACTGGTCACTGACCATCATTACGTCATACATTAAGCTGTCACTGGTCACTCACCATCATTACGTCATACATACATCTGTCACCGTTCACTCACCATCATTACGTCATACATGCTGCATCTGTCACCGATCACGCACCATCATTACGTCATACATGCTGCATCTGTCACCGGTCACTCACCATAATTAAGTCATACATGCTGTATCTGTCACCGGTCACTCACCATAATTAAGTCATACATTTATCTGTCACCGGTCACTCACCATCATTAAGTCATACATTCATCTGTCACCGGTCACTCACCATCATTACGTCATACATACATCTGTCACCGTTCACTCACCATCATTACGTCATACATGCTGCATCTGTCACCGATCACTCACCATCATTACGTCATACATGCTGCATCTGTCACCGGTCACTCACCATAATTAAGTCATACATGCTGTATCTGTCACCGGTCACTCACCATAATTAAGTCATACATTCATCTGTCACCGGTCACTCACCATCATTAAGTCATACATTCATCTGTCACCGGTCACTCACCATCATTACGTCATACATTCACCTGTCACCGGTCACTCACCATCATTACGTCATACATGTATCTGCGCCCACTAAGTTCCTTTATTTAGAGTACTCGTAGATGACAAAAACAATCCATCAATGATACTATTGACTGGGTGAAGACTTAAGACGGTGATTCTTTAATTTTTAAACTCTATGACAGAGTTCCGGGTTCCTACTGTTGTTGTTTGTTTGTTTTTTTAATCCATCACCGTGTCTCCCATCTTACTGAGCACAATGTAGGGTTTTATCTATCTGACTGCAGCCTTACATAGATGGCCGATAGATAGAGGAGTGAGTGTTGAGAGACTTTGTGTTCGATATAAATATCATAGCCTAGGCCCGTGTGATCAGCCGTTCCGATACGGACGTAAGTCAAGCCATTGTTCAACGAGATCTCTGTATGGTCTGCAGCACACATTACGTTTTTATCACTTCTATCTGTCTCTCTATCTATCTCCATATCTCTTCCTCTCTCTCTCTCTCTCTCTCTCTCTGTCTCTCTCTCTCTCTCTGTACATATATATATATATATATATATATATATATATATATATATATTTCTATCTATCTGCTTATCTGTCTGTCTGTCTTGATACCTCTATCTGGATTTTTTCTAGAAGACATTTAGTTAATCATTAGTCTATTTCGTCTGTATGCACGTATCTCTATCTGTTTCTATGTCTTTTTGTCTGTCCTGGTCTCTCTCTCTCTCTCTCTCTCTCTCTTTCTCTCTCTCTCTCTCTCTCTCTCTGTCTATTTGCCTCTCTCTATCTGTCTCTCTCTTTATTAGCATGATTGTGTGTTTGAAATGGACACTACCTGAAATCCACGTGCATTCTGTGATCAATACAACTGAGTGAGTACCAATAATGAGCACACGCACGTAGGCACACACTTAACAGGTACTGTCACTTAGAGTGATGGGGATGGTGGGTTCTGTTGTACCAGTTGGTCAGTATATACAACTCGTGTGTGTGTTGACTTTATTCAGCGGAACTAAAGTACCGCCTGTGACAGCCAAGTAAGTCATTCTCTATAAATACATACATTGACCCAAGTCATTCTCTATAAATACATACATTGACCCAAGTCATTCTCTATAAATACATACATTGACCCAAGTCATTCTCTATAAATACATACATTCACGGTACATTCACTCCCTTCTTACTGCTCTCGTCCTCCTAATTACCCCCTTCTTCTCTCCTCCACCCCCCCCCTCAGCCCCTGCTACCTTTTTGTTTGTTGTTGTTATTTTAACCTTTGGACAATTCTGTCAGTTTAGTAGACCCGTGCGTGCCTCGCACACTGAGATAGAAGTCCACAAGAACTTGGACAAATACGTTGCATTGATACTCGGTTACATCTTTTTTAGAGTTCACCCCCCTTCCCCTTGACCACCCCCCTCCCACTCCCTTCCCCCGTCCTTTTATTTTTTACTTCTTCCCTGAGCGCCTGTGACATTCAGGTATTCATGGGACAGGATTGATGGGACGGGGGGGGGGGCAGTGGCTGAAGGAGACCAAGAGAAAGGTACGAGCGAAATTTGGTCCTAGTCGGAGACGGCATTTACTATGTGTGGATGTGCGTGCGTGCGTGTGTGTGTCGAGCACCGATAAGACCTCCGTGGCTGTGACTTATTCCCCCCCCCCCCGCCTTTTTTTTTTCTCCTCGATTCTAACTACTTGAACAAATCTTAAGTTTGTCTTGTGGTTCCTTATCTCATCCCCAGTCAACTTTGAAATGCCGCATTCAGAAGAGGTTCAGGAGGGGAGAGGGGTTGGCGGGGTTGGGGGTGACAGATGAGGACGCTTGAAAAATTATTTTTATTTTTAACATTTAATCTGTGGTTAGGGGATTGGCCGAAAGATGAATCTGCTAGAACCTGTTAGCTTAGGAATTTAAAATTGTATTAGTCTATTGTTTATTTGTTTCGTTTCATTATGTGTTTTTTTTTTATTTTGTTCCATATTCCGCCATACTTGTAGTGCGGCTTACATATTCATATTTATGATTAGGATTGCCAACTTGGCGGTTTCCCCCCTCCAATTTGGGCGGTGTTTATTGGGTCGTGGCCTGATTTCTTTTTGTTTGACTGGCTGGCGGATTTTTGGCTGCTATTGACGTTTCACACGCAGCCTTACATCTTTTAAAAGTAAATAAAATGAGTGAAAAGACATTTAAAAAAAAAAAACGATATTGTAAATCTGTTTAAAACTAAGTCCATTCAAAAACATCTAAACATTACATCGACTTTTTTTTGAAATCACAACTCATTACCGCAAATCTTTTATTAGAATGACCTTATGGTACTTTAGAAAGACAAGATACAGCTCGCTGCAAGGATACAAACCTTAAATCGTGACATCCTCAGAGTATCAGAGGACCACGTTTACTAGAGGTGGCCTATACATGTCTCAGGAGAAATTAAGTTGTATGTGTCCACGCTTTTTAGATTAGTGTTTCCTTCGTTTACCTACTTGTCTCAAAGATTATATATATATATATATATATATATATATATATATATATATATATATATATCACACTCTTCAAAGCTTAAACACAGATAAACCAGGGGGGGGGGGTTGCTTGTTATTTATATCCCTCTCTATTGTTATTTGCAGAGGTTATATCTATCACTTGTCAATAATACAATATTTGGCGGGTGTAATAAATAACTCTGCAGGTTTTGGCTACTTTTCCTGTGCGTTTCGGCGGTTTTAGTTTAAAACATTCTGGAAACTCTGCTTATTATGTAATATCAAGTGGCTTTGTTTATCGTGGATCTCACGTTGTGGTGTGTATCAAGTGGCTTTGTTTACTGTGGATCTCACGTTGTGGTGTGTATCAAGTGGCTTTGTTTACCGTGAGAAAAAATCTTCACACATCTATATTGTTTAGTTTATAAATTGGTCGCTGTATTTGTTGTCTTATTGCTGCGAGAGATTCAGTCAACAATATAAAGTGCTTGGCCAAAGTAAACATATTTAGACTATATAATCTTGTAACCTGGGTGTGGGAGGCATGTAAACACATTTTGATTCTTTATTAAAACGATGCACAGGTAAATATATATATATGTCATATAAACAGATGGACTTGCAATCATGGACTTTACTCAGTGGCGAGGAGTCAATTACAAAGAATCCAGAATTATTCCCAGACAGAAATGGAAAAGCTTACTTGAATACTTTTGGTTGTGTAACAATAAAACATGAGGCCAAATAAAAACAACAAAATGGCGTCAAGATCGAGTCATGCCATGTTCACATTACCGGATTCTTTTTAGGCGTGTCTCCAGACTTGAACAAAAAATAAATTCCAGACACTTGAAGCAGGTGTCACTCCATACTTCAATGGGTGCAGTGGGAGTGACTTGTAACTGACTCCAGAATTGGAGAATGTAAGGAAAGGAGTCAATGGAGGACCGGGGGGGCGCAGGGGTAGGGGGGCTGAACTACTTTTAATTGTGTAGCTCCACGTCTGCAAAATTGTATTCAGTTTCAGGCACTTCTTTAAAGTAAGACATCCCCTCTCGATTTCAGTAGATTTAAGATTGTAATGATCTCACAACAAACATAGTTTTAGAAATGATTGTGTGGCTTGTAATGTACACACAAATACATTCATACATTCAGATAATGTTTATATTTCAAAAGAGATGACATACGTATGTAAACTCCAATTGCAGCTTTTATTACAATTTATCTGTGACTATCTAGTGACACATTTATCTGTGACTATCTAGTGACACATTTATATGTGACTATCTAGTAAGAAATGATTGTGTGGCTTGTAATGTACACACGAATACATTCATACATTCAGATAATGTTTAGATTTCAAAAGAGATGACATACGTATGTAAACTCCAATTGCAGCTTTTATTACAATTTATTTGTGACTATCTAGTGACACATTTATCTGTGACTATCTAGTGACACATTTATCTGTGACTATCTAGTGACACATTTATCTGTGACTATCTAGTGACACATTTATCTGTGACTATCTAGTGACACATTTATCTGTGACTATCTAGTGACACATTTATCTGTGACTATCTAGTGACACATTTATCTGTGACTATCTAGTGACACATTTATCTGTGACTATCTAGTGACACAGTTATCTGTGACTATATAGTGACACATTTATCTGTGACTGTCTAGTGACACATTTATCTGTGACTGTCTAGTGACACATTTATCTGTGACTGTCTAGTGACACATTTATCTGTGACTGTCTAGTGACACATTTATCTGTGACTATCTAGTGACACATTTATCTGTGACTGCCTAGTGACACATTTATCTGTGACTGTCTAGTGACACATTTATCTGTGACTGTCTAGTGACACATTTATCTGTGACTGTCTAGTGACACATTTATCTGTGACTATCTAGTGACACATTTATTGACGACGCTGCCCCCCCCCCCATACACACTGTTGAGAGACACTCATTTCCTGCAGGCTTCAGCATAGCCAGGGTTTTGACGACCCCCCATAAACCCTAGTGACGTTTTATGACCAATTGCCTGGAATTCTGGCACCGTACTAGCCAGACCTATGTAGTTAGACGGCATTTTACCATTGACCTAGTTCAGCAGTTCATCAATACTGTTGCCAGTGAAATGGGTGTTGACTGAATGTTTATTACCTGCATTCTTCCCTCCTTTAGAATGGACACGTTGTAATCTATATAATGTTACATTGTTCACATCGTGTATCTGTCTGTCTGTTTATGCCTCTGAAAGTAAGTATATTTTTTTTTTGTGTTATCATCTATCAGTGGTTTTCATATTTTCGCTATTTCACGACCCACTCTAAGAAACCTTTCGGTTCTCGGGGAAAAAGAAAGAAAAATCTAAAATAAATTGTACACAATCACAATAAGTCATTGGAAACACTCTGTCATCCAGTTCAGATCATTGAAAACATTCTGTCATCCAGTTGAGACCATTGAAAACATTATGTCATCCAGTTGAGATCAGCTCGGGACAGACTGCAGAGTTATATGAATACATTTCCAATACCCCCCCTCCCAATTGTTATACTGTATATATAATTTTTATTCTCTAACATCCTATTCATTTAAAATCTTATAATGTCATTTAATTTATCTGTGACTATTTAATGCTCATGCAAACATTATATCAGCTTGCACGCACGTTACTCTATTAGTTACTTTAGCTACTCTACGAGTTAATTTAGTTATTCCACGAGTTACTTTAGTTGCCCCACGAGTTATTTTAGTAGACCTATTTACCTCTATGTTGCGCACAAAAATGTAAATTTCCTTCCAAATTTGCTCACAGCCAATATCTTTTGCTGCACACAGACCTCGGTAAATTAGAGGGAATGGTTTTGGCTGACACCAATTGCCATTGTCGCTTGAATTACTTGTCAATTTGAAGTCATTGTTTTTTTTTGGTTTAATGTTTCCGACATTCTCTATTTGTAAACTACCTATACATTATGTTCTGTAAACTACTATACATTATGTTCTGTAATCTACCTATACATTATGTTCTGTAAACTACCTATACATTATGTTCTGTAAACTTCCTATACATTATGTTCTGTAAACTTCCTATACATTATGTTCTGTAATCTACCTATACATTATGTTCTGTAAACTACCTATACATTATGTTCTGTAAACTACCTATACATTATGTTCTGTAAACTTCCTATACATTATGTTCTGTAAACTACCTATACATTATGTTCTGTAAACTACCTATACATTATGTTCTGTAAACTACCTATACATTATGTTCTGTAAACTACCTATACATTATGTTCTGTAAACTACCTATACATTATGTTCTGTAAACTACCTATACATTATGTTCTGTAATCTCTTGACGACGACGATGAGGGTCATGTCAAGGATCAAAGGTCATCGATAAAGCATCAAAGTAAATAAGATCCGACTTGTAGCCTTACTGTTACTTTTATTTTCATCAATACTTTCTGATCTGCTGGGTTAGGTATCGAACTTTGGTTTGTGACTGTATCACTGTGTGCTTGTGTATGTGTTTGTGTTCGCTTGATTCTGTCACAATCTGTTTAACTTTTACCGTGCGTCTGTCTCTGTACTTGGGTATATTGGCCTGAATAATTGATAGATCAGGAGGTATTTTGTATTTGTTTGTGTGTTCTGCTTATCTTTGTTGTATGTTTGTATTTTTCTAGACAGTTTTTTTTCCGTAAGTGTGAATGTTAACTTGTGTATGTGTGTATGCAATTCTGTGTTTCTATCTGTGTAATATCTCCGTGCCTGTAGCTAGAGAGTGGTTGTAACATATGACTTAAGTACGAACCAGACACAAGTTTCTAGCCGTATAGTCGTCATCCCAGAATGTCTTTGAGAGTTTTGTCTTTTAGTGGATGCTTTTATATGTGGTGTGTATGTCATGTCATATTGTGTGGTGGTGGTGTGGTGTGTATGTAATGTCATATTGGGTGGTGGTGGTGTGGTGTGTATGTAATGTCATATTGGGTGGTGGTGGTGTGGTGTGTATGTAATGTCATATTGGGTGGTGGTGGTGTGGTGTGTATGTAATGTCATATTGGGTGGTGGTGGTGTGGTGTGTATGTAATGTCATATTGGGTGGTGGTGGTGTGGTGTGTATGTAATGTCATGTTGGGTGGTGGTGGTGTGGTGTGTATGTAATGTCATATTGGGTGGTGGTGGTGTGGTGTGTATGTAATGTCATGTTGGGTGGGGGTGGTGTGGTGTGTATGTAATGTCATGTTGGGTGGGGGTTGTGTGGTGTGTATGTAATGTCATGTTGGGTGGGGTGGTGTGGTGTGTATGTAATGTCATATTGGGTGGTGGTGGTGTGGTGTGTATGTAATGTCATGTTGGGTGGTGGTGGTGTGGTGTGTATGTAATGTCATATTGGGTGGTGGTGGTGTGGTGTGTATGTAATGTCATGTTGGGTGGGGTGGTATGGGTGAGGGTGCGGGTAATGTGTCCCCCCCCCGCCATGAACTATATAGATAGTGGAGGAAGTGTGTGTGTGGAGGGAGATGGTATGAGATGAGTAAGGCTTAAAGACACTAGCCGACACACACACTCTGTCCACAGTGGCAGTTTGTATATCTTGGTACGTACAGGACGTTTACCTGGTTGCCTTACCTGTGTCCTCTGTCGGTGGAAGTCTCTCATTTAGCCTGGAGCTTTTAAAACTAAAGGTTTGAAATAAAATGGGGGGGGGGGGGTTGAGCCATCAACTTCAGGGTAGGGGTGGGAAAAGAAGATAGGCTTGAATCTCATAGAGGGGTGGGGGAGACTGCGTGGAAACGTAAGAAACAAACATGGAGTATTTATGGGTGGAAAGAGAGAGAGCGGGGGGGGGGGGTGAGGCGAGGGGGGTTGATAGATAGGCGTGTCGTATCCTGGAGACGGGCGAACCTCTGGTGTAGTATACATCATTCATCCTCGGTCTATATTCTAGGTGGTCGTCATCCTTTACTGCTCTAGTCTATATCGCTAGTGGTCACTGCCAGTCTATATCACTAGTGGTCACCATCAGTCTATTTCACTAGTGGTCAATGTCATTCTATTTCACTAGTGGTCACTGTCATTCTATATCACTAGTGGTCACCATCAGTCTATTTCACTGGTGGTCACAATCAGTCTATTTCACTAGTGGTCAATGTCATTCTATTTCACTAGTGGTCACTGTCATTCTATATCAATAGTGGTCACCATCAGTCTATTTCACTAGTAGTCACCGCCAGTGGTGCGATCGGTGGGGAGCAAGCGACATGTACAGTATCAATAACACACCTGAGGGCAGAAGTAAAAATATAGTAGCTTCGGAATGTTGAGTCTTGTCTGGTTTGGACACACCGGTCATCATCACACAGAAATGAAATGCTGCGTCGTACGACACATACGTCATCTGTCATTGTGGCACTATGTTTTTATTACGTAGGTATCAACCATGTCCCTTAGCTCATGAGATGCGTCACATAATATGGTGTAAAAATATTCCTGTCTGCAAATATGATTTCTGTATGTTTCATTGCCACGTCACAGAATCACCTTCAAGATACTCATCACATAAATATAAGACGCACCACACATATCACACACACACACACACCACACATGTATCACACACACCGGACATATTTCACACACATCACACATGTAGCACACACACACACAATATAACACACACCGCATATATGCCATACACACATCGCACAATGTAGCACACACACCACATATGTATCACAAAACACCGCAACACACATCGCACATGTAGCACACACACCACACATGTATCACAAACACCGCAATATTTCACACACATCACACATGTATTTCACACACATAACACATGTATCACACACACATAACACATGTATCACACACACATAACACATGTATCACACACGCATAACACATGTATCACACACACACATCACACACCGGACCTGCATACAACGTAAGGACCACACGCACATGAAATGACTTAATGCTGTTTACTACTAGAAACATTGTTTATTTTAGAAAGTGGTTGGTGGAATGCTTGTTCTTTGACCTGGTCGATAATGAGTCAACGTTTTCCCACTCTGAGTAAAATACAATAAACACTTTGGAATTATCTAAACATAAAATAGGAAACAAGTAACAACAACATTGTGTTTCACACAAACACAGTTTTAAACTAGCAAGAACATTGGTTGCGGTACATTATGTACAATTGTGCACATGGGCCGACTGGTGTACACTGTAGACTACAGTATACGACGGAACTGCACATGTTTTTACTATGCCTATTGCAATGTACTTCCCCCCCCTCCCTTTCCCCCATAACTTGTGTTTCAATATGTAATTTTGGCGTTGCCTATCTTCACCTACACAAGACTTCATGTACTCATTCATATACTCATTCAAACCATTTTATCCTCTCTCACTTTTTTTAAATTACGAAATTAAAAAAATAACAATAAATAAAAATCTACAAATTGTTTTTTATGACTTCAAGCCCAAATGATCGTATACTAATTGAATACATTGAGTAAAACATATTAACAAGTTTCCACAGGTTGCGTAGAGCTTTTTTTAATTTTTTCAATTCTCTCCAACAAATATTACATTTCCTGTAATTACCCCGTTCTGTGTCAGCGATCCAGGAGGCGAAAAGGGGAGGGGGGGGGGAGAGAAACACTACTGGAAAACATTATGAAATGCAAGCGCTCCTATAAATAACGTTAAGCCTTGAAGTGCGTTCAATAACAGAACCCGCTTGTAGAGTAGCAGCTCTCTGCAACAGATGTGGAATTTTAGGATGCCAACAAAATTAAGCCTGATCGCCCGCCAATCGATCCAGCAGCGGCTCCCGGGCCAACACAGGCTGGCAACAGATGGCCCAGAGACTATGGATGGTCGATGTCAAAGAGAGAGAGAGAGAGGTAGGTGGGAGGAACGGCGTGGCGGGAGGGGGGGGGTAGGTGTAAAGAATCCTCGTCCAGCACATTGAAGCGGCGAGTACAATTAGAACAAAGATGGCGGGCTTTTACATTCTGAGTGCCAGCGTTTAATTGCTGATAGTGTGTGTGTAGAAAGCTGTTGCCACGTTTTATTGTGTGTGCCCCCCCCACCCTACTCCTTTTTTTTTGTTTGTTTGTTTCGATTTGAAATTTCATTCTTCGAGGCGCCGGAAAACGTCATAGAGATTGGAAGAAATGTGGAGAATTGTGATTGGGTGGAGTAGTTCATCGAATCAGAAGTCAAGGATGAGTGTCATGAGACCATCAGCAGACGTGGCGTCGTAGATTCATCGATTGAAGGTGGCGCTTTGGCAGTGTTCCCCCCCCCCCCCTTTTTTTTTTGTTGTTGATGTTTTCAAGTTTTGTGGCCCACACATTTCTTTTCATGTGTATCTTATTCCATCAAAATTTATAAAGAAGAAAAATAAATCCTTCTGCAAAAATTAAAACAGCCAATAAAATCTTTAAATACGTACATATTTATTTACTCGCGTATAATAACGCGAAATGTTGGGTCTTAAATCTAGATGGGTGTTACGTTGAGTTCAATTTTCATTATTTTCTGGTCCCAACGTTAAGGAAATTCCTATTCACTGGAGTGTCTTAAAATATGAGAAACTACGGTGTGCTTTTTTTTTTAAACCACAGACATTTTTATGCAGTCTTGATATTTTAAAGTACTTTTGATAACACACAACTGTAAAACATATTACATTGTACTTTCACAAGATGTCGTGTTAATCAGCACCTCAACGAAAGCCGTTAGTAGTCGATGACTGCAATAAAAGTTGGTCGTGAAAATGTCCAGAAGGTGGACATCACTCAGAGTGGTCAGGAAGAAAATATAACAATAATAGTATATTTTTATACTATTTTTAAATCAAGAAATAAGTTCCGCGTATAAAAAAATAGTCTAGAGTCTAGACCGTACTTTCGTGATGGAACATAGACAGCGTGATGGAACATAGACAGCGTGATGGAACATAGACAGCGTGATGGAACATAGACAGCGTGATGGAATATAGACAGCGTGATGGAACATAATAGCGTGGAACATAGACAGCGTGATGGAATATAGACAGCGTGATGGAACGATTGTGTAATGTCCCACCTGTAAGGATGGGATGAAATCTCTTAGTCCTATAAACCACTAATGGGACGGTTTTTTATGGTGCCCTTCTTTCATCTCAACATAACCATAGTGCTTAGTGGGCCATGGAGGAACCACGGGAGACATGGCAGGGACTTTAGCTTCATGACCTTAAATATCCATTGGTCCTCATCGGAAATCGAACCAGAGACCCGCAGGTTGACAGTCGAGCGCTTTACCACACGACCATCCGTCCCTGTGGAACATAGATAGCGTGAAGGAACATAGACGTCGTGATGGAACATAATGGCGTGATGGACATAATGGCATAAATGGCATGACTGATGATGGGAACATGATGGTGATGAGGTGAAAACATAGAGATGGTGTGATGATGAACATGAGATGAAAGGGATGATGGAAAACATTAGATGGCGTGATGATGAAAGAGGGTGGGGAACATAGATGGCGTGATGATGGAAGGATAGATGGCGTGATGGGTTTTTATAGATGGTGTGATGATGGAACATAGATGGCGTGATGATGGAACATGGATGTGGTGTGATGATGGAACATAGATGGCGGATGATGGGTACATAGATGGTGGATGATGGGAAATATAGATGGTGTGATGATGGAACAGATGGCGTGATGATGGAACATAGATGGCGTGATGAGGAACAGATAGATGGATGATGGAACATAGACGGCAGGGGGGAAGAAGGAAATGATGATGGTACATAGAGGGGGATGACGGCGATGATGATGGAACATAGATGGCGTGAGGTGAGGGAAGAAAGAGGGGGAGAAGAAGGAACAAAGAGGGGGAGAGGAGGGTACAAAGCGTGATGATGGAACATAGACGGCGTGATGATGGAACATAGACGGCGTGATGATGGAACATAGATGGCGTGATGATGGAACATAGATGGCGTGATGATGGAACATAGATGGTGTGATGATGGAACATAGATGGTGTGATGATGGAACATAGATGGTGTGATGATGGAACATAGATGGCGCTATTGATTTATTTTGTCCACTGGTGACAAATTTCCATTCAAACATTTTTCATTACGCTGCACCATTTAATATTTGTGTACGACATGTAGACGAGTACTTGTATTAGTATTTATTGGTATAATTGAGTTACACCAGGCAAAATACGAGGCTTACTTCTTAACGGTTTAAACTGTGACGATTTGAATTGTACTAAACTATGAACCAGTTTACTGTAAACCATTGCATAATATGAAAGAAATAAGTGGAAATCTGTGAAACTAATGAATAAAAAAAAAAGCTCTTTGGTCATAGACATTGTATTGTACCTTCATTTTTCTTGATTTTACTTTTGAACTTATCACTTTTTAATACTTTCACGACGTAATGATTAGTACACTAAGACTATGAACAATAGTTAGTTCCATATTACATATACAGGTAAATGAAATACATAACAAAGTGATTAGGGAAACTACAACATGAGCAGTAAATAGTCACAAATAAATACATAGCGAGTACTAAAATAGGTTACATTCAACATGAGCATTAAATAGTCACAGATAAATACATAGCGAGTACTAAAATAGGTTACATTCAACATGAGCAGTAAATAGTCACAGATAAATACATAGCGAGTATTGCAATAGATTACATTCAACATGAGCATTAAATAGTCACAGATAAATACATAGCGAGAACTGCAATAGGTTACATTCAACATGAGCAGTAAATAGTCAGAGATAAATACATAGCGAGTACTGCAATAGGTTACATTCAATAAGAGCAATAAATAGTCTCCACATTATAAGATTCTGGTCCAAGACCTGTGTGCGTGTGTGTGTGTGTGCACTAACACCCTCCCCCTTCCTCCCCACGAGTCAGATCGCCGCGCCCACTACCTGTCTCCCTGCCCCCCACCCCGCACCTCCTCCCCACCCGCCCCCTCAGCATTTAACGACCAATCGTCACAGCGTTTAAGGAGAGTCACCCCTCGACTCATCATCTGCTCACGCTCGGCCCAGGGAATGGGGGGGGGGGTGGGGACCTTGGCGACAGGGGGTTGGGGACTAGTTGGCGAGCTGGCCCGAGACTTACAGGAAAGAGAGAGAGAGAGAGGCAAACAAAAAAAAAAACGGTATTGTTCTATTAAACTGTGCTTGACATGCCTGGTATAGGCGGAAGGGGTTTAATTCTACCTCATCTCATAGTGTGTGTGGGAGTCCACCGCTCAGCTGCTTCATTGCCTAGCCAGGACTTGATGTCAGCCTTTGTGTCTGAGTGGTCTCCTTACAGTCATTGTTCTAAGAGACAGCCGCTGCTGTCCCCCGCCCCCCCCCCCCAACAACGGCCACTATTACATTATCGTTCCGGAAATATCTCAGTGAGTTCTAGTCTTGGACTAACACGGAAATCAGACATAACTTGTTGCATTGGTCAACTTCCTGCTCCCGACCTCGTCCCATCGCCGTTTATGTTCCTAACTGTCCAAGTAGACCGAGTGGTGCGTATGGCCAACTGACCACACTTACGATGCCCGAGGAATGGATTCAAAGCTCGATCATTGCTACAGTCAGTTTTTGAAGTCATTCACATATAAACAAAGAACACATTTCTTATAGACTGGACTTTTGGTTTTCGTTTCAATAAAGGAAGTCGATTTCAAAAGATTAAAAGATTGAAAATGGTAAGTTGGAATTATTGTGTATGTTTGATTGTACCCAGTTGTTAATATGGTAAGTTGGAATGATTGTGTATGTTTGATTGTTCTGTTCTTGATCTTTCGATTCGTGTCACCTTTCTTCTGCTCACTAACTTTTTAATTTTTTTAAACTAATTATTTCGGTGCAATTATATTGTATTGTTGTAAAATGTCTTTACAGTTTTAATAACTTTATTTGTTCAAATCTTCACTACCATAACGCCACAGTCTCGTGACGTCACACACCTCACGATGTCACACATATCACGATGTCACACTGACACATCTCACAATGTCACACATCTCATAGTTCTTTCATCAGACGTGCTCTTAGTGTCTAATGACAAACTGATGCGATGTACTCACGTTTTTAAATGACATCACATCCAGGAGTATCTCCTGCTTTTAATTCATCTGTTTGTCAATTAATTTGTTTGAAGACCAATGAGAGAGATATCAAGTTGGTCAAAACATCAGTTCATTGCTTTTTTACAACCACGTTGGTAAACAGGCTCATAAACACACACACACACACACTGTCACGTGATATATCGATGCCATTTATATTTATACTTCATATTTTGTACATTCGAACGATTGAATTGAATCCACCCCTCCCCTCCCCCCTTCCCCAATCCATATCCTTCAGTCCGGGTAATTCCAGTTTGGCGTTTTGAAACCACAAAACATTTCTACCAGTCCACTTTACTTATGTCTCATGTACTGACTAAGTTCTCATGTACTGACTAAGTTCTCATGTACTGACTAAGTTCTCATGTACTGACTAAGTTCTCATGTACTGACTAAGTTCTCATGTACTGACTAAGTTCTCATGTACTGACTAAGTTCTCATGTATTGACTAAGTATCTGGATTATGGGAGATTCCAGCAGTCCATGTGATGTTTTGATCATCTATTTCAGGCTTTGTTTATTTTCAAACACAATATCCGGCTTAAGTCACGTGATCAACTCCAGGAGAGTTGAACTACGTCTCTCCCCTTACTCGATATCACGGAAATATTTAGAGTAAATCTACGAGCGAACATTTTGTATGATTCATTATGGGTGCGGGCAGTGATTAATTTCTTGAAATATTGTTAGAAAACTGAACACATTGTTCCAATAAACTGTCTTCTTTGATTTTATTAAGGCTGGGAGGTTGCACAATCTGTACACATTGTTCTAATAAACTGTCTTCTTTGATTTTATTAAGGCTGGGAGGTTGCACAATCTGTACACATTGTTCCAATAAACTGTCTTCTTTGATTTTATTAAGGCTGGGAGGTTGCACAATCTGTACACATTGTTCTAGTAAACTGTCTTCTTTGATTTTATTAAGGCTGGGGGGTTGCACAATCTGTACACATTGTTCTAGTAAACTGTCTTATTTGATTTTATTAAGGCTGGGAGGTTGCACAATCTCCCTGTTGCTTGAAAAAAACATGTTCAACAAAGTTGAGGCTGAAGTTTTATTTTGCCGCCTTGTTGTGTTTATAGAGACAGAGTCAGACGATGTCATAGAATTGCGCCAATACTGTTGGGGCTAGTGTTGTTACTGAAACTACCAATTGGTCATCAGTTAAAACAGTTTCCTCATCAATTATCACTTAAGTTTTGACTTGTTGGGGGGGGCACCATGGACACTATAGTTGACAGGTTCCACCATTCCTCTCTTTGTCGTGTGGTTGCCAGTAAGGTCACTACATTTTGACCTGTCCGTACCTTAACGTTGACAGTCCACTTCTTTCTCTTCGTGCTCCATCCAATAAGGTACAGTGTATAGTTTACAATGGGTGTTGGGGGGGTATATAATGAGTTGAATGAATCAGACACTACCCTGATGTACATGATGAGTTGAATGAATCAGACACTACCCTGGTGTACATCATGAGTTGAATGAATCAGACACTACCCTGATGTACATCATGAGTTGAAAGAATCAGACACTACCCTGATGTACATCATGATTTGAATGAATCAGACACTACCCTGGTGTACATCATGAGTTGAATGAATCAGACACTACCCTGATGTACATCATGAGTTGAAAGAATCAGACACTACCCTGATGTACATCATGATTTGAATGAATCAGACACTACCCTGGTGTATATGATGAGTTGAATGAATCAGACACTACCCTGATGTACATCATGATTTGAATGGATCAGACACTACCCTGGTGTATATGATGAGTTGAATGAATCAGACACTACCCTGATGTACATCATGATTTGAATGAATCAGACACTACCCTGGTGTATATGATGAGTTGAATGAATCAGACACTACCCTGATGTACATCATGATTTGAATGGATCAGACACTACCCTGGTGTATATGATGAGTTGAATGAATCAGACACTACCCTGATGTACATCATGATTTGAATGAATCAGACACTACCCTGGTGTACATCATGATTTGAATGAATCAGACACTACCCTGGTGTACATCATGATTTGAATGGATCAGACACTACCCTGATGTACATGATGAGTTGAATGAATCAGACACTACCCTGATGTACATCATGAGTTGAATGAATCAGACACTACCCTGGTGTACATAATGAGTTGAATGATCAGACACTACCCTGGTGTACATAATGAGTTGAATGAATCAGACACTACCCTGATGTACATCATGAGTTGAATGAATCAGACACTACCCTGATGTACATGATGAGTTGAATGATCAGACACTACCCTGGTGTACATCATGATTTGAATGAATCAGACACTACCCTGGTGTACATCATGAGTTGAATGAATCAGACACTACCCTGATGTACATCATGATTTGAATGGATCAGACACTACCCTGGTGTATATGATGAGTTGAATGAATCAGACACTACCCTGATGTACATCATGATTTGAATGAATCAGACACTACCCTGGTGTATATGATGAGTTGAATGAATCAGACACTACCCTGATGTACATCATGATTTGAATGGATCAGACACTACCCTGGTGTATATGATGAGTTGAATGAATCAGACACTACCCTGATGTACATCATGATTTGACTGAATCAGACACTACCCTGATGTACATCATGATTTGAATAAATCAGACACTACCCTGGTGTACATCATGATTTGAATGGATCAGACACTACCCTGATGTACATGATGAGTTGAATGAATCAGACACTAGCCTGATGTACATCATGAGTTGAATGAATCAGACACTACCCTGGTGTACATAATGAGTTAAATGATCAGACACTACCCTGGTGTACATAATGAGTTGAATGAATCAGACACTACCCTGATGTACATCATGAGTTGAATGAATCAGACACTACCCTGATGTACATGATGAGTTGAATGATCAGACACTACCCTGGTGTACATCATGATTTGAATGAATCAGACACTACCCTGGTGTACATCATGAGTTGAATGAATCAGACACTACCCTGATGTACATCATGATTTGAATGGATCAGACACTACCCTGGTGTATATGATGAGTTGAATGAATCAGACACTACCCTGATGTACATCATGATTTGAATGAATCAGACACTACCCTGGTGTATATGATGAGTTGAATGAATCAGACACTACCCTGATGTACATCATGATTTGAATGGATCAGACACTACCCTGGTGTATATGATGAGTTGAATGAATCAGACACTACCCTGATGTACATCATGATTTGACTGAATCAGACACTACCCTGGTGTACATCATGATTTGAATGGATCAGACACTACCCTGGTGTACATCATGAGTTGAATGAATCAGACACTACCCTGATGTACATCATGAGTTGAATGAATCAGACACTACCCTGGTGTACATCATGAGTTGAATGAATCAGACACTACCCTGGTGTATATGATGAGTTGAAAGAATCAGACACTACCCTGATGTACATCATGATTTGAATGAATCAGACACTACCCTGGTGTATATGATGAGTCGAATGGACCGTGGAGGACTTAGCATTGCTAGCGCGGGGCCCAGGGAGAGAGACAAACGGAGAGCCCTGCAAGGTTTATCTGTCGTACCGCATATTGCGGGAGCCCAGTCGCGGGCTGTGGACATATAATAATATATCTCTGTGTCGTGGACATATAATAATATATCTCTGTGTCGTGGACATATAATAATATATCTCTGTGTCGTGGACATATAATAATATATCTCTGTGTCCTGGACATATAATAATATATCTCTGTGTCGTGGACATATAATAATATATCTCTGTGTCGTGGACATATAATAATATATCTCTGTGTCGTGGACATATAATAATATATCTCTGTGTCCTGGACATATAATAATATATCTCTGTGTCCTGGACATATAATAATATATCTCTGTGTCGTGGACATATAATAATATATCTCTGTGTCGTGGACATATAATAATATATCTCTGTGTCCTGGACATATAATAATATATCTCTGTGTCCTGGACATATAATAATATATCTGTATCGCTTCTGATTTGTTTAAGTTGTTTCATATTCCCCTTACTAAACACATTTCAGCTTTCTTTCTTTTTATGATTCTTAACTGTTTCATAGTGTTAGATCTTATTTTTTAAAATTTTGTTTTAAGTGGCGACTTGACATGAAGATCTGAATGGGGGAAATTCCCCCCCCTCCTCCCCGCCACCTCCCTTCGTTGTCACCATTCTTAGACACATATTGAAGTACGTGTAGATAGTCAGGCTTGAATAATAACTACTGATCGACATGAGTCCACAAGTAGATGTATTACTACTGATTGTAAGATGGGATAATGTCAGCTCTAATGACGTCATCACCCCTTAGTGCTTTCGTGCGGTCCACGCGACACTCTGTGGGACTTTAGCGTCACGTCACAGTGTAAACATTTCGACACGTGATTCCAGTCCGTTGTTTGGCCTGCCTGTGTGTTTGTTTCTCCATTTCAACATATTACTGAGTACACATACTCACACTGACCTGTGTCGACAAGCCATAACAAGACTCACTGCGTCCACACTCATGTATCTGTAGTATCTGTTTAATTGACTGTGTTTACAGGTTGCAGTGTGGGTTCAAAGGTTAAAAGCCGAAAGGGTACACGCGATAAGCAGTTTTAAATATAGAAACTAAGTCGTAAGAAGTAAATAAATAAAATACACACACACTCAACTCAGGATTGAGCAAGGATCAACTGTTGAATGCGGATGAAAAGGCCGGTTTTAGAATTATTTAATTAAACTGAAGCTATATGCGGGAGGGGGGTGGAAGAGCGGGTAAGATTATGGCTGTTCAATTTATTACATCCACCTCCCTCCAACACTAGCAAATGTATTGAAACATTTTAATATACATATTTCTTAATTCCCCCCCTCCCCCCAAATCGTTTTTTTTTAATTCAGCAATTATATTATTAACGTCTTGAACTGAATTAGGAATTTACTTTTTGGCTCTAATAACCTATTTTCTCCGGATTTAATTCGGTCAATTTATTTACATGTATTAATTGTTTTCATTATCCTAATGATGTTTTTGTTAATATGATTGATAAAAGAATGTCCGTTCAATGAAACAATTCAACACAAAGTAGGGACCAATTAAGTCTGATTGAATATGAGTGAAATGGTTTCGTATGTTGTTTTGTTTTTATTTCAAACTGTTTACCAATGTATTCAAACGATAAATGACCCAATATAAATATAATATTACAATTATTTTTTGTGTGAAAAACATTGATTTTTATCAGTAATGTTGTTAACTAACAACATCAATTAGGAAAAAATCAACAAAAACAACTACAATGTTGATCAAAGTAAAGATTATTATTACATAGTTCTTAACATTGTGAATGTGAGGAAAACATTTTGACTGGCATTGTTCCTCTGAACAGTCTCTTGAGTACAATAATAAAATCAACTCTTGAGTACAATAATAAAATCAACTCTTGAGTACAATAATAAAATCAACTCTTGAGTACAATAATAAAATCAACTCTTGAGTACAATAATAAAATCAACTCTTGAGTACAATAATAAAATCAACTCTTGAGTACAATAATAAAATCAACTCTTGAGTACAATAATAAAATCAACTCTTGAGTACAATAATAAAATCAACTCTTGAGTACAATAATAAAATCAATAAACACATTGTATAGCTTGAGGCGGTGGATAGGTTCGGGGGAAAAGTGGGGGGGGGGGGCAGTTTGACGTGTTCTTGTTGTTGTTGTTTGATCTTGTCGGTTAAACTTCTTTTGTTGGTCTTACCAATTTGGTGAGGTTGTGTGTGGGGGGGGGGGGACTTTGTAATAGTTTTATCAGGAGGCTTATAACTAGAGTCTGATGTGGTGGCTAGTACCCACACGGAGAAGCCATCGGCGACCTGTGTATCTTATCTCAACTGGTGCTTGGTCGGCGACCAATGTCCGTCTTTTTGGTAACACCAACACATGTACACCGACCACTTGTTGACATTTACTTCTCGCCGAGTACGGTAGCCCCATGTTATCTTGAACTATTTGGTCTGGACCCCACTCGTTAAGTAGCACCAGTAGCATACTGGACACAGGTCAATGGTCGAATGCCCTGAGGGGATGGTGAAAAAATAAGAAATCTCATTGAAGCCACGTAACCTCCCAGGTGTACTGGTGGGATTTACTTAATGCCACGGTTGGCACGCTGGACGCTGTGACGTAGACGACGGTCACTTGTCACCCCCCAACCCTCCCTCCTTTACAAAATGACAGCCCCCCCCCTCATTTTCCCAGTCCACAATTCTGTCCATTTCAAGAAGTTAGCTTCTTTTTATGGACCCGCGGGGAAACGAGATTTGCAAAGACATTCACACAAAGTCTTTGAGACGCGTAGATCCTATATTGTGTCCAGTTTAGTTGTGTTTTGTTATTTTCAAGTGAAGCCATTATTGCTGTGGCCCAAGTGAAGGAGCCGCCATTGGGTAACTAAACTTATGTTTCTTTATGTGTCGTTTTGTTTCTTGGTGCTGTTTCTTTTGAACACATTCTCTCTTTCTCTCTCTCTCTCTCTTTATCTATCTATTTATCTATCTATCTATCTATCTTCGTGTATGTGTTTTACATAAACCGAAAGTATTTTTATAAGATACACACACAAACACACACACACACAAACACATACACACATATATATGATTAAAAGCAATATAATATTATAAAGAAATTGAAACGTTTGCTAACAAAAATTGATTGGAACGACCTGTCTTTCATCAACTCTATCTAGTCCCCGACATCACCCCCACCCGTGTATGCTTGTGTCAAATCTTGAAGTATAAGGCTGGTGTTGGTGTTGGGCCATAAGTCATTTGGATCCCCAAAGAAACTCTTGTGGTGTGTAGCAGGACACATCGCTAGATGACGCACCACTCCACACAGTGTCTCTCTCTCGCTCTTGTCTTCTTGTGTCTTCAGACATCTCCATTATTTACTGACCTGCCTGCCTGTCTGTTGGTGAGTGAGTTGGGCTGGAGACAGATGTGGTGTGAGCTGTGATCGTGAGCTCACGCGTATGTTGTGTACTTACCCACCACCCTCTCCCCAAGCAGTGTACCTCACTCACCCCACAGTTTCTTCTACCAACTCTTTAATTGACCTTGGTCACATGACCTGCTTAGTGGTTTGTATTTATATTTCTTTAAATTTCTAAAGTGCTTGCCCGCCCCCCCTCCCCCTTTTCTTCCAGTCTTGTATCCTCTCATCAGGGAATTATTCATAGTTTGGCGCGTCATACACGGATATCATTCAGTCACGTCTTGATCCGGATAAAATTTCTGAAGAAATAGTTCCCTGCCTTGTGGCGAGGGATGGATTCAAAAGTGTAAAAAATAAAAAATTATTTTTAAAAAAATATCAGCTTCATAAATATTGTTCAATATCCTAGAGGAAACCGTCATTTTTTACATTTTTTTCCTCGACAAAAACAATTTTGACTTTTTAAAGGTTTTTCCGGCGGCCAACACGCGTCGTAAACATTAGGGAGGGGAGGTCCTGTGTGTGAGTGGGGGGATCCTTGAGCCAAGCCACGTTCCCTCTAGATAAATTCTTTTTATTTTGATAACAAATGGAATCAAACGAAGCAGGAATTGACAAAGTTCAAAATGTTTTCCTAAATAGAGATGTATAAAAATATTTTTTTTAAAGTTTTGAATCCATCGCTCGTTACTTGGTAGGACACCCGAAATTGATCTGCTGTGTAGAGAATAATTCTTTACCGTTGGACTTATTCCCCCCCCCCCCCTCTGTCTTACCTCGCAAAGAATGTCCGAGATTATCCCCATAACTCACAAACGCATTGTGTTTAACGAGAAAGATGAGGAAATGAAGAACACCCCCCTCCCTCTCCCCCCCCCCATCTAGGACAGTGATGGGGAGTTTCGTGACAAACTCCGAGTCAGGGCACTTTACTCCCGTGGGGGGCGAACATTTCTCGCATCCCTGTCTTGCTTATGATGACCGTTTGTTGCTGTGTCCATTTATCTGGCTCACCATGAGGAAATGTACATTGGTCCGTTCTAAGGCATTTCAAACCCCCCCCCCCCCATTGTCCAGCATTGTTGGCCATCAGATTACATTGAAAAGAAAATGTTAATCTATTTAGTACAAGATATTCAAGTAGATGGTTTCAAACATTCCTTGTACCACCCTCCATCCCCCCCCCCACACACTTCACCATTTACTTCTGTCTTTTGTATGTGCGTGACTCTATTCAGGATAGACTGTTGTTGTTGGTTATTTGTTTTTTTTTTTTTTGTTTTTTTTCAATTGTATTTGTTCTTTGTTGTAGTAAATGTCTGTTGTTTTTTTTTTACGGCCATTTGAGAGCTTAGCCAAGTCCACAGGTTCCGTCGTGTTATCTAACTTAACTTCCGCTTCTTGCACCTATCTAACATAACTTCCGCTTCTTGCACCTATCTAACATAACTTCCGCTTCTTGCACCTATCTAACATAACTTTCGCTTCTTGCACCTATCTAACATAACTGCCGCTTCTTGCACCTATCGAATATAATGCCGCTTCTTACACCTATGTAACACAACCAACTGCCGCTTCGTACATTATTCTAAGACCGACACTTTCAGTATAAAACCACACCAAATAGTTTCACTTAAATCGCCCTTGTATTTCGTGTTGTTTTTTTTTGTCATTATTATTACAGGCATTGATCAGTGACATTTAGCTAGACTTTGTACATGAATTTAAATAAGTTCATGCATTCACTGTCAATGGTGCACACACACACACTTATATATATATATATATATATATATATATATATATATATATAGTGTTTAGATCTGTGTGTTTCAGTATTTAAATGAATCACAGGCACTTGACTTCTGGTGATAGGTAATCGACTCCAACATTATTCATAAACACCGATACTTAAACTAAAGCCTGCAGCGAAAATAATAAAATACTGTTCTAAACTTTTTGCGTTTGTCTCACTTCCTCCCAGACACCCCCTCCCCCTTTTGTTTTTTTTTTACTTTTAAAACTTGGACCCCCCCCCTCCCCGACAGCCTCCTTCCCCGCTCCATACAATATCATCTGCACCGTTTCCTTAATGACCCATATTTATACCGCCTCGTGATCCCCCGCCCTTTCTCTTATCGCTGTCATCTCTGTATATGGCCCCTGGCACAAACTTCTGTTGGAGGAATGACAGAAGGGGGGGGGGGAGAGAGAGAGAGAGAGAGAGAGAGAGAGAGAGAAAGGCCCGATGTATGAAATTAAAAGGCAACACCTTCCGTCCATCAATGGATGTGTTTGGGCTGGCGACAGCAGCCATTTCTATTACTAACCCTGCATCATCAAGTTAATTACATACATTTCTGGTGTTGTGCGTGGATCTATCTCTTCATGTTGATAGAAGACATACACACACTTTATTTACCATGATCCACCAAAGACCCACAATAAACACTCATATCACCTTAACTCTCCCCCCCCCCCCTTTTTTTTTACACTGGATTGGGGGGGGGGGGCAGGAAGTAAGAGACTTGAGGAAATAAAAAAATATTGAACTTTACCCCCCCCCCCCCAATCACCTCCTCCTCTTCTCATAATGTGCTGTCTGGTGACTTCTTGATTTTCTCCCCCTTCACTTCAAGTCAGTTACTTCCTCCTGAATATTCAGCGATGTCGTTTTATGTATTTCTTGTGGTGCTTTAGTGCCGTAGGCGGGGAAGAAAAACTGATCTACCCCCCCCCCAACCTCCTCAGCAACATAAATGTGAACTGTTCGACTGTGATCCAGGTCAATACTTTGAACTTCATGCAATTAAATCTGTATGCCACTTTGAGAGTGATCATGATTTTTAGAAAAGTTTCAATATATATATATATATAGGCAAGTGCATGTACAAACATATTTGTATGTTTTCAATTGTTGGATTTGTATATGTGTATAATAAATACACAACACTTGTAGAGTGCAATTGTTATACAGTCGCATCTTTAGACCAAACTCATAATACTCAACTCACTAAAAGTGAACTAGTAATTAACTTTGTGGTGTTTACCTGTGGTAGAATCGATGTCCCGACTGTATCCACAGTTGCCAGTTGATGCGATTAAATTGATAAAACTTTCATACGTTTGTTTAAGTTGGGCATATTTTTCCTGAGGTATAAATAGCAGTTAAAGAATTATGTTTCTTTCTTCATATCTATACGGCGTGATATCACATGTTCGTTATCACTAGATGTTGATTTATTTATTGTATACCTTTGTAATAATTATATTATGTATACATATATATATATACATATATATATATATATATATATATATATATATATATATATATATATATATATATATTTAAACTTACCATCGAATTTGACAAACCTTTAAAGAATTTCATTTTTTTTCATCCTTATAAGGGGGGGGGGGCATGGGGGTGGGGTGGGGGTGGAATGTTTCCTAGGTGACGTAAGGTGTCATGGCGTCAGGTTGACACATTTTAGGCTCCTGTCTTTCTCTTGATTGTCTGCTGATTCTATCTTACCATGGCCCTGGGGGCACAAGACAGTTTATCTTAAAGTTTGGTCTTCCCAGGGACGCGAGAGGAGATATTTGAAGGTAACGGCAGAGGGAGAGGGACGGATTTGGGGAGAGTTTTAAAGATAGCACAAAGACAAAGTTTTTTTATTATTATTATTTTTGGGGGAAATTGTGTTTGAACAGAGAACAATGATTGTATGCTCTGTGGCTCTAATACATATGAGGCACTTGAGATTAGAAGTGAGCAAATTACCAGTGGTGGGTTAACTAGGGCACATCCGGGATATGTCATCTCTCGTATGTCTTGAAGTACAGCAGCCATGTTCAGTGTAAAGGGCTGTACTACAGATATACCACTCTTTATTATTTGAACTCGATTAGACTATTTCATTTCTAATAATTTGTTATGTATTTATCACGATTTAGATCAAGAAGAAGGGAAAAAATGAAGAGAGCAGAGATGGGGTTGGGGTTAGGGTTGGCTAATACATGACACGCGGGCCAATTTTGCCATGCCTGAAAAATGTTTAAAAAATCTCAACTAAAATATATTATGAAAATAAATATTCGGTTAAGTAGTTGGCTCGACTATTGAAACTGTGTCTCTAGATGGTTGACTATTGGAACTGTGTCTCTAGATGGTTGACTATTGAAACTGTGCCTAGATGGTTGACAGTTGAACTGTGTCTAGATGGTTGAATGGCTAAATGAATGGACATAATAGAACTGAGAGGATGAAGAGATGTAGACACAGACAGACATGCGGACTAGTGTACAATTTAAACAATACCACTCTATAATTACCTGCGCCACCCATCCACCCGCCACCCCAGCCCCTCGCCCCCTTTACTTGCAGGCAGTCTAGTCCACCAGTAGCAGCTACTTCTATTAACTAACCACCACAATACCAGACTTTGACCACCTGTTTGTTTGGACTCCTCCACCTTTTGCTCCCACCCCTCCATCTGCGTCCCCTTCCCCTTCTGTTACCGTTTCCTTTAATCCCTTTGGAGTTCAAGCCCGCGGTATACCAGGTACCAAGCATACACACACACACACAAACACACACACTGATCCGCTGCTGTCTCGGCCAGGGGGGGGGGACGCAACTTCCAATGTCACCAGCATAAGTTATCTGTCCTTGCCTTCCCCTCCTCTCTCCTCCATACTCCTGTCTTCTTCGCTGTAAGGCATTTTGGACTGTTTCTTGATTGATCTTGGGGATGGGGGAAAGGGGGGGGGGGAGTGAGACTTTCCTGGTAACGACCCGCCCTTCAACCCCCCCTCGTCCTCGTCCTCCGATTCCAAATTTGCCTCTAGCTGTTGTTTCACCTTTGCACTAATGGTCCCAGCCTTCCCCCCTCCCCTACAAAAGTTAATCCCCAACCCCTCCCCGTCTCCCCCAACCTTCGTTTTTTTTTTTTCTTCTTCTTTTACCTGTATTTGACCGTACTGGCAGTCCAACAACAGGGAGCCAGCATTAGTTGACCAAACCCCGTCGTGTTACCATCCAATGTGAAACGATGCCAACACCTGACCACTTGTAGCCAGTCTGCATTATCTCTTCCCCTCCCCTCCACTTTACCCCCCCCCTCCCCAAATCAGTTTGAGTATTTCAGTAGAAAACATTTGTTGTTCCCCTCTCTCTCTCTCTCTCTCCCTCTCTACTCAGTCATGCGTGAAGTGGACACAGCCAAGAGATGGCTCCTTTGTTTTTTCGCCTCTCCACCGAATGATTCCCTCGACTGTCTTCGTGTCGCCTGTCACAGTCAGCAGCAGCAGCTGGCTGGGTGAGAAAGAGAAGAAACATTCTGAGTCGGTTCAAAACTTTGTGACTGCTGCAAACGTTTCAACAACAACAAACATTCGTTTCCTACCACATGATAAATAATACGGATATAAGAATTGACTCGGATGTAAGAATTGACTTGAATGTGCTTTAAGTTGACGTGTATTTTTTTTTTCCGGAATAGTTGTGATCACTAGCACATACATTGAGTGGAGTGTCTGTGATCTTCACATTTTGGCTATTACAGAAACGCATTTATGCATTGTGTATCTTTATACGATTCTCTCATGACGTCATTGTGAGAAAGGTTTTGCATCCTTCGGTGGATATTGGATTTTGTTGGGTTTATTTCCCAGTTTAATTTTTGTCAATTCTTGATGTTAGTTTCTACCCAACTGGATATACTCAACATGGAGGTAACAGTTTTTGTTTCTTTTATAATATAAGTTTTTTTGTTTTTGTTCTGAGCCTCATTATCGATACTTTAAATCTGTTTTATTTTTATCTGGTTATTACTGTGGCGCATTGATCTGTGATCGGATATTTCCACACCATGATAAAGTAAAATGTTTTGGGGGATGGCGCTCCTGAATAATCTTAATACCTTAGTGATCGTGTTTGTTGATTGAAAAAAAAAACAATGTCCTTAATAAATGCGCACATTATATCAAACTAACACTCAAACGTTCTATTGTTTATTGGCAGTGACAATGGCAGGAAAATAATTGCCTAATAATCCTATGTTTATTTGTAACTGTTCTTTTGTTATGGCTAATAAATTTATTGAGACATTATTAAAAAGGGGGTGTGGGTTCATAATATGTTCATAATTGACCTAATGTATAACTATTATTATTTTTTTCTTTTTTTTTTTTTTGCTTGTCATGATTTGTCATTTTCTCTTGTGATAATATCAGAACATGTTATATAAATGTTAGGATCAAACATACATTTGCAGCATAATATAGATAAACCTTAATATAATGTACAAGTTGGTGTTATTCAAATACTTATTAACTGCGTCGCTTCACTTAAAATTAGTCAAGATATTTGTACACCGTAGAATGTTTAAACGCAGTGGCTCCGGCACCAGCCAAAACCATTATATTAGGGTATAAGGAACATGGCATATATAGTTTTTTTTTCAGAATTTTTTTTTTAGGATTAGGGTTAGGGATAGGGTTAGGGTGTGGAGCAATATCTATGGCTGGTACTCGAAGAAAAAAAAATACGGGTTCGGTCGGACCGAACCGTAGCCACAGCGATGTTTAAAGTAGAAAAAAACAAGCGATTAGTTTAACATTATTTCTTAGGTACACACGGTGCACATCAAAATAGCGAGACACACTCGAGACACGAACACATACACATTTGTCATAACACATATGCATACAAACGTTGTATACAAACACACACACACACACACACACAGTGGGTCGACACAGACATTACACATCTTGACTTGTCGTCCCCACCCCGTCATCTCGATCGTCACTGGTGTCAATGTTGATCTGACTGACATTCACCTCCCCTTTCACTAAAAATCATTCAAAGTTTTAACAAAATAACAAAAAGATAAACAAATTTTCTTCCTTAGTTACACTTAGGTCTTTATTAGATAGAATGTCTTTTTGGTTCATCACTCTCTCTCCGGTCACACTCTTTTGTTCACCTTCTGTGTCCACGGTTTACCTGCAGTTCTCGCCCCCCCCCTTCCCCAACCCTAACCCTTCTCACCTTCAGTTAGTCAACATATAGTAACTTACCAATAGGGAGCTAATATAAAAGAATCAGGAGAAAATCCATGTCACCTACGCTGATGTCATTATGGGGGACCCGGGGAGGGGGGAGATCTTCCACCCACTGCCACTCCCTCCCCCATTCTATTTTCTTGACAAAACTCACTGTGTTGTTGCCATACAGGTTGCTATCAAAATGAAATGGAGGGGAGGGAGGGTTACAGTCTTTAATTGGTGTGCTTCATGTGGTCTTTGCACATATGTGTGATTTCAGTGCCTTGTGTGTTACACACACACACACACACACACATGACTTGGCACGGCTCTAGACTACATTGAATTGTGTCTTTGAATTCATTGTTTAAACATTATTCAGTAGTTTCTCACGGAGAATAACAAAATGTTCTAAAATGTCTCAATACCTTCATCACACTCACACCTCTCTAAATATTTTGTCTAGCAGCGTGTTGTGTCACATGAAAGACACTCTGCCCCCCCTCCCCCGCTAAGTCTTTTTAGTTTTTTTTTTGCATAAACCTCAATCTACAGTGTATTGTCTATACATTATTACCCCCCCCCACCAGCATCCCTCGGGCCATGATCCACAGTTTCACATTTACCTGTCCAGGTAGACCCCCCCCCCCGCCAACTCTACATTCATCTCTGTGTGTGTGTGTGGTGGGGCGTGTGTTTGTTCAACCCTTTTGATGTCCACACCACTATATGCCGGAGACGTTCAGTCAGTGTGATTGTTTCATCCACTGACAAGACTCTTGAAGCTGTCACGTGACGTATTGTCTTCTGTGTCTACGGTTTGATTTTAATTTCTCATCAGCCACGGGACTTGTATGTGAACTGTGCACACCTATATATATCACCGAGAACGGATTCGACTCGTAATAAAATAAATCAATATTTAAATACGACTGCCACTCTCTCCCCCGCCACCCTCTCTCCCCGCCACATATCTTGAACTTGCATCTCATTTTGACTGCCTTGCTTGCAGGCCCCACTAGACTCGCTTCATTGCACACGGGAACGTTTGGGGGATTTTTTTTTCTTTTCTTTTCTTTCTCTTTTTACGGCCGTCGCTTAATTTCCTTTTCTGTATCCGAAACTAAATGATTAGCCTCCGGATATAGAAGCGGGATTGAGGGGGGGGGGGGCGGGCGGGCGAAGCAGACAGTTGGCGACTGTCAGCAGTGGTAGAAAGTTAAGTGCTGGCTTTCTTCTACAGGAGAGGAGTTATATGGGTGGGGAAGGGGGTGTTGAGGAGGTGGGGCCAAATGAAGAAAAATTGAGGAAGGGGGGTGGGGGGCAGAAATAACGCGTTACCAGTCTTACCTTCCTCCCCCCCCCCCTTTCATGTTTCTATATGATCAGTTCACGTGTGACAACTGGAATTTGATTGATCGAAGAAAGTATTCGATGAGGAGTTAAGTTGGGATAAAGTGGAAGATGTCTATTGGGACGGGAGGAGTCATGCGAATTGACGGAGTAACTTGTCATTTTGTTTGTGCAAATGTGTATTAGGTTAAATGATAAAATGTTTAAATGTAGTCTTTATGTCAAAATATAAATATAATAAAAGAACTATATTGTTTGCGTGTATTATTTATTAAGAGCAATGCTTACAATTATTTTCTTAGTCGAGTTTCTTTTATCAGACGATGCTTTAATAGATTTTAAAATCGGACTCAAATGATTTAGCCAAGTCAGTAAAGTAAATTTAAAGTAATACTTTCTATTAAAGGTTACATTGGTTCAAACTGAAATTTGAAAAGCATAGTTAGTTATCACCGAGAAGAAAAGAAAAAAGAACCCACCATGCTTGTATACATGATCTAGTTTTGTGTATATAGGAGAAACTATTTATCGCCAAGACAACTTCTCCCCTCCAGTGTGAGAACCACTCATGAGCAAATCTCAACCACACTTGTTTTAAAACAGGGTCACTCCATCGTCACTCCCACTGTTTCCCTAACATCAAGTCTAGGCTCGTCAACTGGCTTACTTTGTTGTGCTGATGTTTTTGGGATTCACATTGAAAGATAATCAGACTTAGGAGAGATATGGGCCAAGAGATGTGTGTGTGTGTGTGTGTGTGAGAGAGAGAGAGAGAGAGAGAGAGAGAGAAATCACGCAGCTTTCAGATTGTCCCAGGTCGATAACAAAAGGTGCTATCACTAGCCGCTGTATTATTGAGTGGCCAATTGTTGAGCTCAGATACACCAGGTACAACAGGCTGTGGTACTGGTGTCCCCCGATTTATCTTGCGCCTGCCTGGTCTGTCGGTGTCACTGCCATTTCCTCCTCCCACTTGTTGTTTCATCCGGTCCTGTGTAGCTGTTTGGTAGCTGATGTGTGTTATCTAGTCTGTGCACACTCATATACACACCTACAGTGTACAAATCATGCCACTTTGTCTTGATACAGGCTGCCCTGAACTAATCATTGTGCCAGGATTTTTTCTAGAACAACGAACACACGCCAATGTTTAAAGGAAATCAACATGTGCTTAATTAAGTGTAAATCTTTTTTTTTTTAATAGAATTCAGCTAAGCACATACATTCCTACAACTTCTAACACATGCCTATTCCTAATCTGATTATTTAAATGTTCAAGGTTTTTTTGCAATAATTTACAATAATTACGCTGATTTTTTATCATTCAATCATTGTGTACGATACCTGTGTCATCTTCAGATTTCAAATAATACACTCAGTATAGCAGCCTTTAAAAATATCGCAATAACTTTATGGCTTCAGAATAAATATAGCTGTAATTCTAAAAATAATGTTATGGCCTAATGGAGAAAGACTGTCACGCTTAAAGAGAAGGGGGATACGCCCCCCCCCCCCCCCCGGGCTTTCACAATGTACTGAAGTCTTTCAGGCCGCATATTCTGTCACCATTTCCATAAGCCTGTTTACAAGAACCAACAACTAACTTTCTTTAATGATCAGAAAATGCCTATTGTAAAATGTTTTATTACTTATTAGTCTACGGTTGTGTTGAATAAGGAATTTTTTTTTTCTTTTTAATAAATGTACCAAGTAAACACATAATGTTGGGCGTATGATACTGTTAGACTGACTTAAAGTTTGTGATACATCGACTTTAATGTGTCAACCCATGGACCTCCACCACTTTCACAGTATTTATTCAAATCCAGACTGTCATGGTTTTGAAAGTACAATGATCTAGGGATCCCGAAATACTTCCACACTTGCAAATCTCGTATTCTCTTAATTGTTCACATTTGTCAGAGTATTTGATTGATAAACACAGAATGAACCGCATTTGTTAAAGAAAAGAATGTGGAACATCAGAGTTTCGTAAAGACTGGACAGGTACAAACTAATTTGACTGGGTAGAGACACTTGACAAGTTCATATATAGGTTCTGGACACATTTACACTTTGATTTATCTGATACTAATCTCTGCCTATTTTTAATCAGCAAGAGTGGTCTCTAGCATCAAGAGTTATCTGTCCCTGGTGATAACAGGTCAGGACCAATCGATGTTTTCATAGAAAGTTCAAAGTAGATAACATGTTGGATGGTTTTAAGGGTGGCACATATACCACACACACACACACACACACACGTTCAGACACATACATGTGCATGTCACAGTGGAAAAAAAAAGTTATGTATCCTAGATTGGCAGAAGTGAAGTGACACCTTATCACTTGGCTGTAGGTTCTGATTGGTTCAAGGCATCCAGTTATAGATAACTTTTTTTTTTTTTAATTTGTAGATCACATTATAATTTGGTTCTAATCATAGAACTGTAAAGTTCAGTCATTGTAGTCTGACTGAGAAAGAGAGAGAGAGATGGTTCTGTTCAGTCACTTATGATCCCAGTATTGTCATGATATTATCATTGAGAGATATTGTTTGCTGATGTAAACTTCAAAATAGAACATTAATTCATTCAAATATATATCTTTAAAATGATGGATACTGTTTTAAAAATAGGATTTCTTCAGGCATGATTTAATTTTTTTTTTTAATTCTGTATTATTTTTAGTTTTGGTCACATGTCTTAGTTGTGAAATAGTATTCATTAATTAACTTTTTTCGTTTTTAATTTGTGTCTTTTCAGGCTCTTGATACCCAATCATGCCTAGTAACCAGTCTAATGGCCGCAAAGAGTCGGCCACACTGACAGAGGTGAAAAGTCGAGGAAGAACCAGATACTGCAAGAAGTGCAAATTTACCTGCACAGACGCCAGAGAGTTTACACTTCACCTATCTAGCCATTCTGATAGTCAGAATAAGTCAGAGAGTCACACAGACACACCTGCTAAAGGACTCAGGTCCAAACGTAGTTCAAGGTCCACCACCTCTGACCTGCAGAGTCCCAAGGTTGTGGACATGGAAGGATCATCTGGACTTCAGTCCCCCATATCACAGCTTGATGATGCTGTTGGCCATAGAGATATTTTTAAACAGGAACAATCTTCTGATGAAATGGAAACGGAAGACAAGATGCAGGATGAAGATGACATGGGAGATGAGCCAGATGCTATGTCATCAGAGGTGAAAGTGAAGTATCAGCAAGGTTGCATCAGTAAACTTGAATCTTGCATCAGGGAGGACATCGGCGGTGATGATGTGGAAGATGAGGGGAGGTTGGTCATAGATGACGAGCAGAATAAATCTCTAGCCAAGTCTGAATTTAAAGCCAATCATATTTACACATGCGGCCGATGCAGTTTTACCACAGGTGATGCCAAAATTTACATGTTGCATCTCCGAGAGGACCATGAGTGTGACCAGTGCGACTATGTGACATCCAGTAAGCATAAACTGGCCACACACAGAGACCTGCACAGAGCCAGTCAGAGCCGTTTGTTGAGTCACAGAGATTCACCTCATCACGTTTTAAAAAGAGAAACTGGGGAGGAAAACTTTTTAAATATGTCTATGGACACCTTTGACACGTCCAGCATAAAGAACGACACAGACAATTGTGACAATGAGATGGCAGAGACACCCAATGGCTCTATTCTGCCATTGACCATAACTACCGAAAATATTGATCAGGTTTTAGATGATGATAAAAAAAAGAAGAAGAAAACCAGGCAGGAGGTTGATCCTGGCAAATATTTTGAAGCAGTAGACAGCAGTGGCACCAAGTATGCATGCTCTCAGTGTGGCAACATTTACAAATGGAGAAAGAGTTTAAACAAACATTGGAAAGAGAAGCACAGTCTGGATCCTCTGGTTGAAATGCCCAGCCCACCTGGCATGCTGGAGCTGTTGAAGTCTGGCAAGTACACGCAATTGGGAGCACGGAGGATATACGACAACATTTTCTTGTCTACAATTAAAACACAAAAAGATGACGAGCCTCCACAGTCTGCACCCTCGCCAACCATTCCACCCTCACCTAGTCCTCCCAATTTTCTAACAAATCCCCCAAGTCTAGTCAACAAAACCCCCAGGATGTCTTCCAATGTGACCTCATTGATGCCCAAAATGATTGGCCCTTTTGTAGCAAGTACAGCCCAGCCAGTTTTCCCTATGCCCCTGTCCATGTCACATCTTCACAATGGTTATGAGTCACCAGAAGAACCAGCACTTGATCTCTCTCTAGACATGAAAAGCGAGTCATTACAGAACTCACCATATTCTGTAAGCTCATTTGATCAAGATCAGCCGTTAGATTTCTCAAAGAAGAAAGAGTCCATGAACTCAGTCAAGCAAGAGAAGCTCTGGGACGAGTTCAAAGACTTGAAGCCTTCACATAGTATCAATCAATACATACCTAAAGTCCATCGCTGCTCAAAATGCGAGTACACAAGCACATCGGAGGTGGACTTTGCGAATCACACAAGCTCTCATCTGAACAAAAGACTAGTCAAGTGTAACCAGTGCAAGCAGCAGATTAGCTCTATGGATGAGCTCAACTCTCACTTCATGAAGCTGCATTATAAGAAGTTGACAGAGCACAAAGAGGCCATCAAGAAAATTCCCCACGGCCTACAGCAGACATACCATCTGTTGAAAATGGATCTACAAGACATCGGAGAGCTGAGCAATCAAGATCTTGGAGCTTCAGACTCCAAAAGCCTGAAATGCAAGAAATGTGAGTTTGAGGCTAAGTGGCCTGCAGAGTTGCAGAAGCATGCTGTTTCTCATTCTGAAGAAAGACCCTATGTATGCATGGTTTGTGGCTCCACTTACAAATGGAAGTGGGATCTCGTCAAACATTTTCAGAAGAGCCACCCCAACCTTCCAAACCCTTACAGAAGGAATGATAAAAGAGACACCCCTGATGGAAGTTCTGAAGAAGATGTTGACGATGAGCCTGAGATAAAGAAGCAGAAGCTCAGCTCTGACCTGGTCAATGGCAGTCATTTAAATCGTGATGACATAATCTCAGTAGAGGGCATAATGGCCGCTACACAAGCGGGGCAAAGGGTGGTTTCTAGCCAGCCAAATATATTGGATGATGAGCCACAGTTAGACAAAAATATTGGTTTCTTCGGTCACTTCAAGTTCAGCTCTGGCCCTGGCAGTGCATTACAGATGACGCAGGCTGCCCAGGATATCATAGACAGAAACAAGGCTCAGAAGATTCTGCAGGAGGCTGCAAGGAACCGTCAAGGTCTGTCTAATGTTAAAAAGATGGCTCCCAGAGATGAAGTTAGTCCAACACCTGGGGGCTCCAAGACAGAAGAATTGCCATATAAGTGCACAATGTGCAATTATCATGCTCGTTGGCCTTCCGAAGTTACTCAGCATATGAAGAATCACTCTGACTCCAAACCTTACCTGTGTCCAAGGTGTGAGTACAGGAGTAAGTGGAAGTGGGATGTGGTGAAACACTTGAAGAGATGTGGTGGAGGTGGGATCAATGATGTCATAGACACCACAAAGGCCAGGAAGAAGGAGGCTGCACAAAACAGTCATGGCCCACCCAATGCAATAGTTTGCCAACAGGGCAAAGTCAGGAAAGTTACATCACAGCTAGCATCAGGTTTTTTGTTGACTGATGAAACTGGCCAGCTTTTGTCTTCTAGACCAACTCCTAGTCAGACTTCTGGTCAGTCATCTGGTGATGACCTCAGCAGGTCTAGCTCCAATGCATCAACATTAGACGTCAGCAGTAATAATGAATCAGGAAATGTCGAAAGCAACAATTCTAACAACAATTATACAGCCTACTCCAATGGTCAGCCATTTGCAGGTCTTAACCTTCTGACCACTGCTTCTGCTGGAGGTAACACTAACACCTGTTCCAGCCCATCCCACTCACCGCCTGCACCTAAAGTAATCAGTTCTAGAACTGACAATATCTGGAACTGCCCTCACTGCCCATTCACAACCGCCAGTCAGGCAGAATTAAAACGCCACTCTGGTCTACACTCAGATGACAAACCATTTAAATGTGATGTCTGTCAGTACTCTACTCGCTGGGCCTGTGATCTCAAGAAACACAGAAAAAGTTATGATCATTACCCGCCAGCTAACAGAGAGGAAAAACCCGCTGAAAAATCTCTGGGTCGCTTCAGGTGCTCTCATTGCTCCCTGTATTTTCAGTCCTTGCAGAATCTTCTTGAGCACAGAGTGGCTGAGCATATTGGACGAGAGACAGCACAGGCCTCTCCTGTTCCTCAGGAGCCCACAGAAATCGATGCTGCCAGAATTAAACATCCCAGAAAGCCAATTAAACAGCTGCAGTGTAACAAATGTCCTTTTGTTTGTAAAAATCGACAAACCATGGAAAAACACAAAGAAGAGCATGAACAGCTGGACACAAGTGGCTTCCAGTGCTTCTATTGCAACTCACAATTTAAAGAAAAGGAATCCCTGCTGGATCACATGAGCACTCATTCTGCTTTCAATCCTAAAGAATGGGAGACTTTTTTCATGATAAGTGAAGATGACGATCATCATCAGCAAATGAAAGATGAAGCTAAATCGAGTAACAGTCATGACAGAGAGATAACTTCTCAGCATACTGATACAGAGCCAAGTAGCCAGAACATCAAACATGACAGCTCACTAGATACCACAGAGGCCAGAATTCAGCAGATTCTCAGTGAAGTCCCCAAGCAGACTGCAAAGCAAGCACAAGCCAGTCTGCTGTCTATGAACAAATTTCAGTGTGAATGGTGCCCCGCTGAGTTCATCAATCTGACTGCTGTGTACAAACATGCAAGCCAAGCCCATCCAATTCAACTTAAAGAACAAGATGTCAGCCTGAGCCAGGCTGGACAGAAAGCTTCTCAGTCCTCTACAGCAAAGAAAGCTTACACAGGTGAGCCACTTGAAATACTGAGGCAGCAAATTGCTGAGAAGAGAAATCAGCAGCTGGCTGAAAAAATTAATGAGATGATTTCTAATAATCCCAAAATGCATGAAGTGCTGTCCAAGAAAATGGAAGAGGGTTCCAAACGCTACACCTGCGATAAATGCAACTTTTCTTCCCCCAACCTGAACACCTTTCAACGCCATTATGATCTTCATGGAAGTAAATCAGCCTCTCAGTGTTGGTTCTGTGACTACAGTGTTGACCGCATGAACCTCCTGTACCAGCATATGAAGATTTCACACACTCGCAAATGGAAAGCTTTGAGCCAGGATCCAAAGTATGCAGAACAGATTCAAAAAATGAACCTCGCTTTTGCTGGCATTCCCATACTTGGTAATAACAATGACAGTCCTCCTGATGCCTCCAATGGAGATCAGTGTGCCATAGATTTGAGCTCCAAGAATAATTCTGAAGTAACTCATGACGTTGTGTACATTACAAGACAACAGTACACTTGGAGTGGCATCCCTGTTAATGTTGTACCCGGGGATAATGCCTTGAACTTTGTCTGCCCTCATTGTGCCTTCAAGGATGCATCAATTGCCAAGACATGCGCCCATGTTATGCAGAGCCACCGCGCTATGGCCAAGTTCACCTGCAAGAAATGTCAGTTTTCTGATGACAACATTCACGTCATGTCTGATCATTGTAAAATGTCTCACCCTGTGAATGAGAGGGTGGTGGAAGTGCTCAGCTTTAAGCAGCTCAACTTTACTGAGCTTCAGATTGTTCAGATGGCTGCCATGAGAGAGAAAATGGAGATGAATGCAGTAACACAGGAAGAAAATACCAAAACTTTGGCATGTCCATTTTGTCCATACAAGACTTTGGTGACAGAGCAGATGAAGAGTCACATATCAAACCACAGCAAACAGGCGCATTATCAGTGCACATTCTGTGATTTCAGCTCTGACTCAACTACTACCATTAGTGACCATGTAAGAGTTCATGATAAGAACTACACATTCGATGGCAAAAATAATTTATTAGCTGTCAAGGAAGAAATTTCCAGCCCAGCTTGTTTAGAAACTAAAATTGAAACTGTGGGATCAAACAAGCCAGACCCAATTGATACCCCTGTAATAAGCAAAGAGAAAGCGAGTTCACCCAAGTCAAAGTCAAACGGTAGAATTCGCTATAGATGCTTGGCTTGTCCATTTTATACTTCGTGTAAGAGCAACATTTTAAAACACAAGAGACAGCATCTTCACAATAAAAGATACAAGTGTGGAAGATGTTCTTACAGCTCTGCCAGAGCTGTCCTGTTAAGGAAACACGTGGCTTCACATGATGTGACTTTGGAAGACGATGACTTGCACCATGATATTTTTTATGACCCTAACATGTCCGAAGACTTGAAGCCAGATGAAGTTGAAGAACAAGATGAAGATATGGATGATGAAGATGATGATGATGATGAAACCAACTCTGAAGACTTAGATGAGATGGATGCTAAGGCCATTGCTGACCTGGAAGCCAAAGATATACTAGAGGCTGAAGCAGCCCACAAAGCAAGCAGTCAGGTGGAAGATGAGCAGACATGTGACACCACAGACAAACAATTTAGAAAACAGAAGTGCCCTCATTGTCCCTTCAGCAGTAACTCTAACTATGAGTTTCGCAAGCACCTGAATTTCCATGGCACACAGGAGAGGTACAAGTGTGATTTCTGCAGCTACAGTCTTGACAGACTGAATTTACTCAGTCAACACAGGAAACTACATTCTGATGACCCAGACTATAATCCAAACCCTCCTGCAGCTAATCTGCTCAACACTCGCTTTATACTGCAGCAAAGTCAGCTAGAAGAACAGAATGAAAAAGCTGAGGAAGAGAAAAGTGAAGTTCTGCTCAAACAGTACTCATGTCAGTTTTGTGCTTACAAAACCTGTAAGAAAAAATCATTTGACATCCACTGCAATAGTCATGGCCTCAGGCGACGCTACGTATGTGATTTTTGCGATTGGAGTGCTGACCGTTTGGCACTTCTCTGCCAGCATAGAAAAGTTCATGAGGGTGAACCTAACTTTGATGCTGGCCCTGAGGATAAGGTATTTTTAAATCAAGAGTTTGATGATGGCGCCGCTGGGGAGTTTGAAGCTAAACTAATGGAGATTAAAAGCCAAGATAAACCAAAGAAAGAAGGAGAGACTGATGCCTGTATGTCTCCACCATTCAAATTGACTGTTGTGAAAAAAATATACCCCTGCAAACTCTGCCCCTATAAAACCAACTCCAGCAACAGTTTTAGAGTTCACACTTCAATGCACAACTCGGGTGCAGAATTTCAATGCACCAAATGTTCTTATGCTGCCGCCAATAAGGGACTACTTCAGCAGCACATGCACCTACATTCCACATTTACAGTTGATGATGTCCCCTCTAAAGATAATGTTAGCCAGGAGACTGGATCATCCAATCCTGGTCAAGATGAAACGCAGCATGACAAACCATTGAATGGCAATTCAGAGAATAATGCCAGCACTGGGTTGACCTGTCAGCGTTGCCCCTTCACTACATTGTCACCTACTGCATTTAAAGAGCATGCCAAATGTCACATGACACAGGACAGCATCACCTGCCCATACTGTGATTTTAGCACAATATCAAAGCAGACATTATTACCTCACATTCAAGTCCATTTCCCTGGCACAAAACTGAGCGCAGAAAATCTGGAGCTGGTCCTTGAGAAACAAGGCAAGAAGAGTGTAGATGACCAGAGTATAACAAATAACAATAATAACAACAACTCTGAGCCCTCAGCTGCTAAAGGCGACAAACAGGCTGACGATGGAGTGAAAACAAGAGTTTACGTCTGTCAATACTGCGAGAGAGAATTTGAGGCCAAGCAACTGATGATTCAACATGAGAAACAACATCTTGTTGGGAGTCATTGAGTCTCTGGAACTGCTTGATTAGACTAGTCATTGAGTCTCTGGAACTGCTTGATTAGACTAGTCATTGAGTCTCTGGAACTGCTTGATTAGACATACAAAGTATCAATGTAAAAATAAAACAGATCATGACAGGGCAATACTTTAACACATTAAATAGACTTATTCCTTCACATATATTGTATTTATAATACATGTTTACTGTTGTCCTCTCAATGAGCAGGAATTTAAGCAGATTGATTTTTGTATTGAATTATTTTGAGTTATTAACATGATTCATTCCACCTATTGTATATTATTTATTCCTGAAGCATAGAACATTTCTAATGTCCATTTATTGTACATATTGAATCACGTAGTCATAGCTTTTTAATGTAGGCATTTTTCTTTTTAATTTTTTTATTGCTTTGTTTATATTCATATTATTGTTTGGGGTTTTTCCATTGTTGTATTACAGAGAATTGCTGTTTGTATTTTTTTTCTTATTTTGAATGAATCATTGCAGTGCCTTCGTCAAAGTGCATTAAATTGTTTTATTTATATGCTATGGTTTTCATAAGTTATTCCTGTGGGAAAAGTTGCCTGAAATTGTTAAATGCCTGTTATATTAATCATTTTTATAATAACTTATTATAAGTTACTTATTACTTTAATGTATGAAATCATTCCATGTTTTGATGCTCTAAGACTAGGGGTTAATTTATAATCTATTACATTTATATTCTTATCCTTACATTCTATTTGTAGTCTTTCAAGCCGTCTGATCAGTAGACATTTTTTAACAAGTATTTTAACCTGCTTTGCAACTTATTGATCTTTCAATGAAAGTCAACATCAATGCAAATCTTTTTAGGGCCTTATCAATTGTTCATCATAATATTTTTTGCATTTTTTTTATTAGATAACTTTAAACTATGTATAATTTCTGGTATATTTTTGGACAATTCTTGCCCATTTCTAATCACCTAAATTTGGGACAAAATTCTAAACAGATGTAATTGTTATGTAAGTTATTTTCTTCCTATTATGCCATAAAATGTTCTGTGTATGCTGTTATTAATTTCTAATGCATTTATCCAGTTTTTAAGATTAATTTTTTCCTAGAAAAATCAGTGTTCATGATTTTATATTACCTATATTAATAAAAAGACTCAACTCAACTGTTGTATTAACTAGTCAGTAGTGCAATATAAGGTTTTTTTTTCAGAACAAAGATTGCTAACTCTAAAATCATTTCTGGATCTTGATTTCATATCTATTCATATCAAACTTTAAAAATTGAAAATTCATTCTATATTGAACAAAATACACTACTGTAGATAAAATGTGGATACTTTTGCTCAATCAGGCATTAGATGATGTCTTTATGTACATGAAATACTAAAGTATAATTTAGGTGAAATGATTGTTGATATGTTTCTTGTGGGAAATACTAAATGCTAGTGCACTGTTACTACCACTACTTTGTTAGCAACTGTGCCTTTATACAGACAGTTTTACTTGGTTTTTTTCTGTAAATAATTACTGTTGAATTGGTTGGTCAAGCAACGTTGGCTTTGATTAGATCACAGTAAAAAAAAATACTGCCTCTTATTTACGCTTTTTAAAAATATTTTCTGGTTGATACATTTTTGACTGCTAAGTAACATGTTACTAAATCAAGTCTTCCAACATGTAACATAGCTGCTCTAATATTATTTTATTCTTTAAACTTTGCCTTACTTTAGTTGACTCCATGTCTTGCCAAGTTGAATTTGCAAACTTTGAAGTGAATTGAATATTTTATTGCATTTTTATTATGAATTGCCTTTTCCAATTGTTATCATTTTTAGAGAGATTTGCTTTTGTATATATACAGTTAATATTTAAAAAAAACAGCATTCCAAAGCTCATAGACTTTCCATTATAAGACCAAATTTTTTCATAGCTTAATAATAGAACATTCCACTTTGAAAGCTGCCTACATATTTATTTGAAAAATTTTTTATAGAAAGAGCTATATTCAAATTAAAGTTACATTCCCATGGACCCATGGATTTAACTTGTGTCTTTACTTGTTTACACTGCCTATGCATGCCTTTTTAATCCAGTCAAGTGCCTACGCCTATATTTGGCTGCCAATAAAATATTTGACTCAAATGTTTCAATAATTTTTATATGCAAGTTTTGTGCTTTTAGCTCATAATGTAAAAAACATTTGGTCAAAATCTTATTCCCCAGTCCTGCTGACAACTTATTTTGAATGCTTTTTTTCACAATGGACATGCAATATACTATTTTTGGTACATATTTCTACATTTTGAATTTCATTGTATCAATACATTGTCTAAGTCATACTCTCTGGTGCTGGAATTATTCTATGACATTAATTTATTTGTATTTTTTATTATTTTGATAACTTATCTCTGAGAAATAAATGCTGTTTTGATGACTGTAGCCTACAGTGCAACACTTCCATAGTTTCTGAGTGTGTTTTTTTTGTGAGGGTTTGTTATAATCTTTTGTTTTAGTGATTTTTTAAAAATCTATTGCATATCATTATAGTGTTTCATAAAGGTGGGTTTTCAACGTTTATAAAGTAATGTAAATTTGTTATAGTCAGTATGAATTCTATATTGTTTGCATAGTTGGCGATCTGTACTGCATTGGTGTCATATAAATATATACATATAATAAATATATCACATTCAAAGAATTTTCATAAATTGACATTCATTAGTAAATTTCCTAATTCTGACAGTTGACTCTGTAATATTTTCTTTTTGATTTTTTTTTTTCCATTTGGGAGATGGCTATAAATTTACATATCAGACAGATAAATGTTTGATGTCCATATTTCATATTTTTTTTAATACTTTATAATTAAATGATGTTGTGATAATTGAAGTGTTTTGTTTTTAATTGTTTATATTCTGATTTACCACTTTGAAATGTTTCTTCTTGGAAATGTTAAAGTTTATCAAATACAAATTAGTCAGATTTATGGGCAAAAAAAAAAGGTATTAATATAGAAACATCTATTTATGATTATCAGAATGTTCTGGGAGACTCATGAAGTCTGGTTTGTACAGATGTACTCAAGGAAAAGCATTCATTTTCAGATGTTCATGGAAACATATCTGGTGCCTCAAATGAAATTTATTCTATATTTAATGATAAGTAGGTTATTATAAGAGTTATCTCTAAGTATATATAAAATGGTGGCAGTTAGATTTCGTCCATGTTTACTTTTCATTAGTTTCAATCAATATTTATTTGTTTTTGGAACAATCTGCCTATTGACTATTGAAAAAAAAAAAATCTGATTTTTATAAATAACTATTTTCTTCCTTAGACCAGTTACGGGACTTTAAATAAACTTTTTGAGTAGATGAAAATATTATAACTAATAAATCACTGCTAATAAACATGCAAGACTTGACTACAACAGCAGTTGTAGAATATTTATTTACATTAAAATAAAATGTTTGTAGCTTAATCTACAAACTCAAAGAAACAGTGTTAATTGTCTTAAGTAATTCAGGTATTATAGAATTGTGTGCCTTATATTATTTATTATTGTCAGATTTTAGCAAGAAACTGTTAGATATGTTGTCTTAATTTAAAAAAAGCATTTATTCTCTTTTAAATTTTGTAAAAATTAGTAATGAAAACCAAAAATTGTATTTGATTAAAAATGTATCTCTGAATTAGAATATTAATTATGCTTGTAGTAAAAATTATTTTTATTTTAAATGAAATTATCTGTTTTTAAGTTCCAGGTAATGGCTAAAGTATTTTTGTGTCTTGTCAATGATCAAATTATCTACCAGTACATAATCTTCCAGATCAAAATTCAAAATGGCCTCTTGATATTTTGTTTTAATTACTCAATAGTCCAAAGCAAGGGTTCATGTGGGTTTATGTTTTCATTTTTGTCATATTTTTTGTCTTTTTTTTTAAGTAATAAAGAAAATTTCATCATGGTAGATTTGTTTGTTTGTCTCTTTATTTTATAATAGACCAATAAAGAGTTTCCATAATAAACATGTACCTTACTTAAATTTAGTTTTGTTTAAATTGCTGCTCAAGGACCCCCTTACCTAATTATTTAACATGTAAACCCTAAATTTCACATCAAAATAAATGAATAAGCCTTGGGCTCCTGACATGTGTTCGGGTCGGCCTTCCCCCACCCCCTTGCTGTGAGGCCTGATACTTTCTCATTGTTAGTTTACTTCTAGTAAGTAGTTATATGCTTACTTATCAGAATGTGATTCTCGCCCACAGATTAGGGACCGTCCATAAAGTACTTCACGCTATTTTTGACCCTCCCCCCCTGTCACAAAGTGTCACAAATCTCGGGATCCCCCCCCCCCCCCATAGTGCGTCACACTTTCAAATTTTTTTTTAATTAACAACTAATTAAAATTTAATCGAAAACTTAAAACGCACTTCACTATTAAACTGCCTTAAAATATAAATATAAAAAGAACTATCAGATTATTATATGACTTTACTAGTAGAATAACTAATTGTCAACAGTTGTCACAGTTATTCTTTGAAACAGTAACTCAATCAATTGAATTTGAAAAAAAAATTGCAAAAAATTAGACTTGACAATTATATACTAAACATCATTTATCTGCTATCTTTTCATTTACAATTGGGGGGGGGGGGTCAAATTTGAGATCATCTTCCGATTATGCATTCTATTGACACAGTCACACAGGATAAGAGGTAAACTAGCAAAACATGACCTCAACCAGTGATTAAATAATAAAAATTGAAACAAAAAAATGCGACTAAAAAAAGGACTAGATTGACAAATTATGTGAGCAGCTCTGGTGCTATATAGAATAGAAACAAATATTCACTAGACATCATCCTTCCATGGTGAAGTTAAGTGTTCACCCATAGTTACGACTGACATAAATCTTTCCCCATCATCGTTTCCTGGAAGAATAATTGTAGACAGATCAACTCCATCCTCATCTAGCCACTCAACATATCTAGCCACTCAACATCCTCTGAATGTGCATTTTCCATTCTGCCAATAATTGTAATGAGTTCTCTTTGCCTTCTAGCACCGATTCTCAAATGACGGAGGCTTTTTATCTGAGTTGATTCTGGAAAATTTTGGGTTGGCACATTCTCCTGCGCCCGAGCTCTGTGTTGTCCTGTATGTTTCTTCAACACTGTGAAGCAAAGTATGAGTGACACACTTTGCAAATTCGATCATGTAAGTTGGTCTGCAAAGATGGACGATAAAGATCATATGGTTGTACTTTTAAAACTTCTGTTGATCTTGGTATAATGTCATCAAATTTGAGAGTTTCTGCCACAAATAATGAAGGGAATTTGCGAGCATCGGCTTCTCCTCTTTCTGAAGCCCTGAGTCCATCAGTTTAGGGCCGTTTTAAGGTCATCGTAGGCCATAGGCACTTTCAAAGTCGTAAGTCCTCTCCATCTTCATTTTTAATATTTTTCAATAATGCACCCGCACTTCTTTGCGATTTGAAATCTAAATTAACTTTTGAGGACGTCATATGTGACTTTGCTAAGACAAAGAGCCGAAAAGTTAACACACTGTAATTTATATATCTGCAGCTTGACGTGCTCATCTCACACGGTTATATATAGTTACTTTAATACAAACATTATTAAATTTTATTGGCAGTCTGAACTTGTTTTCTCTTTATGTTCTGGCTTTCGTAGGCCTTTGAAAAGTCCGTAGGCCCTAGGCACAGTGCATACTGTGCCTAGTTGATAAAGCGATCCTGCATCTGTTATTTGGTTGATTGGGATTGGAGGAGGAAAGAATCTCTAAGGTAAAACGTTGAAATATGAACTCCTAACTAGCATGAAGAAATGTGAACAATACATTGAAAAGATATGCATTTCATCTATTTTGACATAAAACTAATTTAAGTGGTTCACAAAATTTTTGAAAATTATATTTAAAACTATTAAGTTTTACTAAAAAAAAAAAAATTAGAAATAAAATTAAAATATATATATGTATAAAAAATGTGACGTCACACTTGGCCTTACTCCCCCCCCCCTCCGCCCTGTCACAAACTGTCACACTTTCTTACACACCCTCCCCACCTTCTTTGGAGCGTGACGTACTTTATGGACGGCCCCTTAAAATTACTTCGGTTCTCTAGTAAAAAAGTAAATAACATAAAAGAAGCTGATAAAATTTAGGAATTCTATACTTTTAAAACAAGGACAAATTTATAATTAGATATGGCAAAATTAAAGTTCTGGTTGATGTTTTATCGATAACGAAAATATTCAGATTAGATAAGTCTTCAGTACTCTTCAAATACCATCACAGACACAGTTTGAGTAAAATGTAAGACCAGTAAGAGGACCCAAATATCACAATGACCATCTCGATTTTTCTGATCTAAATGAAATTTAATCGCATCAATCCTTGGTAATTTAATTTTCAAGCAATGTCTATATTTTATTTTAGTATGTATTAGAATTAAGTTTGTATTAAACAAAATTAACGATCACTCTCCCTGAAATATAAATCCGCCTCCTCTCCCCTCCACACGCACATCCACGCACACTCACAGATAATATATAAATTTATGGTAGACAGTGTTCAAACCGTATACATCTGTATAAATAAAAATATGTAATTCCTCATACAAAATAAAAATTACAAGGATTTTAGGCAAGTGACTAAAGTAAACATAGATCACGTGATTATTTGATTTAAATGGATGACGTCTAAGTAAATAATATTAATTGTAAAGACACTTATTAGTTGTATGCGCCATATTATTAATACTAAGTTTATTAAGTTCATTATTACCTAATAGAATGGCAGAAGATGTTAATCGACAACGACAGGTAGGAATGATACGCTTTACATTTCAATCCATAGGCTGGCAAGACTTTCACGCTAACTCTGACAGCTTTACTTTACAAACTTTCATACATTTTGATTTGGGACAGGCTACGGTTACGTCAAGACGTAATTCGTATTTTTTTTCCGGATTACGTCAATAGATATTGCTCCACACCCTAACACTGTCCCTAACCCTAACCTTAACCCTATCCCTAACCCCTAACCCTTTTTGTTTACGCAGTGGCTACGGTAACATCAAGACGTAATTCATATTTTTTTTTTCCGGATTACGTCAATAGATATTGCTCCACACCCTAATATTGTCCCTAACCTTTGAATTTTATGATTTAATCGTTACTCAGTGGCTAGGGTTCCGACTAAACGGACTCTGTATTATTTTTTTTTCGGGTTCCGTCTATCAACTGAGGTCAAACCCATTACATTCTGGCTGGCAGTCTTGCACTCTGTTACACAGCCATTCCATCCCTATACAGTATACTCTACTTGACACTGCAGTTATTATAAAATATAGAGTTCATAGTTTGAATTGTACACACAAGCACATTGCTGTACATCATATTATACTACCTCCATACATATTTATAAAGAACAGTTTAGTACATAACTGTATTGTAGGATGCCTTCTCATTTGCATAAAAAATGCAGTAAAAGCATGCAACTAATGGTACTGACAAGAAACTTATTGGCTAATATTTACTGTGTGGTAGATTCCACAATGAAAATTTTTTTAGGTTTTTTTTTTTTAAATGTATTATAGATTAGCCAAAAAAAAGTTTCTTTCTGATCTCATACAAAAAAAGCCTAACAACGACTTATAATTTATAATCAAATTTAAACGGTTTTTTTTTTTGGAGATTTAGTGGATTTCACATATATGGGAAAAGATTTTGGGACGTATTTTAGATATTTCTACCGGAAATTAGTTTAAAATAAATGAATAAATATTAGACTATGTTACTATGTAACTTGTTTATTTGATTGGTCTATAAGATTTAGCCATTTATTCGCTGAATTTTCAGTGTGATGAAGTTCAAGCCTTGTCATCCATTTACGGTGACGACTGGCATGTGTTGGATGCTGAAAATTGTAGGTTCTCAGTCCATGTTGCTTCCGACTCCAGACCATTGTGGGAGATAAACCTGCAGGTTTGTGAAAAAAAGTTTGTTTCATCAAAAAATATTTTTTTTAATGTATTTGTAAATTTTGGATTAATGTTTTTGCTTTGATTTTTTTTATCCTCTTTTCTTTTTTAAAACTATAAAAGCTTAATAGTATTCATAATTTAATCTTAGGTACGAATGCCTTCAGATTATCCACTGCAGTCTCCACCTGAATATCAGATTGAGTAAGTTATTCCACATCATTCACTAGTCTTATGTTTGATGTCAGACAGATAGATACTGGTCAGAGGTGGATTTAACAACAGGCGCTTGTGGGTCCAATGTGTGGGAAGTCCCAGAAAACCCACATTTATAAGAAAGCCCAAATTTATACAGAATTTATACTCTTGTTGATGTCAGTCTCTTTTTTAGGCCAAATCAAATTTTGTGCCCTTGGCCTCAACTGACCTCAGTCTGCCTCTGACACCAGTACCACGTTAACAAAATTTGTTGAATGAGTTGGTATAATTGAGATGATAATTTTGAGCATTATATAACCAATAATTTTTAATTAATTGAGATTAAAGCTGCACATGCCTTAAGTATCAAGCGATGTTATAAAAAACATCTACCTTATTTAGATTTATAATCAAAATTTTACACAAAATAATACAAAATTAGTAATGAACATAATCTCATTTGATTTCATAAATGAAATTTATATTTGCTGTTTATACTCACTAGTTCATTTTTGTCTATCTACGGTCTAATCATTAGGTGTAGGATGACCCCTGAGTATAACACAACTCATAAATATTGAAATGAATGTCATAATAATGATTGAGACTTAAGAAAAATCTTACTAGCTGAAAGATTAAAATAAAATGCACTCTACTATTGACTTCACCATCCAGTCTAATGGGGCTGAAAGATATACTGGATACTTATAAATCCTAATGGGCCAGTTCTATGATAAATTATTTTCTGGCCCATTAAAGTACTTAAAACACCCATTTTAATCATAAAACCCTAATTCATTCCTCAATTTTATTTAGGATAATTATTTTATGACTCAACCAGTTAGTACAGAGGGTGGATAATAATGAGCTGGCTAGTCGAGAGTCTACTGAATTACTTTTTTTTTAATAGTTTGTTTAGATTAATACTTGAGATAAGTAGATACCTTCCACTACATTAACTTTTATGCAGGTTTTAAAAAAAACTAGCACTTATTTAAATATTTAAAAAAATTTTCAGTGCTGTTTGGTTGAGAGGAGAAGAGCGTATTCGACTGGAGGATAAACTTTCACAGGTTTATTGGTATCAGTTTTTTTTTTTATGACTTGACTGTTTAATAATTATATAGCTTTAATTTCATAAAATAAAATGAAAACAAAACTATTTCTCATGTCTTTTTAATTAAAAAAAAATTATTTACAATTTTTAAAGTGTTATTATTTTATTTTTTATTAAATCATTTTTATTTTTCCTACATTTTATAAAGCAAACCAGATGTAAACAACAAAATTAGAATATTTATTTTTACCTCTTTTTAAAAAATACTAGCTTCATATAGTACAGATTCTCAAAATTGTTATTTAATTTAAAGTTGTAATAATTGAGCATCTGATATGCTCTTAGATCAGGAGTACACAAACTTTTCACCACTGACTGTTGCATGCTCTTAGATCAGGAGTACACAACCTTATCACCACTGACTGCTGCATGCTCTTAGATCAGGAGTACACAAACTTTTCACCACTGACTGCTGCATGCTCTTAGATCAGGAGTACACAACCTTATCACCACTGACTGCTGCATGCTCTTAGATCAGGAGTACACAAACTTTTCACCACTGACTGCTGCATGCTCTTAGATCAGGAGTACACAACCTTATCACCACTGACTGTTGCACCAGGACTTTTGTTCGGATGGCTGCCGGACTGATTAATATAAATATATTAATATTTCACTGCAGTCGTTTACCTATCATTTAGCCGCAAGCGGCTCTGTGGCCGCACATTGTGCACCCGTTTTAGAATATGTTGATTGTAGACATGGATGTTAGAAATAACATGACCTGTACAAGTTTGTTTTTTTTTGGTTTGGTTTTCAGAAAGAAAGTTAATGTGAAATAATTAGCTGATCTTTGACTTTGTCAACAGTGATAACATTGGAGAAGATATCGTTTATCTCTGGGTGGAAGCTGTTAGAGAGTTTCTCCAACAAAAGTCTGACAAAGGTAACAATGATTACTATCTACATGAAGTAACATCTTTTTCTGAAAAAAAATGAAATTATTAGAGACTCATCCATGTAAATTTTCACGTCACTTTAATCAGATTAAAATTCATTTGTTCCTCTTAATACTTAAAGGATCTAACATTTTTATAAAATATAAAAATGTTATTGGAAATTCAAAGCATATAGTAAAGTTTATTAAGACTCAATTAGGTATAAATTTTAATTGTTTTTTGGAGTACTCCAAACTGCTTTTTTAGACCTATATTACAATTTGTTTCTATTTCATTGCAAAGAACTAATCATTAACAGCATAATAGTGAGATATTTAACAAAAAATACTTATTTTTAATTGGTTTAATTAGATACATAAGAAAATTAACATATAAATGACGTTTCATCCAATTTTCATAATTATTTTTTTAATAAGGAGAGATAATTTACGCATCCAAAAAATTAGGTCCTCAAAACTGGATGTAAATTTAGTTTTTATGCACTAAAGAAATATATTGCTTTAAATCCTTTTATTAATCTTTAATACTAACATCTGTTTACGATTAAAAAGGATTCCATTCAAAAATTTAGCTGTTCACATTACATTGACATAGTTTGCAAATTATTATATTTTGGATCTTTACATCAGACGGAAAAATTTACCCCTCTTTAGTTTAAAATGTTGCTCGGTTATTGTCAGCAATAGTAGGATATGAATTTAAATTAACTGAATGCAGAAATAAATTACATTGAATGTAATATCAGTAATTTTTATTATCAAAGTAATTTAAATTATTAATTTTTTTTTTTTTAATTAAAGAAAACTAGATTTTTTTTTTATATTCTTAATAAACATTAACCGACTCTTAATAAACATTACCCTATGTTAAAAATAGGGATTGTAAGAATTAAAGAAAGTTTCAAGCTCAAAAATATTCCAGCAAACAATAGTAATAAAAGTTTTTTTTATATACTTGTCAGTAAATGTTCTTATTTCTTCGTATATTTGTTCGTCTTAATTTCTTGAAAATTATTTATTCCCTGCCATTTTTTTTTACTTTTCAAATAACACAACTTGCTTACGAATAAATGTAAATTAAAGAGGCTCTTCTACTAGTAAGTAAAGTGTACAATTCGACTAATTTTTCCTGAGACTGGTTTACTTATGTGTCCCATCTTTTTATTGGAAAGCTTTAACTTCATGGGGTGATTGACTCAAACTGTAAAAAAACATTTACATGAAATAAAATTCATTTAACTGACACATTTTGACACATTTTGTAAAAAAGACAAGCCAAATAAACTTAACACAAATTAGTTTCAGAATAATGTCAGGTTAATTTTATTTCAAAATAGTTTCTTTTTTTGGTACATCATTTAGACATGTGGTTATTTTCACATATTTTTGATGCGCTCTATAGTGTTTTGCCAGAAATAGAATTACGATGATTGGACATTTAAGTAGAAAAATGAATGGGCTTTTCAATGACAAGGTATTAGAAAGGTCATACTATTTACATAAAGAATAACAAAATCAGTATTTCTGCTAATATTTAAAAATTGTATAATTTAACTTAATTAGCTGATTTGCACTCAAGTAATTAATCTCTAAAATCAATTAGTCTTTTATCAATATCATGACTGCCGAAATAGAAGCCACTTTTAAACATATAAGGGGTAAATTTTACCTTAGAAATACCAATTCACCTACCAGATCACTGATGATTATATATGCAAATTGTGTCAATAAAATTATTATATTTATTGTTCACTGAAAAACGATCTGTTAAATGGTATCATTTTTTTCAAGTAAAGGATGAATTTTTATACTAAAGAAATTATAGAAAGATTTTTTTGTAAAAATACATATTTTTTGTTCAAAAAAATTGAATGTATGTCTCTTTTAAAATACCTATTTAAAGTAACAGTTTATGTTTGTCAGAAGTCTTAAAAAAATTTATTTAATTCATGTAAATCCTTATTAAATATTTTATTTGTAGCTTTTCATTTTGCTCTGTATATGTTTCTTAATTTTTAATTTATAAAAATTCCGTTTTCTTTATTTTTAATTTTCAGCTTCACCTTTGACAGAAGATCACTTTACTAGTGAAGAGTTGACCCCAATCGAATCCAATTCTTCTTTGTTTGAGGATGACCAGCTGTATTGCTTACCATCAGCCCATCCACAAACATCAGCATCATGTAAATATCTTTTTTATTTTGGTCAAGTATGCAGTAGGGAACTGTTGTATCTGCCTACCTGCCACGCTCTAACTTGATTATATAAAATAAAACTTGTAACTCCAAGTCTAACATCTATAAAAAAAAAATTATTTTTGAAAACTGGGTTGCTTTTAATTTTTTTTTTTTTTAATATGAACAATTCACTTAGAATGAAGTTGATTTGATATTGAAAGTTCCAACACCCCACCCGTCTTAATTTATTAATAGACCAACTGCAGCATATGAACGACAGACTCATCTGACGATTATTTTTAAATAACATATTTATGGTTTGGTTTAAACACATAAGTTAATGTCTTAATGAATCTAATTTTATTTAAGACCTCATTTTTTCTGTCATTCATGTCAAACATCAGCATCATGTCAAAGCCTTTTTAAACTTATTGTGTTGCGTAATCAAACTGGATGAGACAGTGATTATGCTTTGAGAAAATCTGACCAAGTCTTTGTGAGTTCATTTAGTTAATAATCCTATAAAAAGTATTAAAGGTTGATAGTCAACTGTGACCAAATATTTCATTAATTATTCATGACCCAATGTTAACTTTGCTAGTGAAACTAGGACAAAAAAAAATATTTATTTACAAAGAAGAAACAGATATTTTTTAATTTAAATTTCTGTGCATGAATTACATATATGTATTTTTGGGGTAAATTAAATATTTGTAAGTGCAGTTTGGTTTCAATTGCATAAAAATTAAATATCTGATACAATTTTAGAAATGATTCTTCTTGAAAATCCAAGTCTTAAATCAGGGTTAACCCCTAAACTAACTGGTCACCATAACTATGGTATTCTTGTAGAACATATTTATACATATTTAATGCCTAATTCAAGTTAAGTGTATGTTAATTAGTGTGTTTGTTACAATATACATTTGCTTACCACTGCTCAGGTTGAGTTAAAAATCTTACAAATAGATTCTTCTTGGACAAAAAAAAATACCCTTTACACCTTTACATTGACATGGTCCTCACATTTAAAGTAATTTAAAATAGGAACTGAAATCTGCTAACAGCAGCCAAAGCTAATGAACATTCACTATGCATTCCAATTAGTAAACATGTTCAAGATTTGATTAAAATTATTCTGATAAAAATTTGGACTGAGTTAATTTCTATAGTAATGTCATAAAGAGAGTATTAGTAATGCATTTATATTGAGTTAATGGAAAATATTGCGGTTGAAAGTAAATATACATGTTATGGCCAAGATCTATTAAATGGGAATAGGTTGTGATAAAGAATTGTTTTGTCAACTCAGTTGTTTTTCAACTTCTTTGAACATTGCATACTTGTATACAAATCAGTTTGATGGCATAACAGATTTTGCAGAAGACAATTAAATGTTGTAGCAGACAAGAGAACACTATTTATAACAGCTTCACCAAAAATCTTTACTGTTTAAATTTTTATTTTAATAAACATATTCCAGTTAAATTTTTCAATTTACTCTTTACATTTTGACTTTCTCTCTACTTTTTTTGTCATTCATGAAATATTCTTTTGATGCTCATGTATGTCAAAACTTTTCAATCTAGTTTAGATGTTTTATTATCAAGAACTTTTCAATTTTAATAAGTCTATTATCATTCTTCTTGTTTACAGCTTGTCTTTCCGATTCTTGTCCTGATATAATTCATGGAGGAAGCATTACAGATAGGAAAAGTACTTTTCAACCACATTTGGCTATTGTCACTGACAAATCTCAGGTAAGAAAATTTTACTTTTAAATTCTTGTTAAAAAATCAAAACTTTTATATCTATTTTTTTAAAGTGTTATTTTTTGTATATGTTTCTATTCAACTTGCTTGCTATGAAAATGTGTAAATTAAACTTAATTTTTGTTGCTCAATGGATGTGAAATTTGAACAATGTGCATTCTCAATGACAGTATTTTCATAGTTTTTTACATACCGAGAAATATTATTTTGGCCTAAGAATGACTATTGATGTATATTACCATTCTTTAACAGTGTGCCTAATGCATTTTTTTTTTCAGTCTTATTTTCTTAGTTTGGAAGGCTCATTTTATTAGTTTTATAAAACTGACAAACAAATGCAAGTTTAATTCTTTTAAAAAAAGTGTGTTAAAAATACACTTTTAAAAATGTTCTACAAAGGGAAAAATTCCATAGATCATACAAGTATTGTTAAGAATTATGATGACTTAGAAAATAAAAGTGTGGGAGCCATTCAACTACATTTTGTAATTTATGACATGACAAAATTCTAAAGCTATTATTGTAATTCTATTCACTGATAAATATACCAAAGTAAACTGTAATTAATATGTCTAATTGACATTCATCGCATAACAAAAATGATTTCAATGTTTGAGATATTTTATTGTGGACACAAACCATTTCTTTAATGCACTAAAATTATAAATGATTTACTTTGTTCCACTTTAGTGTATGACATCCAACCATTTATGCATCCATCATGCAAAACATTTTAGTAGACACTGTGGTTTTTATTGTTTCTTTGCTTTCTGATAAAGACAGTAGTAACGCTTTTTTAAAAAACAGTTTTCAGCATTTATTGTAACTCATTTGTGATTGTCAGAGTACCTTCTAACTTAGAGGTGCAGCTACTTTTGTTTTGAAGAATGTTATGTCCTTTATCTGAATTACTTTGAATTCAAATTTTCTGGACCTTACTTTGAATTAGAAATTTCAGTTCTATTTAAAGCTTTTTTTTTAAAAAAAAAAAAAAAACTTACCTGTCTAGCTACATGAATAAAAAAATGTAAATATATGCATAAGCATCAAATGTTAAATCAATAAATGAAGGATTTAGTTCCAATAGCTGCTAATTCCATTTTCTAATTTTTAAAAAGTAAGGATAGAATCATTGATTGAAAGAATATCTTTGATTTTTTTTCAGGTCCCTGATGTGATAGGTAAATTGCTAGAGAACAAGAAAATCGCTAATGCCACACATAATATGTTTGCCTACAGGATTGTTACTGATACTGGTATTACTTATCAAGGTTGTCATGATGATGGAGAAACCCATGCTGGTTCCAGAATGTTACATTTACTTCAGGTGATGACCCTGGCAGTAGTGACAATCATAGAAAGCACTTAAAGTTATAATTACAAACTTATAGTCAAAACTCGGATTTTGTTATTATTTTTATAGTCATACCCCAAAAAACTAAAGGACCATAACTCAAATTCCTTGTAATTGGACCAGAAATAAAAAAGAATGCTCTAGAATTCGATTTTGCTTTGGAATTCACAAGTCCAATGCATTGTTTCTGTTTGTTTGTACTGCTCATGATACTTTGTGCCTCAAACAAGATTTCTTTATTTTTTTACTAGCTGTTGAAAGAATGAATAGAGTTCAGATTCTGAGGTACCACTCTAAATAGCTGTTAGTAATTTTGCTAGTTTGTAAAACGCCTTTCAGCCTAATTATTTTATATTGCTTTATTTGTTTCATTACCTAGTTTCATAAAAATCAACAAATTTTTTCAAGTAACACATTGTTCATTCATCCTGTTTAGAAATTCTTTCATTTATTGGACATTTTTTATCCACTTAATATTTTTATTGCTTTCAGAATATTTTGAAAATTTGAATGTTTGAGATTATGTTTTTAAAAAAAAATAGAAATTTGTTTTGTGTTTGAATTAAAAATTTTAAGTTTTAGCTCATTACAACAAATGATAATGGGCTCTAGAATAAACATGCAAATATAATTTTTCTTTATTTTGTAAAAAAAACTAAAAAAAAATAGAAAAAATGTGATAAGATAAATTTATAACTACTAAAGAAACAAAAACGTAAACTGTAAAAAATTAAGTTATATAATTGAAGTTACTTTTATCTTTAGTACATGTACATATGGCGGACATATGTAGAGCACTGAGGGAACTTGAGTTTTTTTTACATGTATTCGTAGTTGCTGTTTTCTTACAATAGATTATATACAAAGTTTATATTATTCTTTCAGTGTAACATTTGATATGAATCATCACTAAATGATCCATCATAATATTTTGATTAATGGCTATTTGATTTTCTTCCAGATAATGAAAGTAGAAAATGTTTTAGTGGTTGTATCTCGGTGGTATGGAGGTATACAATTAGGGCCAGACAGATTCAAACACATAAACAATTGCTGCAGGCAGATTCTTGAGGCTAATGGTTTCCTTACAGAGAAGGTCAGTACATCAGAAAGATATATTTTTTTTCACAAGCCATCTTATTTGGCTATTTTTCTTATGCTTTTTTTTAGATCAGTCCTATTAGATTTCTAAGTGACAGAAAATAGTCATTTATGTTAGTTCTCTAAATAAAACATTTCATTTAATAATTTTTGATGGAATCTTCTTTGTCACTTGTTGATAGATGAAATAAAATTGTGGTAAAAATACATATATGTGTTTAAAAAACAGTTTTTTTTCATTTTCAAGTCATTGAAATATGAAGCTTTTAGTCATTGAAATGTCCATCTCTTCCTCTAGAAACTTGTGTAATAATAATGTTATCTTTTTTAATAAATAATTCTGCAGGATGGAAAGAAACTGTCCAAAAAAGAAAAGAAATCAAGATGAAGTCTTGGAACACTGTATGCTATTATTATATGCTCTGATTGCTATGATATTTTACACTGTTTTTTTAAAGTCTTCAAATTCCATATTGTGCTCAGTTTAGTTAAACATGCAATAAACTGTTTTTGACAGAATGTAGTATTTATTATTGCCTTAGCAATTCAATAATGTCTAGCATTCGAATCAATTATTTGAAATGTATAAATATAATTTCTCCTTTTGCATCTTGTATATGTCATTGGGCCTTCAGCAATACATGTATTAAAAAAATTATAATCTTACAATTAAAAGTGAAATATTGTGTTTGTTCAGTTTTTTTGCTTTGTTTTGTACATTTAAATGGTAAAAAAAAAAACTTTATGTATAACAAGTTATTTATTGAGTATTATGAAATACTAGTCATCCCGCGGAGTAACATACGCCGCCTTATCAATCAATATAATTACTGTAATTATATTTTTAAATAAGCTATCAAACAAAATTGCTTCAATTCAAGCCGTTCGTGGTACACGGTCACACCACCGGTTTGTGGCATTAAGTGAAAACAAAATCAAAATATTCAGGTTGTCATGTGATAACTGTGATACGGTCGTCAATGTGTCAAAAGAACCTGATCGGGTAGTTGAACCGGCACCAAGCATAGCAGATCTGCATCCAGGACAGTTTGTGGCTGTTGTTTATGACATTGATTGGTTTATTGGGTGCATATCAGAACACTCTATTGAACATCTTGGTTAAGATCATGAACAGAACACATACAAACAGATTAACTTGGCCAAGTCGTGACGATATCTGCTGGATAACATTCACTAATGTACAATCTTCCACCACCAATGAAGTCTGGCAGCTCATCAAGACAGCATTGCTATGATGATGTGCATTTTGCCAATTGCAAGAAACAGTTTGATAGTAGGACTGTGTGTACATAGATAAGATACCATCAGTTAACTGCATCGGCAGCATAGTGAGCATACGCTGATATCCGCCTTGCATGGTTGCTTGTATGGTTGATAAAAACAATCTGTAATTTGATTTTGTACTTAAAACTAACCGTATTTTTCATAAAATTTGATTGACATTTCATTGCTATGCTGATTTACCATAATACACGTTAATGAGGCACGTAGCGTGCGTGGTCAAATAATGATGAAAACTGTCTGAAGTGCAATGTTTGGAATTTTTTAGGGCATTCTGTGTGCAAGCTACACTTAAGATAAATACATCATTTAACTCGGGATAAAACAATGAGTAAATACTGAAAATTACAGCCTGATATCTCTTTTAGTTTTTGCAATATTTGCTACGCAATATTCAATAATAGTGTATAATCATGCAATTTCATGCAATTTTTCACCAAGAAGGCGTTAAGACACCAACATGAAATTTTCACCATAGCTAGTACTTGCCAAGGTTAACAAGCGTGCAAAATATGAAAAGTGTGAATTACTGTCCACATGGTCATCTGGGGGTCGCAATAAGTGCAAAAATGGATGACCATGATGCTTAAAGGGGCCCACCATGAGTACACTATTATTGATTAACAGGAATTCTCTATCAAAATAATAAACTTACTAATTGTATAACAAACATCATTTCATGTCTTATAGGTTCTTGGCTATACCGAGTCAAATATTGATGAAAACTGTCTGAAGTGCAATGTTTGGAAATTGTTAGGGCATTCTGTGTGCAAGCTACACTTAAGATAAATACATCATTCAACTTAGGACAAAACAATGAGTAAATACTGACAATTTCAGCCTGATACCTCTTTTAGTTTTTGAAATAATCACGTTCAAATATCGCGAAAATGTAAATGTCACGCGCACTCGCGACTACCCCTAAAAATTAAAAAAATCATATCTCAGAAAGTTTTTGACCAAATGGCCTAAAATTTTCAGGAATCACTCAACTTTGAATGTACCACAAGCCCTGAAAATTTCAGGAAGATCTGAGGGGGTCGGGTGAACAATTGTCATAAAACTGGTTGAGTTGACGTGGAATGACCCTGGGGGCTACTTAACTTAAAAAAGTTTTAACTTTCCCATCAATGTTTGTACTTTGTCTTAATTTAGCTTTGACAACATTGTTTTGGTGTTAACTTGTAATTAAATAAATGATTGAAAGGATATTTTGTAAAACAAGACTTTGAGAAAATGGAACAAGCACATATTGGATAGTGTCTCCATAATATAGATACCAGGCAGTTCGACACTTCAGTGGTGTTTGTGTATTAGACAGGTCAATATGTCCAGTGGTATCTGTGTACTAGACATCAATATATCCAGTGATGTCTGTGTACTAGGCATACCAATATGTCCAGTGGTGTCTGTGTACTAGACTGGTCAATATGTCTAGTGGTATCTGTGTACTAGACATCAATATATCCAGTGATGTCTGTGTACTAGGCATACCAATTTGTCCAGTGATGTCTGTGTACTAGACTGGTCAATATGTCTAGTGGTATCTGTGTACTAGACATTAATATATCCAGTGATGTCTGTGTACTAGGCATACCAATTTGTCCAGTGATGTCTGTGTACTAGACAGGTTAATATGTCCAGTGGTATCTGTGTACTAGACATCAATATATCCAGTGATGTCTGTGTACTAGACAGGTTAATATGTCCAGTGGTATCTGTAACTAGACAGGTCAATATGTCCAGTGATGTCTGTGTACTAGGCATACCAATATGTCCAGTGGTGTCTGTGTACTAGACAGGTCAATACGTCCAGTGGTATCGGTGTACTAGACATGTCAATATGTTCAGTGATGTCTGTGTACTAGACAGATCAATATGTCCAGTGGTGCACACAGTGCAGGAGTTTCCATCAGGTTCCATGGGTAAAGATAGACATGTAGGTTAGCCACTGGTGTTGCTCAAGCATGCAGGTTAGCTGTTGTTGGTCAAACATGCGGGTTAGCTGTTGTTTGTCAAGTATGTCGGTTAGCCACCGGTGTTGGTCAAGCATGCAGGTTAGATGTTGTTGGTCAAGTATGTGGGTTAGCCACCGGTGTTGGTCAAGCATGTGGCTTAGCCGCTGTTATTGGTCAAGTATGCAGGTTAGTTGTTGTTGGTCAAGCATGCAGGTTAGCTGTTGTTGGTCAAGTATGCGGGTCAGCTGTTGTTGGTCAAGTATGCGGGTTAGTTGTTGTTGGTCAAGCATGCAGGTTAGCTGTTGTTGGTCAAACATGCGGGTTAGCTGTTGTTTGTCAAGTATGTCGGTTAGCCACCGGTGTTGGTCAAGCATGCAGGTTAGATGTTGTTGGTCAAGTATGTGGGTTAGTTGTTGTTGGTCAAGCATGCAGGTTAGCTGTTGTTGGTCAAGTATGCGGGTCAGCTGTTGTTGGTCAAGTATGCGGGTTAGTTGTTGTTGGTCAAGTATGCAGGTTAGCCACCGGTGTTGGTCAAGTATGCGGGTTAGCTGTTGTTGGTCAAGTATATGGGATAGCCACCAGTGTGGTCAAGCATGCAGGTTAGCTGTTGTTGGCCAAGTATGCGGGTTAGCCGCTGTTGGTCAAGCATGCAGGTTAGCTTTTGTTGACCAAGAATGCGGGTTAGCCGCTGTTGGTTAAGTATGTGGGATAGCTACCGGTGTGGTCAAGCATGCAGGTTAGCTGTTGTTGACCAAGTATGCGGGTTAGCTGTTGTTGGCCAAGTATGCGGGTTAGCCACCGGTGTGCTCAAGTAAGCAGGATAGATGTTGTTGGTCAAGTATGCGGGTTAGCCGCTGTTGTTGGTCAACTAACTCCAGGTCTAACACTGTGACAGCCATAAAACATTTTCACATTAAAAACTGAGTTGCTTTCCATTATTTTTTTTTTAAATATGAACAATTCACTGGGAATAAATATTTGATATTGATAGTTCCAACACCCCACCCGTCTTGATTTATTAATAGACCAACTGCAGCTGAACCGGTTTTTATTTCTCCAGTAACACGTTGGGAGCAATTAAACACAACTGAGCCGTCAGTACAAACTGTACAAATGATTCCCTACATACATAATGTAGATGACAGTTTCGCCTGACGATTATTTGTGTAGATATAGGCGAGGCCTATACTGAATGTATGTATTAAGAATGAAAGCCAACATTGAATGCATGTGTTTTTAGGCCTCAACTCTAAGTAGGCGACGTATTTAGCCCACATTTAATGTAGCTTTCAACGTATGCATTGAAAAAAAAAACGACGGAGAGCGAGATAAGAAAATGATCAAATGATTTATTCTGGCCAAACAAGGTTTCCATAATTTAAAGAAGGGAAAAAAAAAGATCCAGTTGCCTGTAACTTAACTTTATTTGTATTTCTTAAATCTCTTCTCTACTGAAAAATCTTTGAATTTTTTTTTTAACTAAACGAGTTCGAATTTTAGTAACAAGATTAGCTGACACACTAACAGAAAGTTAATTAATTAAAAGCTTTAATACATTTTTTTTTAAAATGTATGCATTTTCTATCTATGGGGGAGGGGAGGATGTGGCCAAGCATGGAGTCGTTCAGACCAGTATGCTGTCATGTGTGTCAGTTGTAAATGATTTTCTCTTACATCGCCCGCTACATGTAGGTTCTCTTAGATGGAAAATAATCTCTGATCATATAGGTTGGCCCAGATGTCATTCTTTGTCGGGGGCGACATAATTTTTATCTCCAAATTGCCACCGAGTTTGTTTTTTGTGAATTTTTTTAATTTTTTATAAATATGTTTATAACATAAATGGCACTAAAAAGCTTATAGCTATCCTCTAACCAAAGCGAATTTCGCGTATCTAGGTAGCTCGCGAAATTCGCCCCTTTTTCGCGGCAATGTATTTATATGGAGATGCTCACGTGAGAAATAGCGCAGCGGAACGCTTCGCTTTGATTTGAGGATAGCTTATAACTAGAGATGAAGATCATCTATGACACGAGCCTACATCACCGTACTCATCTTTAATTACGGTATAATGATATTTGTTCACGTCAATTTACCCTCTCCACCCTTAACCCTGCTCCCTTATGTCCAAAATTGTATAACTACCCCCCTCTCCCCCACTCTCCCCCCCCCCCCCACCATTTTGTTGACGTAATATATGGACGACCCCTAATATTTGCCGCTACGTTTTGAAATTCGTCGCAGAGGGGAGCAGCCACGTAGTGGTTGGTATCTGGTAAACATTAATATTTTGCTTAAGGGCATTGAAGGTATAATTAACAGCTAGTAAAGTCAACTATTCGGAGATCTGAATAAAAAAGCCCGAAGGCGAAATATTATCCCCATCCCTGAACATAGTTTGAAAGAAATATGGCAGGGCAAATGGAAAGTGTTCAGTTACAAATATTTAATCTTTTTTACGTTTGGTTTTTTTTTTCAAAGTTTATGAATGTACTGACACAATATAGTCTCTCGCTACACCGAAACAATATACAGTCTATCAAATACAGTCTATCGCTACACCGAAACAATATACAGTCTATCAAATACAGTCTATCGCTACACCGAAACAATATACAGTCTATCAAATACAGTCTATCGCTACACCGAAACAATATACAGTCTATCGCTACACCGAAACAATATACAGTCTATCAAATACAGTCTATCGCTTGCCACATGTTTAAAAAATCGAATTATGATAAATATGCGAAAAATAAAATAACTTTTTTTTTTCAATATTAAACCTGTGCTTACTATAATTAGCCATTTTCTAAATTACCTGATTCAAAATTAATATTGAAAATGTATATAGTTAGCAGGGCTGCTGCTAAGGTTGTTCAATTTCCTGCCCTCATGACTCATGTCGGGTGAAACAGTAACATGTTATAAGATGATTTAGAAATCGGTGTGTGTGTGTGTGTGATCAGGGTGGGCCAATTTTAAGATATTCAGGAGTGCAAGGTGAGCTGGAGGCAGTCATTTAGTTAAGGTCACCAAAATACTTAATAAGCCCCCCCCCCCACTTACCATAAATACTTTTTGTGAGTGTCCACAAACTTTCGAAACCTTCATGATATTTTCTTGATATTTTTTTTTTACACAGGTTCACTAGAGGTTTGGGTCCTTGACATTTGAAGAAGTTACACTCCCACTCCACCTCCTTGGAACGCGACTCGGGTAATAACTATAAACGTAAAATTCAATGAAAGCACATAACTCCTCGAGAAACAAAAAAAAAAAGCAAAACAATAAACGTTATACATGTATAACAAACAGATCAACACTGTTTGTGGAATTTATTTCGTCTAGAAATAACAACTGCATACATAACTGATAACATTTTATTTTTTACAGTTCACTTAGGGGAAAGTTGTTTTTTTTTAGCACCAAATACAACGGTGACCAGGCCCGTAGCCAGGTCAAAGTAAGCAGGGGGGGCACCAATACCCAGCAAGGGGGTACTTTCTCATTTTAGTTACATTTTCTTTATTTTTTTCCTCTTTTTCTTCTTTTTAAGCAGGGGGGGGCACTCCACACCTAGCGTGGTGGGGGGGGGGGGCACGGCCCCCTAGTGCCCCCCCCCCTTGGCTACGGGGCTGACGGTGACTAAACGATGCTCTTAGCGAGACTCTTTGTTGGGTTCTGTGCGGCGCCCACTGGATCACGTTTCTCTACTATTTCATGACTTTATTTCATGACTTCATTCCATGAATGATGTAACATGTACTTATACTCAGTTGCGTCACTATGGTTGGTATCACCCGGTGTGGAAAATTCAATGTGTCCATCCCCCCCCCCCCTTTTTTTTTCCAAGACTGCCACCATGAGCATTGGTAAAAATTTCGAATTTTCCTGCACTAGACCTGAGAGAATTTACTTTAAAATACTTTAGCGATAAAAACTATAATATTACTGAGTGTATTTCAGAAAGATGTACATTGCTTTCATTAAATTGAGTTTATAAATTACGTCTCCTATTTCACGAAACCACGTGACTACATGCGTCCTTTTTTTTTTTTACAACGTTTGCAACAAAACTCTAGATTAATCCGAGCAGCTTTGAACTGCATTCATTTACCTAAGCTACAGAAGCTTTGCATGGTGGCACCCTGTGCTACTGTTCTACATGGTGGCACCATGTGCTACGGCTCTGCATGGTGTCACCTTGTGCTACTGCTCGACATGGTGGCATTCTGTTTTTAAAACATAATTTCTAAAATGTATAAGTGTGAAAAAACATGTTCATCAAAAAAATTATTGAAAATTAAATCACTTCAATTTATTTAGCTAAAAATTCATTGTTTGCTTTCAACAGCAGCAGCTTTTCAAAATTATCTTCAGAGAGTCTGTTTCGCCTGCTGGATTCAATTTGTCCTCCGACACTAAACAAACGTTCAACAGCTGCAGAAGAAGGCAAAGTTGTATTGAATTGAACAAATACTTTTTTGACATATGGATACTTATCCAACATATTTAAATTTCTATCTGCATCAGTCAGATAACAGGAAACTTCTGTTTCAACATTATGGACTTTTTCTAAATTCACACCAGTATCTTTATAGCCATAATCATCGTCTATTTCAGAAGCAACACTTGAAGTGGATTGTATTTCCATTCATGATCCAACTGATTAAATAAACAAATTTCTTATCAAGTCTCTCTCTCACTTGGTGGAACCCAACGTAATTTATAATGGCTATGTGAAACCGCTGCCAAAATTGCACTTTTCATTTGAGGCATATTTAACTCTTAAAAAGTCACCAAATCTTTTTTGAACTCCATTGAGAATGGCTGAAACCAATGGTTGACAATAAACAAGATTATTGTTTTGAATTTGACAGAGTAATGACGAAGCTGTATAGTCCTAGGAATCAACATACCGTAATAGCAATCATTCTGGCCTTGCAGTGTGTCAAGTATAGAAGCAAAAGCAATTTAAAAAAATCAATGTCGGTTGATTTGAATTTAGGCAACTCCATGGACAAACAAATGTCATTTTAATTTTTCTTTCAATTCTAGCAAACGACAAATCGCATCATAAGTAGAATTCCACCTTGTTGGACATGGAAATAATATTCCTTTTCCAACATCAGCACAAATAGCTTTAAATGCATCAGAGACCTTGGAACTTCTGTCCACACAGTTCCCGATCGCCTGACATTTCTTCATTACTGAATTGTATATATTTGTATTGCCTGCTATATATGGCGGATGACTTTGCACAATCTGCATCAGTTGTTGCAATCAAAGTAAAAGCATGTGAACAGCATCTCTGTTGCTAAGGAAGAACTACTAAATTTTCACCGAATCAGGAAGGGACATCGTTCAGATCGCTTTTTGTGAGGGAGTCAAATTACTGGTGGTCACCTCAGTCCCGGAAATAACTTTATTAAGACAATTTTTACATTTTGCCACGATTTTTCCATCTTCCCTTTTTACTACAGCAAAAAACTTACCGTCTAAAATACGGGGAACTTGCGCCATTATACTTATTGTAATAATAACAACAACAACAACTTGTGTCATTATACTCATTCTAATAACAACAACAACAATAACTTGCGCCATTATACTTATTCTAATAACAACAACAACAATAATAATTTCGCTTAATTCAACTGATTTGGATCGCGATTGACCAATTAACTAGGTCTATTTGGCGCGGGAAAATTTTTCTGCAAGCACTGGCATAAACAAAGAGAACAAACAAAAGATTAAAATAACGCAAGATAAATTATCTTGCATCAATTTTTTTTTCTTGAAATAATTTTAAAGAGGTTGATAATGAGTTGAGTTATCGACCCAATTTAATCTCAAACTCGCAGAAATAAAAGTTTAATTAAAACTCATAAATCATTAAAGTTGAGATGAGTTAAGGGAGATAGAGGGGAGGAGGGAGAGAGAGAGGGTGGGAGAGAGGGAGGGAGGGAGAGAGATAAAGAGTGAGGGGGGCAGGGAGGGAGAGAGAGGTAATTAGGGAGGGAGGAATGGGGAGAGAGGGGTAGGGAGAGAGAGGTGGAGAGGGGAGGGAGGGAGAAAGGAGGGAGGGAGAGAGGGGTTAGGGAGGAAGAGAGAGTTAACCGTGAGTTTAACACATTTGAGTTAACTAGAAGGTGAGCATCAAATTTGAGGAACTCAGCAGGCCCGTAGGCAGGTCTAAGTAAGCAGGGGGGCACCAATACCCAACAAGGGGGGGGGGGCTCCTTTACTTTTTCTTTATTTTTTCCTCTTTTCTTCTTTTTTAAACGGGGGGGGGGCACTCCATACCTAGGCCCCCCCACCCCAGTGCTCCCCTTGGCTACGGGGCTGGAACTCAGTCAAAGTTTTCTGGGTTGTTTTTTTTCTGCGAGGATTGCACAATATGGGGCGTCTCTGAAAACTACAAACTACAAACTACAAACTCTAGTTAATTACACCAACATGGACTAAAAAAATAATTGCTATTGTGTTAGATCAACGCCAATACAATTTTAGTAGAAATGATTAATAACATAACATGCTCTGTCAATCAGTGGCGCAACCAGCAAAAAATGCTGGGGGGGGGGGGGAGGGCTCACATATAGAAAAAAGACAGTTTAACAGTCTTTTTAGTAGCTTTATATAGTAAAACATGTATTGATGATTTGGCTTGAGCCCCCCGCACCCCTGGTTGCGCCACTGCTGATAATTATCAAGTAATCTTTTCTTATGTACCTACCGTAGAATAAAAAAAGTAAAGTAAAGATGGGTAAAATGTATCGCGTAGAAATAGTTCATGTAAATGATTTTATTTTTTTTACTTCTAATGATAAATTTTACCGGTAAACAATATATATGATGTAATTTCCCCCAAAAATTTGTATTTTATTTGCCTAAAGCCTTTTGAAGGATACATGTAGGCGTATACATCATAATTATAAACTTACCCTATATAGGCCTATACTTACATAATACATAGATACATACATACATATATATATATATATATATATATATATATATATATATATATATATATGTATTAGGGTGGGTCAAAAAAAATTTTTTTTTTGAAACATTATTAAAAAGTTGTTACATCATGGTAGTACATGGAATATGTACAAATATTTGAAAACTACATAGTTTTACTACTCCCAACTTTTGTTCGAAATTTTTACTATATTTACTATGTGACTGAACATGTTAAATTTGTGACCTAGGTTATTCAAAAAAGAAATGATATGCATATAAAATTTGTGTTTTATCTTTATAACCTTTTTTATGAATAACTAATTAGTTCAGACAACTGGGATAAGCATTGCATCCATTTTTCTCTCAATATAACTGGTGTACCATGTATTCATTATCGGATCACGCATAGTTGTTTTATTTCATTTTTGATTAATTTTTCAATTATTTTATTAAGCTCTTCTATAAATATGAGTTCTTCTACAAGAAGTGCAACTGTACATTCTGTGTTTGGGTCAGCAGCTGAATTGCCTAAAAGACAACTTCCAACCAGTGAAGATGTTTTCAAGGCTATTGGTGGATGGTTAAAATGGAACAATACAATCATAGCCTTCATTCAAGAGCGCACGCATTAGCGCATGAAGTTAAACAATTATATGACCAGGCTAGTATCCCTACAAATGACATTACCAGTATAATTGTTCGAGTAAAAAGATGCAGGTGTTAGGGATAGAGGAGACTGTAAATGTCCACAATCAGTAATAATTTCTGTGCTTGAGTGGGCATTTTGGGTGGGTCAAAAGATGGCAAGAAATATGTTCATAGACAATGTTGACAAGCAAACAACAAAAATATTACAAAATCGACAGAAAAGAAAACATTCATTGATGCAGGGTGGCGATCAGATAGGATCCACAAATGATAACGTCAATGATGAGAAAGATAATGATATTCCAGATCAGGATGCTGAAGATGATGAACTACTTTATGCAGACTTCTCCAGCGATGAGGAATGTTCCAAATAACAAAACAGATATCAATATGAAGCAATGGATCGATGTAAACTAAGCAATAGGGATACATGTCTTATCGTTAAAGCTGTGTTGAAGGACTTAAACATGTTAACACCATCTACAGCTCTGGATCCAGCAAAGACGCGTCGACATAGAAAAATTTGGAGAGATAGGGCAGCAAGGAACTTACTGATGAGAGCAAAGATGGTTAGCAAAAGCGAACAGGATTTTTGCGATCCATCTTGTCAAAGTGGGGCTAGAAACTTTTTCTATATGATACAACTGCTTCAGAACCTTGATACTGCTGATCAATCTATTAAATTGCTTGTATTGGAAAATAACTGCTACTTTGCTCATCCAGAAAACATTCTATTGGCTGCAGTTAGGACAATGATGAAGAAATTGGAAGGTATGCAGTAAATAAAATCATAACAGCACGACATAAACCAGCTCCATGCAGAGTTAGAATTTTTCAACAAAAATGACATAATCCTGAATATTGCAGCTAAATCATATATATAATCAGATGATTAACTGGGATCTTTGTGCAGTGACATCCCCTCCTCTGCTAGAACATATTTGTGATGATGAACTTAAACGCAACAACCCAATCATACTGGATCAAATTCCCTGTCACTCTCAAGCTGTTGAAAGAGCAATTAAAGAAGTTACAGCTGTTAGTTTGAAAGTGTATGGACATTTCAAACTGTACGGACATAGCTCTCGACATGGGATTGTTTTACAAACAAAGAAATCAAGGGATGTTCTTCCGAAAATTGAAAGCAAAGCAAGTTTCCTGTGACAATCCATAAACAGTATTATTCATATGTACATTTTATATTTTGCATGAACAATTTATAGATTTGTACAATTTCATATTACTTATACCAAACATTCTAAATGTTGTAAAATGTCATACATTGGGGGGGGGGGGGGGGGTACGGGGTCAAAGCAAAATCTTTTTTATTGTTAAAGTTTAAGACATTTTAATATCTTAGTAATGATATAGTAGATTTAAAAATAATTTTTTTCAAAAAAAAAATATTAACATATTGATATTTGTGGGTGCAGCATGCCGCCATCTTGAAATTTATGACCTTTTTGTGGCAAATATTTCTGAAATATTTATAGACTGTTTCATATACAATGTACATTTTTATAATCAGAAAAGCTTACCTTAGGGAATGTCAAAGCACTTTTTTGATAATATAATAAATAAATTTTTTATGAATTTTTAAAATTTTGTATGGTGAAAGTAAGCAAAAAATGCCAATTTTGAAAATTAAAAAAATTGCCAAAAAAAAGTTCTCAAAATTTCTTTAAAAGCCTCTGACATTCTATAAACACACCTCTTCTTAAAATAACTTAGAAGTTTTATCAAAATATGACTGGTGGTTTTTGAGATTTTCTTGCCATAGTGAAGCAAAATGTCAAAAATATTTTTTCAGAGAAAAATGACTTTTAAGTTTTTAAATTCTTGAAGTTTCTGAATGAGTAACATTCTGAAAATACATTTTAATTGATCTAAAAAATTTTTTTCTGCAATATAATTAATTCGTAGTTATTATTGACATGTTTTAGTATCTAAAAATAAAAAAAAATAAAAAAAATTTGTTTTTTTTAGACATAGTGCATTTTTATCGCCCCGTACCCCCTTGAACTAAAAGTTGGGAGTGGAAGACATTATCTGATTTTTACAAATTTTACATTTTTACAATCAGTATGACCATAGGCAACTTTTTGAATATGTTTCAAATTCCCAACTCCAAAGAAAATATTTTTGACCCACCCTAATATATATATATATTCATGTTCACTTGCATTCGTATGGTCAGTCGTACTTGTTACATCTCTACTAATCAGTAGGCTAGGCATCATATCCTATCCACATATATAATTGGCTATGTTGTGGCTTAAATGTCACTATAATATGGAGATTATGCAGCACATCGAAATATTTATCGAATGATAAGATGAAACAGACATTAATGGAAAAGAGTATGCGGGACAGAGAACACAAAATTTATAGGGAGAAGAGAATAAAAAAAAACTAGGGTATAGAAAGTTCACCTAATATAGAGTGAACGGGAGAGAGAGAGAGAGAGAGAGAGAGAGAGAGAGAGAGATGAGAGAGAGAGAGAGAGAGAGAGAGAGAGAGAGATCGAGCACAAATAGTCAGGCGGAGAAAGTACATAATACAGTGGGTGATCGGTTAACGAACAGTTCGGACAGCGAACAAATCGGACAACGAACACTTTCAGGAAAGATTTTTGTGTTCGGACAACGAACAAAATTTGGATAAGGAACAAAAACTAATTCTACCGAAAACGTCTCGGCTCTCAATTTGTTCTGAAAATGGATGTGTGCGTGCGCCGACACGTCATCATTCATAATGCTATGTAGTATTGAGGCAGCACCGTACGACGCATAGGGTAGTGTACGACGACACATTTTTATTAGTGCACCATACATGTGTAGTTGGTTTATGTCCTTTTGATCTTCGTATGTGCTTCTCTAAACGCCTTATACCCCCCCCCCCCTGAAAATTTGACAATATTATGGGACCTGAAAAGAGTGGAGTGTCAAGAACTGTGCTCACCATAAAACCAAGCAAAAGATTATAACTAAAGTAGAGAGTGGACAAATAATGACTGATGTTACCAGGCAGTACGGCTTGGACAGTTCTACTGTAGGCACAATCCTAGCTAAGAAAGATATCATCAAGAAGATTCAAGTCGCTAGAGGAGTAACGAAAATTACATCTGAGAAGCAAAAAAAATGTCATCCATGATAAAATTGAGAGTTTGCTTTTAGTTTGGATAAATGAACGGGAGATGAAAAGAGATGTAACTAGAATGGCCATCATTCAAGAGAAGTTTAGAGAAGGCTGGAGAAATTTTTGAGAAATTGAAAGAACAAACTCCAGGCTCGTCCTCTGAAAATCTGGTTTGCAAAATTTAAAAGGAGATCTGGCCTTAAACAAGCTAATGTCAATAGGGTTGCTGATCTCCACAACGACATTGCTATCAATCATTTCCTGGAAGTCCTGAAGGAGAGAGAAAAAGAACCGACATTGGACATGTTCTTCAACGCCCAAAGAAAGGAAAAGAACTGATTAATAAGCAAGACTATATGTATGTATCATATTTGTAATAAATAAATTTACTATGAAATTATTCTTGTACATGACACTTTTTTAAAATTTAATTTTTAGGATCTCCAGAACGAATTAATCGAATTCCCATTAATTTATATGGTAAATCTGTGATCGGTTAACGAACAATTCAGATAGCGAACATACATTTGGAACGGATTATGTTCGCTAACCGATCACCCTCTGTATAGAAGGGGTAGGAGAATACATATATAAGAGGAAAAAACAAAACACAATAAATTGGAGAGGAGGAACGAATAATATAGTGCAGGAACGGAAGAGAATACAGAAAAGGGAGGGGGGATAGACCCCTCAGCCGCGCCGTAGAACTGATGATGGCTGGCTTAGAATTGTTATGGCTGGCTAGACGGCTTAAGCCGTGGCTTAGGAAAATACCTAGCACCCCTGTTGAAAGCCGGATCCCAACGATCACACTGGGTATCACCGATATTTTTTTATAAGGGAGGCAACTGTCAAAATATTTATGTACTATACTTTTACTAGTCATACAAACAACAATTTTGAAATAAATAAATAATACTTTTTAATTTATTGTATATAAAGAGTGAATATAAGATTTATGTTAAAAAAAAAAACATTTTAATTAAATTAAGAACCAATTTTAAAAAAATGTAAAAATACAAACATGAGTTAGATTTCAAGTGTTATTATATTATGCTACTTGCAAAATTTCTTCATGACGCTCGTAACAATGCAAAGAATGACTGTAATTGATTTCTTTAATCAATTAAATTCACGTGTGCTGGAGAGTTCATATGAACACTCCATCCTGGCCTGCGAGACATCCCATGATCTACGGGGGATAGATCATTGGGGTTCTCTAGTCAGGAAAAAAAAAACTTTTCTTGCGAGGGTGGTGGTACTGTGGTCAATGAGGACTATCCCCGACATCGCAGTATTCACAGCTGGCGGTGGTGACGGATGTGGTCGGCACATAACACCCTTCCACTCTGTCCCACTCAAGCACACCTGCGCAGCCTGCCATTTCCGGCTGAGGGTACAGGCACACTACACCCTCCCCTCTGTCCGAGTGGCAGGAAAAACCCCTCGCCTTGCCATTCTGGCCGATCAGCAGTACACGCACCCTGCTGGTCTGGCCAGTTTTGGGCAAGGAAAAAAACCCATCTTTCTGCCATCCCGGCAGATGATAGCGGGCACACTCACCCCGCCGCTCTGTAGGGATGGCAGATGTGCATCAGCGCCGCCAACAGTGCTGGTGTGGTAGGCACACTACACCCTACCATGCTGGCAATGGCGGCGTAAAAAAAAAAGATTAAAATTAATATAAAAAAGTTTTATATAATTTTTGGATGCGATTTTCGTAATCGCTTTAAAATGACACGAATTAGTAATTCCGAATCTCCCACGGCTTAGAAAAGTTTTTGGTAGCTTGGCTTAACATTTTTTGTGACGGCTTACAGCTTACAGGCTTCGTGGCGGCTTACGGCGGCTTAAGACGGCGGCTGAGGGGTCTAGGGGGGGGGGATACAGAAAAAAGAGAGGAAAGAGTATACAGTTTAGGAAAGGGAGAGAGAATACAATCTATAAATGGAAGAAAGAATACAGAATAGTGAGGGAAGAGAGAATACAATCTATAAATGGAAGAAAGAATACAGAATAGTGAGGGAAGAGAGAATACAAAATATGGATAGGGGGAAGAGAGAGTATAAAATATGGAGAGGGCCGAAGGGGGTGGGTACTGTAACTATTGTTGAAGATCTATTGTTAACTAAAACAACCTTTACATATACATATGCCACACAAGCTTAGAACGGGGCCAAATAGAACTATATTATAATATTTTTATTATTTTATTTAATTATCTACTATTAATATGATGCATCCATGTCATTACTTTTTTTTAAATTTAAAAACAATTACGCTTTACCACAGAATACATTCTGTTTAGACTTCTTTTCGTTGTCAGCGAAATATAGGTCAGTAGAAATCTAATGTGTGTGTTTTTTTTTTAATAGGTTGTCACCCTTTCACATTTTATGAACCGGAAGAAGAAATCTTCGAACGGTTTGGCTATTCGGGAATATTGTTCCGCAGTGGTGAACTGTTATGTCTATTGGTTCAATGAAATGATAATTTCTGTAAACTAGTAGTGCAGACGGCTTCATTTCGTTTGGATTTATTATTGCATCATATGCCTTTCTTTAATTAGCTGTCTATTAATTCGGTAAGTGATTTTCTCCCCACTGAAAATATCATTTCTATTAATATAATGTCGCCTTTTGACTTTGTCTGCGACTACCTCTTTCCACAGAAAATCATATCAATCTTGATGATATCATTGATATTTGGGAATATGCATACATACTACTTTATGATGCCTCTAAAACCATTATGTATCACCTTAACATGGGAGAATATATACTTAGTTACTGTATACTGATTATGTAATGTGGCTTATACAGTTATGTCATGAAGAAAATACCTTTGTCATTCAAAATAATTGTACTGACGTAATGGAATATTTATAATAGATAATAATGTCACACATTTTATTAGTCATGTTTTACTCAGTGTATTTATGCTAACAACTAACTAATAGTTCCCGATTATTAGTAACATCTTGTCATATTTATACATAGTCAGTAATAAAAGGTGATAAACTGCAAACATTGCTTAGAGTTGCTAATACAGTAATAGCAAGTATCATTTTTAATTCTATTAATAATTAACCTCCATCTATGACAGACATGGTGAAATCTATATGAATAGCATTTAATTATTTGATGTTAATTTTGTGTACTATATCCTATCCATATTACTTCAATAAAATATTTAATGTTTTTTTTATATATATTTACAATACCTACTCTGTATTAATTCTAACTAAAGTATAGTGTTCTCTTAACTGTTTGGCCTGATGACTAAATAGACTAATGGAACTAATATTACTGAAACTCTTGCTGGAAACATTTTTTCTGATCCTTACTGCTAAATTAAGGATCAATCTGCTTTCTGCATATAAATTTAATTTACTAGGGAAAACTCCATGACTAAGAGACCTCTTTTATTTGGCACTTAGCTTATACACAGATAGGTTAATTATTAATTTGGGAATGGGCTGCTAACTAGAGCTTACTAGACATGTAATTACATCACATTCTTGTAAAATTTTACTCTGAATAACAAAAATTATTATTGTTAAGAAACATATAATTTCAGCACTATTTGGTGATAGATGGTTGAGCACTCTTGACCTGAGGATCCCATTTTTATCCGCTCTGAGAACTAATGGAATTTTTCCAGGTCATGATGTAAGTCCTTCTTCCTTTGGCTCTACAGCCCATTTTGGGCCCTGGCCTGCCATACTACTCCACTTTTCCCGATCCATGGTCCTCTTCCTCCACTCCCTCACTCCCTATGGCTTTAAGGTCTCTCTCCACTTCCTCTAACCATCTGCTTCTTGGTCTGCCTTTAGGCCGGCTGAAAGTTCATCCAGCTTTAAAATGGGTACTTAAGTTGGGGAAGTAAAGGCAGCTGTGAGGGGGCGGGGGGTCCTAGTCACACAATCCCTTAAAATGCTATGTCTACAGAAACAGAAATATTCTACACTTCATCTACCCAGATGACCCTTAGAGAACTTTTAAAAAGTTATCTGGATGGTACTTTTAAATAGTAATAATAATATGTAATAATAGTGGACAGGCTAGTATGTAAATGTGACATTTTTACTTATGTTAATTGGGCAAGGGCAAAATTAATGTGTGATAAAAAAATTCTGTAATATATTAGTAATATATAAAAATATACTCACATTAAATAATCTGCCTGTATCAAAGACAATGTAGTTTAAATTTTAGCTTTCCGATGTTTCATATTGGTAAAATGATTTTTAACCATAGGATCCTTTTGAAATCTTCATTAGAATATTAAGTTTCTAAAGTTCATTTTTTTTTAAAATTCTCTTTTAACTTTTTTTTAAATACATTGTAGGTTTTCCATATTTCTGTAGAGAATAGCAGTGGCTACAGAAAACTATGAACACAGCTTTATCTGACCCCAATAATCTGTCTAGGCTTTGTAAGGGAAACATTTATTTGTATAAAATATATATATATAACATTTTAGACATTCAGAGTCATATACCATTCATACATTCATTCAGAGAGTAGTGAAATATTTTATATACACTGTATCATTTCATATCTTAAGCATAAAATATCCCCCCCCCCCATCCTTTCCCCACAAAATGAGAAGCAGATCATTACAAGCAAGAATTTTATGAAACCATTTTAAATAGATTGTCATTAACCCTTACCAAGGCACATAAATGATTTCAAGTTTTACAACACCAACAATAGTTACTCCGAAATCTCCACTTTTTATAAAAGTTATGTCATGTAAATATAATTTGAAATCATAATTAGAACTTGATAACATTTTCACACACAAAAAAATTAAAATCCGCATTAATAAAATAAAACAAAATACGTGTAGATATTCTTTCAAAGTTTAGACTGTTGTTCTACCCAATGACAGTGTGGCTGAGGCTATTTCAAATTATCTCTATGGTCTTTATTAAGTGAGGTTTTTACTTTACTTATATTTTTATTCTTGACTCTTAATGTTTCAAACATTCAATTTAACCTTTCCCCCCCCCCCCCCCCCCTTTCCCTCTTCCTTAATAAAATAATAATAAATTATTCTATAGTTATTAGACACAAAGTTCTTGAAGTGATCTGTCCCATACTAATCTATACCATTGTGACTAGTCTTATTTAACAAGAATGTTTTCTCACTAAATTATGTAATGCAGTAAATTACCAAAATTTGTTGTTTACAGTTCTAAATGCTCCTTTCGAGAAATTAATTATGTGAATAAGTGAATTATTATAGTCTTTCTACCACTGTGTTGTTTTTATTTTCACTTTTCTTATGAATATATTACATTATTCATTCAAATTGTAAAAGTGAGAATATAATTATGTGGCATGATGCTTGACTTGGAATTTAAATGTATAGAAATAAGTGATAGTACAATATATCTAGAGTTGTATTCTGTATGAATTCATTTGCCTGCTTACTTTTTATTTTTTTATTTACAAGTTATGTTCAACAATTTGAATGTTTCTAACAAAATGTTACAACTGTTATTCCAAGCAAACTTTCAGGATCTTCCTATTTTTGTCCAGGGCCTATTCTGTTAGTGTAGTAGCTGGTCTTTTTCTGTAAAAAAAAAAGTTTTTTAAAGTATGAATTAAATGTCGGCTTTTGACATTTTTAGCATAGTTTAATGGACACTTTATTTTTTTTTTGCCCCATTTTTGTGACCGCCAGACTTTGTTTGTCAACATCTGTGTGTTTATTTGTTAGCAGCAACCAAAAAGTGGACACGCCTGGTTATTTATAGCAAGCCTGGGCGTCTGGCAATATGACTTCCTTGTGGGTTTGCATTAGCATTGGAGCGAGAATAAAACTTTGGTACTCGACAGCCTTCAGGTTGCAGTACTGAGAGCTGGTTGCACCCCCCCCCCCCCCCAAACCTCCTGTCCAGGTGACCATCGTCTACTTGAGTGGCTGTCCACCGATCAAGCCCCACCTAGTTTAATTAGTCGTTTGCGGTTCCTGATCTCTTTTTATTATTACTTTTTGCCTATGTGATCCAGAACTTTTGAGTCAGTTAATATTAGCTCTTGTGGGTACATTTGCTGATAGAGCATGATTCGTGAATTGTTTATATTAGGGTCATAAGCCCAGTATTGGTTTATATTGAACGTCACTGAACCTGAGGATTATGGCTACACATTCCATCATTTTAATATTGTTTCATAGCTGCAGGAAGAGATTGGCTACGGGGATTATACCTTTGAACATTATTGACATTTTGGTGTTCATATTGCTGGCATTGAAGTAATATTGCTGTGTTGTGATTGTATCATTAACAGTGCTTTTTTTTTGTGACGGTATTACTTTTCTTGTATTTAACGTTTATTATTAATTTATTATATTATTAATTTGTTAAAATTGAATTATTTTAAAATTGTGCGCAATAAGAACTAAACTAGACGCTGGGTTTTAGCTAAAATTTAGGCAATCCATCACCGAGTACCGGCACCAATTTTTATTAGCGACGATTGTTGTGACGGTCTACTTATCTCGTGTATCCGTGAAAGCAAGTATTTCGGCCTAAAGTTGATTTCTATCTCCAAACGCAGTGAAGTCAGTCGTTTTAAAGAGCAATTTTCCTTGGATCTGACCGTTCTTTTGATTTGCAACCCCAATAGCGATCATTAAGTGCATTTTAAAGTGCTAGAACTTTCCCTTATGTGCTGACCCCTGTTAAACCACTTCTTAGCTTTCCCTTTTTGGGAGCTGACGAGATAGTGCACGGTGCGATTTTTTGTCACTTTGATGCTAATTTTAATCTTCTCTTTCTTTTTTTTTTTTTAATTTTTTTTTTTTAATTTAAGGTAATGTCAAAGAGTGTAATCGTGTTTAAATATTCAACTGTTGATCTGTAAATCGAGTATTGTAAAAAAAAAAAATAATCATTTTAAAAAATGGAGTTTGTGCGACCCAGGACGAATTGATCGATTTTAAATGATTTATTTTTAAGGTGCGAATTAGGTTCGGATGTGTGTTTGTGTAAAGATAACCCTGGCTTCATTAAGTCAGTGTTTAGATCAGACTTGGGCAATGTTTGATTTGGCCCGCGCTAACATCCTCTCATGTTCACTTCAATGAAGATACATTTAATTTACAGTTTTCCTGTATTCTTTAAACTCAGCTCTTCTATCAAATTTAAAGACCCATTGTAGCCCGCGGTTCTGAATGTTGGCCCACCTTTCGCTTAGAACACAATATTATTGCGGGTATACACAGACACAAAAGTAAAAGAGATGATGGAGTATTTTTCATCGGTCTAGTAGAGGGCACATTCCTTATTCTACTTCGTACAGTAAGATAATCATCACTAACACATTCATTGTTTGAATAATTTACTCATGTTTCAAGGTGACAATGGACAGTTCTATTGTGACCGACTCATTGTGGGGAGATACACAAAAAGAGACATGCCTAAAAATGTCACATGGATGTCTTGCAATCAGTTGACCGTGAATGAGTTGAGGAAATACTTGGTGTTGAGAACCAACGTTGTTAGGAGCTAGTGCCGTGTGTTGTCATCCCACACTGTTCGTGCACAATGAAATGTACCAGATGGTCCGGGATAACAGTTGGTCGTGAATTGTAAAAAAACGTCTGAGCACGTAATCTCGCATTCATTTCCAACACATATTTATTAGTAGGGAGCGACCGATATGCCTTTTTACCGATAGTTCGATACCGATATTTTCCCCCAGCATTTATACCGATACCGATATTTTCTTTTTAGGGGTTGTCCATTATTTATGTCAACAAATTTTTGGCGATTTTTATCTCCCCCCCCCCTTGTCAACAACTTGTCAAACTTCCAGAGACCCCCCCCCCCTATAAAATTACGTCAACATTTGATTACCCCCCCCCCCCAAAAAAGGTGGCTTCCAAAATGTTTATGTGGCAAAATTAGTAGGAATATAGTTAGTTTAATTAAAATACTGAATGTTAAGCGAGTGTGTAACACAAAACTACAAACGCTGCTTAATTTTCCTATTTATTAAGTAATTATATTAAATTTAAAACAGTAACATTGTTGACGCCAACTTTTCTTGACCTACCCCCTCCCCCTTGTCAACAATTGTCAAAAATTTTCTGACCCCCCCTCCCCCCTATTTTGTTGACGTAATTAATGGACAGACCCTTAAGCAACAACAATGCCAAAACACGTGCTATTCTCGTGCTATATGACGTACTTCAAGCCAAGTTCACATATTTTGTAACACTTCCCCCACGCGTGTCTTGTTTAACCCCCCCCCCCCCAGATACCGATATTTTTTTTTAATCAACAACAATGCCAAACACGTGTTTCTCTCATGCTACAGCACAGCTAATGACGTATGTCAACCCATGCTTACCCCTTCCCTGTCATATTTCGCCCACACGTAAGTCTTGTTTCCACCCCCCTCCCCAACTTCCCATCCCAACAAAAAATACACACAGATGTTCACTAATTGTATCATTCAAGGTCATACATTAGAATTAAGAAATGCCAATCCTATTGTTTCAAGGTCGTATCTCTGATGTATATGTGACAATTTCTGTGTACGGGTTTTTTTTTTCCTTTTTTTTAAATCTTGTCTGATCTGGTTATAGAATTGGGTTATTTACTGATTTTTTTTTCTGCAACTCTGTTGTGAAAAAAAAAAACAATGTATCGGCAGCCAAAAAACGGCCGGTCGACAGTTAACCCATAGTGCCAATATCGGTTCGACTATCGGTCGCTCCCTACAACAATCGGCCGATCCGATATTAACCGATAGTGCCAATATCGGTCCGATACCGATAGCGATCCGATTATCGGTCGCTCCCTATTTATTAGTTTATTAGTACTAGAGAAACCTTCATCTTTCTGTCAGTTTGAATAGAACAAAATTAAGTCCAACTTTTGTGTTTTCTTATCACTAGTTCATGCGTCCCACTGTTTTCGACCTCCTGGTTCATATTGCATTTGTTTTGCTGGATGTTTTTTTTTTAATTACTTCTAGATAAGGCCACTGTAGATACAGGCCTTTGTTTTTTTTTTTTTTTTGAATCCTTTCATTTAATGTGCTTTTGAACAACAGTTAGAGAGGACTGGAATAAATCGGTCAAGTGGATGTCTCATAGGGTGAGCACAATTGGTTGTTGTGACCTAGTTTAGAGTGAGCAGTGAACGTTGCTATATTATCACAGGTAGTGGGACATATGGGTGCCCGCACACATGTACATTGGACCGTGTTTAGTGATAGTACGATGGGAGGATGATGGAAACCATTGTAGAATGTGATAGCGAGTGTTAGTTTTGAGTTCTGGGAGTACGAGAGCGTAAGAGTTAGATTTTGATGACACCAGCTTTCTAGTTACTGTTTATGTATCTCTTGAAATATCGGTCAACCGTTTCAAACTTTCACTTGAAATAAAAAAAAATAATTACCCAAGTTTATTCGATACAGTGTCGTTTAACTTTATGCTTTCATATTCAAAAGAAAATGGAAGGTTTGTGCTGATGCTCGTTTGGCGTTGGTAATAAGTACTCTGGAAAACAACAAAAGAAATTGAATCCCAAATCGGCTTGATATATAAATGTGTTTATTGCACTGAAGTCATTTATTAAACTCATTCATCTACATGTTGGTTCAGTGTTTGGTCACAAACTAATGTTTGCCTGCATCATAAAATTCATAAGTGTTTCTGTATATGTTTATTACGAACCCATCTGCCTTACATCATATGCTAAGTTTACATAACCTTGCAGGCTCGCTATATTCTCTAGTAAAAAGGGGCCACATAGACTCTGAGAGTTTAGTTATATGATACCAAGATACCATGTCTCATTTTTGTGACACACTTTCAAAAGAGGTGATTCAGTCTACACGTCACTACTAACTATACACTTGGTGGCCAAAAAGCGGGTACCATTTAATTAGTCTTTTGGTTGTTTTTTTTATATTTCATTTGTGAATCTTGTAAATTGGCCAACTTTCGTACATTTATAGATTTCAATTAAACAACCCCCGTGAGGCGGCTTCTGTTTTCCTTATGTCCACCGCTAAAATGTACATGTATACTTCAGATCTTTTGTTTTTATATTTCTGATCATTTTCTGCCAGTTTCGTTAGTCTTTCCAGATTAGACCTATTAATTTCAACTGAACAAAGTTCTGCTCTTATTAAATAAATCTGTGAGCTGATGTACTTAGGTCTACGTAGCTTCAAAATGTCAACATTTCAGGGTTGTATTATAGCAAGTCAACCTTTATACTCGAGATTTTTTTTTAAGTGTATCAGTTTCAAATGTAATGATACTAGTTCTATGGTAAATTGTTTCTCTAGCACACACTAGTAGTACAGCCTTAGTGACATTCATCGTTATATCAACCAGAACTTTACATGAAAAAATTATCCCCGTAAATTGCCCTTTTAAATGACATTTTTATCACGAAACTTTTATTTGTTGATATTCTTCCGTTCTGTTTGAAGCTTTTATAGCAAAACTTTCAACTAATTAAAATACATTTTTTACATACATTACTATGTGGATATCTCAGCAGCTTTAATCATTTTATTAAAACTTTGGGCTTCCATTGTAACATATGAACATATTTCAGTATGCAATAATCTTCAGACATTCCCGGTTCTACAACAAGGTCGGTCCGCTATTGGCCGGCATGAAAGTTGGACATTATTTCTGAATAGTTTTTTGTGTGTATACCACCAATAAGGATACTATTGTAATGAATTTCCACACACACACACACACACACATATATATATATATATTAAGTATACGTTAAAATATAAAAACATCATTCAAGTACTTTAGCAAGAAAACAAGTCTTTTTTTGTTGATTTTTACATGGTAATACAGACAATTGTGGTCCGCAGTAACCATCTGATGCTGATATTGATACGCGAAAGTACAAAGTATTAATTTAGTAGTTCGTGAGGGCGGAATTTTTGTCAACCGCTGTTTCTTCAATGTTAATTGTTGGCAAGCATCTCACAAAATCAGCTAGTCATGGTGAATACAACGAATGTGACTCATTATTCTAATGCAACATTTTTTTCCTTACATTATTGATGCATTAGACCAGGGGTGGGCAAACTGTATGATCCGCTGCCCACAACGGGTTCTGAAATTTTACATAAGGTCCGGAACATGGGCTAGTCCAAGGGTGGGCAATCTTTTTGATTCGCGGGCCCCCATTGGATTCGTCAAGTTGACCGGCGGGCCGGACCAATAGTAGATGGATGGAGTATTGCCATGAACTACATCAATTAAAAATAAACATCATAACATACAAGTTTCGTGCTGTGCTTTACTCAGAAACGAGTGGCCGCAGTCTGTCCATGTTTGCAATAGACCGTCGAGTGAGATAGAAAGAGGATATATCAAAATCTTCGAATAGTCTGTAGAGTTATATATAAAAGGATAAAACGAATATGATTTATCAATAACTATCATAGATAATGAAAATTGATACGGTATTAAAATATATATTAGTGTATTACATCCATTGTACAAAACGTTTGTTTAGAAACACGTCAAAGTACATGTCGATACATTCTACTTTGGATGGGCAAGTACTCATCAGGTCACAGTACATATAGTAGTAGTAATTTTCTTTTGTAGCTTTATGACGTTGTTACAGGTAGCACAGTTGTTGGCAGTCTCGATCCGAGGACACGGGACATATTGCAACACCACGGCTGTCAGTTTTCTTTATTGTAGTAGTTAACTAGCATTGCACATTTCTACATTTTTAAACAAACAGTGCAGATAATGTCAGTACCTTTTTATCTATACTATGCAGTGCTTACAGTGAATATCCTTGCATTGGGTAAAGTTGAAGGTAAATGGAGATTAAGAAAAGGGCTGCCAACTCTTTACAGCATGATTATCCAGATAAAGACGAAAAAGTATCTAATTCTAAAACATAAAGCAAATTGTCTAGATTTTTTACTAAATGGGAAAAAGTGTTTTATTGCAACAAAATTACATTTTATTGCCGCTAATCATATCTACTGTATTTATTATTTTCATCATTACTTTTTTTTTAGAAATTGTAACAATAAAAAAAATGTGGTTAAATGCATCATGATTATTTTTCAAAATGTCCTTTTAGGACGCCTCCATTCGGGAAACTGTTCCACAACTAAACACAATGGATCAAAATAGTATTTACAGAAAGGAAGAATGTAATATTTTAATAATTACAGAAGCGAATAATACATAGTAATACATTTTTCGTTACTATTATGTGTCTTGAGATTGTAAGTGCGGGAAAGTGAAAATCTAATGCAGGGATAACCATACTACGGGCTGCATGCCGGATCCGACCCGTGAGGTCATTTCATCTGGCCCGCCGACGGTACTTGAATAAACGTCAAATGTACATAAATAGAGTCGCTTTGATACATTCTTGGAGATCTTCGCAAGTAATATTTTATTATTTATGGATTAAGGGGGGATATCACTTTGGTGACCTACTTATTAATGTGTAATATTAGACCTAAATTAGCAGTCAGCTATTGTGAGACATGATAAGAAAAGACTTTTAATTAAAAAAAAATATAAAAAAGTCAACATTTGGGGGCGTGGCATGGCGGCCATCTTGAATTTGAGGCATATTTTGGGGCAATGTTTTTTGAGTATGGGTTGTCCGATTTTCAAACATTTTACATTTTTGTAATCAGAACAAAGTGCCTTTTAAAATGACAGAAGCTTTTTAATAAATAATTGTTATGTGATTTTTAACATTTTTTTGAAAATTTTACATGCAAAATGTACAAAAATTTACAATCTTGCCAATTTAAAAAAATCAGAAAAAAACAACTAATAATAATTTCTTCAAAACCTGTTGTCATAATCTGTAAATACATATGTAGAGTATATAGGGTAAGTTTCATCAAAATTGAACAAGTAGTTTTAAAAAATCTTAACCCCAAGTGTGACATGGTTAAAAAAAAAAAGTTTTTGAGAAAATCAACTTTAAAGTTTAAATGTATATTTTTTCTGCATTTCCTTTTTGAAAATGTACAAAAAAGTGTGAAAATTACATTTAGGTACTTAACTTGTATTAAACAAAAGTTATTGTAATAGCCTATATTGATTTGGTACAGTTTTATTAGCCAAAAACATACCCCACCCCCCTAGTAAAAAAAAACATTAATTTAATTTTTTAAAAATCAGAAAAAAAAACTAAGTTATCATTATGTGTTTTTGTTAAATGTCACAGTGGTATGTGATAAAAAGGCTTGTAAATAGCTAGTTTCAATTCACATTGAACAAGTTTTAAAATTTTTTTCTACCCCAAGTGAGACATGGTCACTAAAAAAAAAGTTGTCTTAAAAATCAAAATAAACATTTTTTGTGAATTTCTGCTAAAAGACAGAGTAAAAAATGAACATTACTTTTATGGACATGGTATGAAATAAGAAAAGCAATTACAAGAGCTCAAATTATGCACATATATGTAGTATATTTAACAACCCACTCACCCCACCCCCAATTTTTTTAACGATTCTTTTTGATTCACTGCATCAGGAACATTTCACTCCAGGACCTCTCCTTCACTCATAATTTAATTTGGGCCTTTATGATCTAAAACCTTCTTTTCTTGGCTTTTTCTGATATCTTTCTTTCTGCCTTTACTGTCAGCTTCAGATCACCATAAGTGACAGAACTTGATGCAACAACACTGGGTTCACAATATCTGGACTTTTTTCTTTTCACCAGTTATGGCACACTCCTTGATTCTAAAAAAAAGAAACACTAAAGTGAAATAAAGGTATCAAAATAAGGATGTATATTAATGAAAATGTATTATGCATGGAAGTTTACTTACAAGGCAGAACTGAATTAGGAACAGTTTAAGCCAGCAGATTTTCCAAATTTTCTTTTAAATTCCCTCTTACAGCTCTGTCCTTATAATGCATATACTTCCATTATGTCTGGTAATGCTGAAATATATATAATTATTATGTATAATTATTGAAATGTATTAAAATTCAACACTTAGTTATGCATGATTGATCAACATTTACACCTAGTACTAGAACTATTAGTACTGTACTATTGCTAAGGTTAAATATTTATTCTGTTTAGACTCTTTTCTTTCAGTCTTAACTGGTGATAAATAATGAAAATAAAACAAGAAACTTACGTGAAATAAGAATCAAACAGAAAATATGTTCTTTAAAATGTTTGAAAGCAGATTTATAAATCGCTAATGCGGAATAATGAGTTCTGCAAGAAAAACTCGATAACTGGAGGTGTTACAAATAAACAGAAATTTGTCATCAGAATAGTGCATTCTGGGTATGGGTAACCCGTCGCGCGCAGTCTGGCGGATTTTTTCCTGAGTCATCCAATCAAATAATTCGTTTTAATATAACTATGTTGACGGTAGTCAGTTTCTAGCAGAGATTTCTTCTGCTAAGGCTATTTTTAGATATTAAGAGCAAGCGAGTTGAAATCAGGCCATCGTACTGTAAACATTGGTATGAAACATGCCGCCTCAAATTGTTCGATTTCTATGATAAAAAATATGTCGTTATGGGCGATTTTGTGACTTTTTTTGTAAACTTGTAGGATATAGACATCAAAAACATTTTTTAAAAAGTAATTTAGATTAATTAGCGATATTAATTGTGTAGGAAATATGATAGCTGACATGTTTAAGTACCTAAAAATGCAAGAAAAAAAAAGTCCATATTTTTGAGATTTTTACAGTGATATCCCCCCTTAATCTAGCATTCAACACATGTATAATACTGTCATGGTATGGTAATGTGATGGGAAAGGGAGAGAAGCTTGGTTGTAATTTGTTGTGTGTCTAACTGTTGTGGTCGCGTAGTCGCTCGGGACGGCACACCCGGACATCTGGCCTATGGTCGTAAGAGTGGTAAGGAACTAGGGCGCGCTGGGAAGGGGTGCTTGAGTCATGCGGTTCAGTTTAAAAATATACCAATAGGAATTGGTGTACTGTACGCCACACGTCTGTTTAGTTTGTCTTTTCACCCTAGAACTTTTTTTGGAAATATTTGAAGATAATTAGTGTCTGGCCCAGCGGCGTGAATTGCGGGGTCCTTCCACCGCCTCAAGGATTTGCGAATTCCCCTTCCTCCCTCTCCCGAAGAATTTGTCCTTTTTCTTGAAAAAGAAATAAATAATTTATGTTTTATAATTATGAAAATCACGAAAAGTCGCTGTCAAAGTATTGTGCAAAATAACGTCTGAGTAAAGCATTTTGACTATATGATCGCTGGCATGATTAATTGTGTATACTTTGATTTCATTAGGCGTGGTATTTTTTTTTTAAAACATAGAACTAAACGTACATAAATGGTGAGTTGAATTGAAATAATAATGATAAAATGTACTGGCTTTATCTTGCGAAAACCTTTTCAAAATGTGTGTGGGCCTAATGATTCTTTCTTCTCAACAAAATTGAGAAATTAATTTGTTCTAAAATCAAGAAAATTATGTATTATCTAGATCAGTGCTTCTCAAACTTTTTGAAGCCCCCCTGGAATGCCAATCAATATGTCGCGGGCCCCCTATTTTTTGGTTTAGGTTGCTTAAATTTATAATTTTAAACTTCTATATCCAAACTTTTACTAGTCAATACATGCTTTTTCTAATGTTAACAATGAAAGAGTGAAAGGATGCAACATATAAAATAAACTAGATTTTATTTTAAACATATATTAATACTATTTACATACTATACATTAGGTTAGTTATATTTTATGTGTCACATTTTTCGAAATTCCACGGCCCCCCCTCCGGACAGTCCACGGCCCCCTAGGGGTCCGCGGCCTACCACTTTGAGAAGCACTGATCTAGATGACATTTTCTATTATTTAGATGGCTCTAGTTTTATCTAGGTTGGTGTGGAGAAATAATATAGTCTAAGCGTAATGACGCAATTTGGTAGGCTCCGCCCACCACAGTATCTATGGCGTCATTCCGCCATCTTGAGCTGTAAATATTGGGAGATTTAGTGTATACGTATATTAAAACCGACAGTTGGGAGCACATGGTTTGTTTTATAAGCAGTCGAGCTCTGGGCATCATAGGATGCGGATGTCTGTATTAGTAAAGTCTAGCTTTGGGCATCGAGATAGATGGATGCATGTTTACAGTTTGCTATTGTACTCCTCCTGAATTTACCTTTATGTCAGTTCATATTCAAGAATTAAATGATTGTTTGGTGTTTCTTCACTGAAGTTAACTTCGTGATTTGTGTTGTCTGGATTATTACACCTTCTACAAGTATTATTATTATAAGGACCCGTAACAGTTGGCAACCCTGAATTAGAGTGGGAAGAAGGAAATGGGTGTGAAGAGACTAGTGGAGACACACGGTACCTCCATTTATTGATCTGTACCGTACTGCAAGTGACACTCTTAAAGATTTTACACTCCTTCTTAATTTTTATGACACAAGCGGCACACTGTGATGTGATTTTTTTTAAGCTTTTAATTAGTTTCACTTTCTCTGGGTTTGTCCTCAAATATTGTTACTCATTTTTGGACCTGTTTTGCAAGTAAGAAGGCTCAGAGTTTGGCACACGTGCAGATTCTATATGCCAATACAAGATTTTAATATTTTCGAGTTCGTGACTTATCATTAATTTTTGTAGAATGAAAAAATGAAAAGTTTGGGTGATTAGTAGGGATCGACCGATTTTTGTAGGGAGCGACCGATAGTCGAACCGATATTGGCAATATGCAGGCTTGTAGCCAGGTCAAAGTAAGCAGGGGGCACCAATACCCAGCAAGTGGGCACCTTTACTTTTTCTTTAATTTTTCCTCTTTTTCTTCTTTTCTAAGCGGAGGGGGGGCACTCCACACCTACCGGCGGGGGCACGCCCCCCCCCCCAGGCTACGGGGCTGGCACTATGGGTTAACTATCGGACCGGCCGTTTTTTTGGCTGCCGATACATTTTTTTTTTCACAACAGAGTTGCAGAAAAAAAAATCCGTAAATAACCCAATTCTATAACCAGATCAGACAAGATTTAAAAAAAAAAGGGAAAAAAAAAACCCCATACACAGAAATTGTCACGTCCACCAAAATTGCATCAGCGATATGACCTTGAAACAATAGGATTGGCATTTCTTAATTCTAATGTATGGCCTTGAATGATACAATTAGTGAACATCTGTGTGTATTTTTTTGGGATGGGAAGTTGGGGGGCGGGTAAACAAGACAGGTGTGGGCGAAGTGTTACGAAATATGACAGGGAAAGGGTGAACATGGATTGACATACGTCATTAAATTGGGAACTACAGCACGAGAAAGATACGTGTTTGGCATTGTTGTTGAGTAAAAAAAATATCGGTATCGGTAAAAATGCTGGAGAAAAATATCGGTATCGGACAATCGGTAAAAAGGCATATCGGTCGCTCTCTAGTGATTACGCTGTAGTGAACTAAACATGTCTTTACATTAGTTAAGTAGCAGTTAAAAACAAATTTATGCATCTACAAGGGCATCTACGATTATATTCTGTCCGTCTGTCCGTGTACACCCTAGATCTCAACAACCATAAGTCCTAGACCCATGATGTATATATCATTTTGTAGGTCTTGGCCTGCTTAAAAAACACTTTTGTCCGTTTCGCGATCTGACCTCTCAGGGCCGTAAAAGGGGGCTTATAAAGTACCGTTTTTACTATATAAGCTATATTAACAAAGGAGCGCCCTATATCTCCGCAACCATAAGTCCTAGACCCATGATGTATAATCATTTTGTAGTTCTTGGCCTGCCATGTGTACATCAAAAGTTCATTTCGCGATATGACCTCTGAGGGCCGGGCTTCAGGGCTCCTAAGGGGCTTATACATTATATATATGCCCTCATTCTACACCTTGTACGTTCAATAACCCATTCATTTGGTGCGAAATACTGCAGCACGTAGTTTCATCAAGATTTATTAAGAAACTCATCAAATGAAATAGTAAGCTTGTGTTCTGTGTTAATTGAAAGTATCAGAGCTATGCAACAATTGACGGAGTTTTCGGACGATTAAATGACTACAATTTCGAATGTTTTCAATTATGAGTCCTATTTCAGTAACCACAAACCACTTGTAGTTAGATTTAAGAGAAAATAATTTTTTTTCAAATATAAAGAAACGTCTTTATAATATTTTTTTTTACAGATAGATGCATTACACAATTGTATTTTTAAACATTTCCAAAATTTACAAATATTTACTGAAAGCTAACAAGCGTACTGATACATAACACGAAAATGCGCTAACACGTCCTGTGTCCAGAATGGAACAGGCTTAATTGCTTGTTTTTTTTAACTAAATAATAATTGTCCAAATGGTTTGACTGGGTCACCGTTCCAATATTTTAATCAAATTTCAGTAGTTTGTAATATTGATTGCTTGTTTGTTTGTGTTCTTCATTATCTGTGTTTATAATCAGGGCCGTCATTATGAACCCCGGTCAAACCAGTGGTATGGAGCCCTTCGACAAACCTTCAAGAAAAATCAAATAAAATATCGGTCTTATTGGATTGGGTCGCTGTACTCATCGGGTAAGGACCCTGATTGGGGTGGATTGGGTCGCTGTACTCATCGGGTAAGGACCCTGATTGGCCATGCGTTATAAGACGACCGTATCATGCAAGGGGATTCATTTTACGAACTGCTGATCTACAGTTGTTACTTACCACGTGGTGCCCATGACCTAGTTACATGTTTCTGGTTTTGTTCGCGTTTGTCTTCTATTTATGGTAGAACCTGGACAAAGTCAACTGTGCTAACGAGAGCGTCAAATCAACAGGTAGACTCAGAATCTGTGTGATTGATGTCGGCGACCTGTTCACACAAACACGGATCTCGTTTTATGTGTGTGTATGACACAGCTGTCAACTGACGGGGCCTTCTTTTAAATCAATTATCTCGGTCTGTGTATGTCTTGACGTTGTTCTTTTTTTTTTTTATTTTATCAATACACCCCTATCTTAAAGTTCACACAATACATTGTTCCTTCACGCAATGTAAACAAAAACTGACCCTGAGCACAGACATACGGTTAATGTTGACAACATTGAATACAGAGTACATTAATATTACTGTGCAGTACGTCTCTTATACTAGTTATATATGTCTGTTACGTTTAGAAGTTACCCCCCCCTTTTTTGCACACGCACCTCCCGCCAGTAGCGAGTGACTCATCAGTTGACCATGGAACATAACCCAGGGTCATGGTCAGAAATGTTACATCTAGAATTTACCCTCCCCTCCCCGTTTCCACCTCCACTGCCAATTTAAATTTACCCCGCCAATACGGACCCTCTCGCTCCTCATCAGCCATGGATATGTTACGTCAAGAATTCACCGCACCTCTCCCCCCCATGTAACGGGTCAAACTTAACCCCTTCCATACTAGTTAAAAGTTGTTTCTATCAGCTCTCGCTGCCTTTGCACACGGACTTTCTACTACTGTCCCATTATCTACTATTCCCCGTACCCTAATGACTCATGCTAGCTGCCCCCCCCCCTTTGCACACGGATTATCTACGGTCCCACTCGCACCCCGCCAGCCTTTATAAAGTGAACGCGGAATGTATCTCGACAGAGGGCGGCCCACAGAGAGAGAGTGGGGAGTCGGCCCCGCATACTTAGAATAGAGGGCGGCCCAGTAGACTTAGGGAAGTTTATAGAATATATTATACTTAGAGTAGACTTGGATTGTTAGACTTATAAAATATTATCATAGTACATTAAATCAGTGTTGTAAAGTACACTCCTAAGAGTTGTGTTGTTATATACTAGTACCTATACCAGTGAGTTAGAGTTAAAGATTTGGTAATTAAGTTAAATTACCTGGCGAGCCTGCTATACATAGATACATAATAAATACCTAACTAGTGACATTCGGTCTCTGACAAGACATTTGGTCTCTGATAAGAGAGATTTGATCTCTGACAAGATACATTTGTCTCTGATTAGGACCACAAAATACAGGTGAACTGTTTGAGTTGCTGGGAATATTTGCTAGAATCTTTGTCTTTTAACTGAATTCATCTGTTTTCAAAACCATCTTTATAATTATATTCCCTTAACATCGTCCTTACTAAAGTGGGTGTATGGGTGTCTAATATATTGGGTAAATGTTGTGATTTATCAGACGCAGAGTTATCTATACAGCTTGAATAGGACACCAGTGTTAATCTCAATATTTATGCATTGAATGTGCAGACCATCAAAAGTGTGCGAGACATGTCCGCGCACGTCCCGGTGGACGCGAGAAATGATCTAAGTACCACTTGCTATCACTTTCAAGATAATATGTATTTTTTATTTTAATGATAAAGGAGTATTTTATAACCCCCGGGCTAGCTGAAGGATGTTGTATCACTTTCACTACAATGATGGCTTAATATGCTTTGGTTTTTCTGAAGGTCCAGCAATATAAATGAGATTTTTTTTTTTTTCTTTTCACTTGTACTGTCTGATTCATATAACGACAATTAAAGGCCAACAGGGCCTGTTGTTAAGGACATATCTTGATAGTTTTATCATTGTCAATATGTTTCGCTTTGTTATCTCAATAGTGTATCAGCTTCACTTTTGAAGTTACTGTACAGAACAATGGCCCGTGTCCTGATTATTATACTATGACCTTTATAAAAAAAAAAGATCTACCCCACGCGGGAAAAGTGGTGATAATTCGATATCTCACTCTCTCTCTCTCTCTTTATAGCGTACCGCCACGATTGTACTATACGATATACTATCTAAGTTACGTAGACTGGGGTGGGGCTTTATGGTCTTCAAAGGATACTTACCCAAGTCACGTCAGAACATTTTTTTGTTTATTGATATAGCAATTGATTAGTTCGTACGCTGGGTAGTATATCTTGTTTTTGGATTTGATTAAGTAAAAATATTTTGTTCTGGGGGGGTGATGTTAGAAGACACAAGATTTTTGAACTTTAAAACTACTCCAGATAATAATCTGATTCTTTAAAAAAAAGGTAAATATATAAATACTGTGTATAGGGCAGGGCTGTCTGAATTTGTTAAGTGTTTGCAGGTGAAAGTCAATTCAATGTCGCACAAATATAATTTAAAAAATTTTCTATTTAATATACAATGGACTAACCCCCCCCCCACCCCCATCATTACAGTCTAAACTCCAAAATGTAAACAACATTAACTTCTTTAGTAAATAAATTATTTGAATTAAAAAATGAATTTGCTTGTACAAAAACGAAAAGTTTTGGGACTCTCCCCTGCCGCCCCAATCCCACCTAATTAGGTCACAAGGACCGTGTACAAGAGGCCCTATGCCAGTAACATTTATATTTTCACTATTTGGAATGATGGATGCAGGAGCCCCAACGGCCCAGGGCCCACAGTACCGTTAAGACGGCCCTGATTGATGGATAGATTTACGTACGCCATAAGTATAGCATATATTAATGGTGATAATTTTTAAGGTAACTTCTATATCCAAAACAACTATAAGTTTAGAAGCATGTGTCATCGGCCATCTAGAAACAAACAAAAACTTAAGTCTGTTAATCCTAGTAGAGTCAGTGTAGACACATCCGCAGTTTGTTTTTGTATCCGGAGTGTTCCTGTAAGGATGAGATGAAATCTCTTAGATCCTATGAACCACTAATGGGGGGGGGATGGTTTTATGGTGCACTTCTTTTCATCCCACCATAGCCGAGGGTGCAATGGCCATGGAGGCACCACACAGGGGAGATGCATCGAGAACTTGAGCCAAGACCTGAAAAATTTCCTTGGTCCTCACCGGAGATCGAACCAGGTACCTTCAGGTCGTCGAACGCACGACCATCCGTTTTTGTATAGCGCTGTCAATTGCTGGAACATAAACTCCCGCTAGAGGCGAGCTACGACTGTACTGAACTATTCTCGACTGTACTAACTATTCTCGACTAAACTGAACTATTCTTTGATCAACTATTCTCGACTGTACTGAACTATTCTCGATTTGATCGTGGTGGTGGTCGGGAAGACGTAAAAAAAAAATGATCAGTCCGAACTGGGCATTATTTTCCCAATCCAGAATAAAAAGGCAAACAATGTCCACAGTGTTAAAAAATACAACACAGAATGTGTCTCTGTCAGTTACTTGTGTTGTTTATCTATTAATGTAATGACACAGATTGGAATGCAGGCTGTCGTTGTGATGATAAGGAAACTATTTATAATTTTGTTGATTTCAACTCTACCGTTTTTTTTTTTATTATTGTTTTTCAGTTGACACTGCAATTTATCTAAGTGATGGATTTATTCTTAATGTCTTTATGTTTTTTTTGTTTGTTTTATCATATTGGTAAAGGCCACAGACTAAGACAACTTGCTGCACACTCGAGTTAACAGTAAAACAATGAATGAAACATTCGACCAAATTCTTTATTGTTGTCCTCTTTTTAATTGTATTCTATTATCAATGAAATTTTTTTATTAACACGCGGACAATGAATTCGTTCCAACAATTACAAGTTGTGAAGCTGCTCGGCCTTTTAACTGTGGCTGCGTGTCTTTCTCAGCCTAACTACATGGCTCATCGACGCTAATCACCCACCACCCAAGAGACGGATAACTCAGACAGGGGGCGGAGTGGACAGCCTCATTTAAAAGGGTATTTCCACATTATTTTTTCCTGACATGTGATGAAGCGGCATTATCATATTCCGGCCCGGGCGCCACTTAACGCCTAGCTTATCTACTGCCTGAACTTTCAAGGCCGTTACACTCTGAACCATACGTTTAGTTCTACAAGAGGACACTAGAATGACAGCACTTTAAATGAGCAGTAGTTCTCAAACTATTTTCAGTCTGCTATCCACAGATAAGCCTGTTAAAGTTTTGAAAAAGATCATGAAAGAAAATGTTAGAATGAGTTGCATATACAGTGATTCCGCCAATTGGACACCGCTTAGTTGGGATAGCCGCTTATTTGTGACAAATCTCAAAGAACCAAACCAAGAAGCCAGTAAATGTATTTTTATTTGGGACAGCCGTTGGGACAAAAGCCTCGGTCCCGATGTGTCCCAATTATGCGGAATCGTTCGTATACTTGATTAAATAATTATAAAAATGTTGCTGACCCAATTTAATTTGGCTTGAGACTCCAATTATTGGCGATCGCACTTTGGAGGACCACTAGCTTAGAGAGACAAGAACAGCATCATAGCTATTGTACCTCTTGAAAATGTAAACAATGGCATTAGCGGAGATTTGTTTGCTCCGGATTGGTATACTTAGGGGGTATAAATGCCGTAATGATGATGACGCAACCTTCTGTGCATGTGTGCTGCCAGTATCTATCAGGTCATTAACCAGTAATATCTTGCAATGTCTTTCTTATCTATAGCATACAAGTTTCCACTCCACAGTTTTTGTTTTCAATGCAAAATCAGTAGTGAACGGCCGTGTAAGACCGTGTCTCGTCTGAAAACTGTATTGTTATAATAATGGTTGAACTGTATTGTTAAACTATTATTACCTGTATTGTTATACTTGTAGTTGACGGTATTGTTATACTTGTAGTTGCTTCTTTTTAGTATTGATATGTAGTATTGTGATCTATAATTTCTGTTAGAATTTATATCATGAGCGTTGTATATGTTACTGCGCTTTCCATTGAATTACTGCTGCGGGTTTCATCCTCTCATTGCAGAGCCGTGCTTTAGCGGATTAGTCAAATCCAGACCACTGGCCTAGTGCCCAACTGCCAGAATGACCCTGCAAAGCATACAAAAAACCGTTGCAAAAACCTCATCAAGACTGATGTGTTGAGCAGATCGAAAGTGGAGTCTTCAGTTATTTATGTTTGCTTATGTTAATGTTTGCGCTATACCCTTCCAAGTTTGTCTATTTATGCCAATAATGTTCCGTTATGTGTCTACTTTAGCCCTGTCGATAGTGTTTTATATTATCGACCGATCTAAGGTCCGAATATCATGACCATTGCACGCGTGGCGTGACATAACTGTCCAAAGATGGTCGCTAGAGCATTCAATGTTTAAATAAACAATTGGCAAAATGGATGTCCTAACGTGGTGGCTATTGTGCATCTGAAGGCATTTGTAGTTATGGAACCTTTCACTTATTACGGTTACGTTTTTTTTTTCTGTTGCTTCTGTATCCCCTTCCCCCTCTCAGCACATGACGTTGTGTTTGATTACTCCTTTACTTCCCCTTCCCCACTCCATAGTCATCGTAATAAGTGAGCGACATGCAAATGGCGTCATGCGGTCTGATCTTGTAATATACCCAAATGATCTAGTTCACAATCTCAGCCACTGTGATTGTAAGATAGATACACAACTTTCAAGCTTGCCATCTTTCTTGTTGGACATGTTATGTTGTGGCTGCTAAATAAAAGGTACACGCCAACCGGTGTTACATTATAAATGACTGGCTTATTTTAAACGTTTGAGCGCTACCAACGCTGTAATGGGATTTATATTAACTGCAGTGGTCTACATAGTTCTATTTTGAGATTCTTTTTGGTTTTGTTTTTGAGTGCGTGTGAGATCCTTTAAAATCGCCCACGTTGTTCACGTGTTGTTTAGTTTGGTCACTATAACAGCTACCTTTTAATCAAATTAGCGGGAAGTTCCAGAGTTCTGGGTCTACTTGTGAAGGGGTTTTTTTTTTGCATTAAAAAATTTTCCATTAGCAGTGTGTAGATTTTGTTTTCAACCTGCATCGTTAGTCTGACGTCATTTTGATTGACGTTCCTGTGACGATAAGTGAAGGAACAATCACAGATAGACGCCTGTTGTTTGCATGTGTGTTTTAGACGGGCAAGGATAATGGTGCTGCTGATGGACACACATATTTCTTTATATACTCTTTTTTTAACTGGAGAATAGTAAGAGCTTGCTCACGAAAACTAAAACTAAAACCTTTTGCAACGAAATGTTGACTTTTTCGTCGAGAACGCAAAATCAAATTAGAAGCAAGACTAAAACTAGACAAAAACTAAAAAATTACAGAAAAAATGAAATAAAAAAACTGAAACTAAAATATGACCTGACTAAAACAACACTACTGAGACCCATTCGCGGAATCTCCATCTTGGAATTACCTTCTTACCTTTATCATTTACAACAAAGTTGAAAATGGAGAGCGCATTCCGGAAAAAAGACCACCATCTTGGAATTACCTTCTTACCGTACTAAATATAATAAGTTGAAACATTTTCTTCGTTTTATTCTTAATTTAAATTTCAATGATGCATTACAATACAAAATAATTATTTAGATGAATCAGTTGATAATTCTAATAAATAGAATCATGCTGACACATTAGCATGACCTACTTTAACGACTGAATAAAGTATTGAGTGACTAACACAAATGCCGTTATTGCCTTCATTGCGAAATTTAACATACATTTTATTTATTCTGTGGTGGGACGGATGGCCGATTTAGATACTTGGACTGTCGATCTGAGAGTCCTGTCTGATCTACGGTGAGGAATTATGGAAATTATTCCAGGTGAAATTTGTTTCCAGTGTCGTCCCACATGTCCACCCAGCTTTAAATGGGCACCTGACTTAAGTTGGGGGAAGTAAAGGCGGCTGGGCGTTGTGCTGACCATACAATTCCCTATATATGCCGAGGTTATAGAAACAGATTAATTCTACACTTCATCTGCCCCGATGACCCATTTGGGCCAAAGGAACTTGACTTTTTAAATTCTACCGATAGCACATTAAAACCATCGTATTAATTGTATCAAAGGTAATTCAATGGGCTGAATTTTTTCCAGGCCAGTCTACATAAGGATTATAACTTTGCGCCGATCTCAGTGACACATTTGATGTTAGCATACTGATTCTCAGAACTTATTACACCACTTTCTACTTGTACCATTGATATTACACTTGAGGATATTACATGAAGACATGATTGCTTTTAAAAAAAACAGGAGAAAAAAAAAAGAATAGTATTTCGTCTAATTTTTTTCCTCTTCTGTGTTACTGCTTGGTAGTTCGCTGCATACTCACGGCTATGTCCCCCCATCCCCGCCACGCACGCACCCTCCAACGACAGTGAATCTCAAACTGTGGGTCGCGGACGAATTTAGGTATTTTACGTAAATAAATTGATAATTGAATGCTCGAGAATCTTCTACGCATGCACATAACCTCTGTTGTTACAAAAACTAAAAAAAAGTTTTGTCATTCTGGAAGTGTGTGAAATCCATGTATGACGCTTTCATTCTCTTTTTTTTAAAATCTGTACTTCTTCATTGCAGGTGAGTCGCTAATCGGATTTTCTTATGGTGTCGTGACAAATATAACTAATTGTCACAGTGTGTCGCAATAAATATGAATGCTAATTGGCTCAGTGTGTCAGCAAGAGGAAAGTTTATAACGCCGCCGAAAGACAAGTGCCAATGTATCATCCGGGTTGACGTCTTCATAAAAACTAATAAAAATCAATGATGAAGCTACTGGCATAATGTGTCGCTTGTTTGCCGTATGCAAACAATTATGATGTTATTGGCGAATACAACAGTATTGACCTGAAGGAAAAGGACACTGATGGTAAATATGAGTCCGGTAGTAAACCGACACATGTTTATACATCAACACGTGGCACTTCAGACAGTCGCACAATAGCGGTGAGGGCGGTCACATTGTAATCTTGTATACCTCAAAGCGGTTTTTTTGTTGTCTCCCTTATAGAGAGCTCTCATCCCTGCCTCATAGATTGTCCACTTGACTGATCAGCGTAATTAAAAGTGACCTGCCAGTGAATAGTCGGGGCATTGGAAATGATAAGCGTCTCTTGCTGATATATTTATCTGTCTGCATTTAATATTTTATTTAAAAAAAATATAAATAATTTTGCATTATTCTATTGTCTTTTTATCTCCCTAACACGGGAACAACTCTTATATTTTTTATACTGTCCCTTCCTCCAGAGTTGTCACGGACATTTAGAAATAAAATGGACAATAGCCCGGCCATCGGACAAATTAAGTAATTATCGATGTTCGTCTGTGTATTTTATCTATCTTTCTTAGTATTAAAAAAAGTATTTTTGTGCATTATTTATAGCTGTTAAATTCTGGCTGAGAAATTTCTCGAACAGGTTAAGTATACCGCAATCACAGGTAGTTTGATGGATAATTAGGTTTGTACTTTTTACATTTTTTTTCAGAATCTTGTTTTATGGCGGCATTTTTTAATGAACTATTGTGATCAAAATAAAGAAAATAGCTGAGTTACCTATTTTTCACTCAAAAACCTTCCCACCAACGCCATCTTGTGTTTACAAATAAGAAGGTTTTTCTTAAAATTACTTCTTTATGGATTGGTGCATTAACAAATATTTAATTACATTAATTACATCCAGAAAATGGAACTTATAGGGTATTTTACCTCCATGTCTGAAACAAAAATAACAAAAAAGTTTATTTTAAATTTAAGTGCAATTTTGTCGGAATGTATTATGCGTCTACTGCAACTGTACCAACAATAATCAAATCTTATGATAATTTTGTTTGGTAATTGTCACGAGTGGTCTGCTTGGAATTAGGAAAGTCTGCTTGGTTGATTTGAGAATATTGTATTCTTATTTCAATTTCATTCGTCTTTTGTAATTAATTTTGTAGAAAAGCAAATTTATTTTCAAAAATAAAGTTTGTAAAGTTTTAAAATAATAAGCGAACACTCTCCCAATATTGGCTCTCGCAGTCAGGAGTGTATAAATAAGCAGATTTGTTGAAGTTAAAGAAAAAAACAGCTTACAAAATTTTGAATGGCATACATTTTGACAGAAAAGAAATAGAAGAGAAAAACAAGTTGTTTTACTGTAAAACGTTGAGCAGCTCCTGATTAACCATATTGTCTCTGACAAATGGAAAGCAGAGACAATATTTACTGCGAATAGGGCTACTGTTCTAGCTGAATATTGAACTCACTCATGTCTGGAGTAATTATTTATGATAAGGTTGAATGCCAAAATTTGCAGCAAAATGTGGTACGCAAGCTGCTAAATTACTGTCAGAACAGTGGATAAATCAAATCCTCAGTACATAAGACGCCAGCTTCATGTTTTAGGCCTAGTACTCAAGCATGCTATGAATTCTGTTTTCGGTGGTGGAAACGTCTATTCCAAATCAAATGTTATTTAAAGAGTCACTTGATTCTCAAGATAACAGTTCAGATATCATGTAAGAAAACAAAGGATGGAAAGACGACATGAAGTTCTTACATCATTTGGACGCAAGTATTTCACTACGAATGAAATAAAACCTTTCCAGTAATTCACTTCCAGAAACTGACGGCTTGGCAATGCTCGTTGGAATCTCGGCGCAATACTAGCACTTCTGGTATTCGAAAATAGAAACGAGAAATTTGAACTTGTGTGCATTAGCGAGACATGCATGGTCTGGAAGTATGGTTTAGATCAAAGGGACTGGGAAAAGGGGAAGAGGTTTTGAGCACCTGCTTTCATAGATACACTGAAGCAGAAAGATGCTTCTTGAAGCATTGGGTCTATGAAGATGTTAACAATTGGTATAGAACGGGGTAATCACATGCAGAAAGAGCTATACAATTAATGCAAGATATTAATTCCACGTTGTGAGACTTCAAAGACAATGATATTAACTTATTCTCACTAATGATGAAGCATAAAACTTAATTTATGTTTCCTATGCTGTCCTTTATTATCATTCATTTCGGCACTTCTATACTCATGCTTACATACTAAATTTGTTGTTCTTATGGAAACTTTCCATTACAGTGTTGTGTTATATATAATAATATATATTATCTTTGTTTCTTGGTGGTTTGGTTCGAAGGTTTTTCAAATATTTTCAGCATAGTTATTTGTGTCATAATACACTTGTCACCTTTTCTACAGTAAATATGAGGTTACAAAAAAGTCATAACCCTATTGGATACATTGTATTTTTTTTTCACCATTAACATCAAACTTTTGAGCCAGATCCATGTCCTAGGGGTACGGTGCAGCAGTTGTAAAATATTTCTAAAGCGATTTGATGTGTCATACGGGTAATTATTAATTATATGCAAACTAGATCAGCTAAAGTTATAATTGTTAATAAGGCTGGTACTATTGCATTAGTATTACTAACATTGAAATAGCTTAATTTGAAACAGAGCAAAATCGAACTTGTTAGGTCAGAGATATTTTTAATTTTTTTTTTTTAAAGTTATGTCCCTTGTACAGCAGTTGTGTGCAGTCAATTAGCTGCCCTTGTGGACGTAGGTAGTTACAGAATTTTATCGACATTTTGTTTTTTGTTCTTTAGTCTGATGTATTGTTCGTCCTTCGGGTGATGTGATTGTAGGGAGCCTATACCCTTGTCGTTGTGATTAGTTTTATCACCTACCCCTCCCCCTCACTTACCAAGAATTTAGAAGACCACACAAAAGCAATATACGAGTACCTTCAATTTCTTTTCTTAGCTTACTCAAATTTTCTAACTTTCTTTATTCACGCACTTGCCATAAACAGACCATTGTTGTGGTTCACACACGGCTTCATTAAATAAGAGCTAAACTCAATGTAAGATGAAATGGCGTGCACTTCTTCAGCCTAATTAAACATAATCTCTCTGGTATCCATCTGATGTCTTATGGTCATCGTACACATTCTCGTTGTAGCGGATGTGTCGTTAATTTTTGTGAAATAAAAAGTGAGAGAGATAGAACATTAAGCAAGGAAACAGCTTGGGCCACTTGCTGTTTTCAGTTTAGGCTCGGAACATAAGCAAAACAGCTTTGGGCCACTTGCCGTTTTTAATTCAGGCTCAGAATTGTTGAAACAGCTGGGTCAGCTTGCTGTTTTCTGAAGGCTCAACATTATGCAACGAAACAGTTGCAGCCACTGTTTTCAAATTGGGCTCGGGTTTTTTTTGTTTAGCTTTAAGGATGCCAAAGAAGTAATACATCAATGTAACATGTTAGCCGGTACACTCCCTGAGTACTTGTATTGTACTTTTAATATTGTAATGTAAATACATTAATCTCTGTACAACACACACACATATATATATATATATATATATATATATATATAATAAATAATTAAGTATATATCAATTCTGCTGGTTATTAATATACCTGTAGATCCCAGACCTATTTAATTGTTGTATTCTCCCCAGATGTCAGAAGGTTTTTTTTTCAACACATTAGCTTTAGTTTATTATAGGCTCGCGTTAAATTCTGGAAATAAAAAAATTTATTAATAACTGTGTAAAATTATGCAACTTAACTGATACACAATAAAGAGCCACCTTGTTCAAGACTTCCAAACTATACGGCGTATATGAACAATTGAAGTGAAAATATGTGTGTGTGTGTGTGTTTATGTGTGTGTGAGTTGCCTTAATGAACCAAATGTGAGGGTAATCGTTTTGTAGGAATGAATCCACGTTTAATTTTTTTTTTGAATTGGAACTAGCTTTAATTAGCTACTACATAACCCGACTACTTAAGCAACCTACTTTTTTTTTAAATAAGAGAGCGTTGTGCCAGTCAGCGTTGACAATAAGACATAATTTTTGGGAGAAGTACCCCTCATCCGCCCTTCCCCCTCTTTTTTCCCTTCATCGCGCATGCGTTCTAGGGCAGGAATTTTCCACCTACTGACTGGAATCTGATAAAAATGGGCCTTTTGAATCCCCATCCAGATATTTTTGATTAATACATGCACATTTCATGGTTTACGCTGATTGTAGGTCAGGTGGCAGACAGATAAACTACCAAAGGAGAGTTGAAAAGTGGTGAAACAACTTTCTGATGTATTTTTTCTCACTTATTACACAAGTCATTAAACGAGCAGTGTTTCATATGATGGCGTTGTAATGTTGAGTCAATGTAGACTCGGCTCTACTATCCGGCCAGGAACAGAATCAGACTCTTGTATTTGTATCTTTTTGTTAGTAGCAACAGAAGGGTTTAGATTTTTTTTTTCGGAGATAAATTTTGATCTCTTGATCGCATTGAATGCGTGCCTGTGTGAATTCTCTCAATGTTATCATTGACCCAGATCACTTTTCCTTGAGAAAGTCAATAGACAGTGTACATAGATAAAAATAGTGAGACTGATTAAAAAAAAAAAGAACCAAAGAAGAGCTGAATCCATCCCAATGCTCTGTTGGTCTAGCTGATTCTAGCTCATCATGTGGTGCAGTACCAACATCGTCTGGTAACTTATCACTAAATTCTCGACCAATTTTTTACTTCTAGCTGTCCCATTTTCTTTATAGTCACTTAGTTCTTAATAAAGTAAAGAATAATAAGAATGTAAAGAATTCTGCTTTTTTCCCTTGTTTTGTTTTAGAAAAAATATTTGATACAATATTTTAAGTTCTGAAACTATATTAGAATTTGATTATATTATGTCTTCCTAACACGGACCTAAAAGTAGAACATCACAATGCATCATGCCTCTGTTGAGATCACCTCCCTCCCCCCACCCCATCGCAGTGTGCATGCGCCTAGGTATAGATTATTCAAATTCAAGATTCAAGACTGATAAATGCCTTGATCCCAAACCAGACACTTTATCGATACATATCCACATCACGGCTACGTTGATTATGGTCAAGTAAGGACAGATAACCACTGGCGAGTGTTGAAAAGTGAGGGCATGATTCCGTTGTATCTATTCTCACTGAACACTACCAAATCATTACAACGAGCAGCATGTTTTAGTTGTAAAGTATAGTTCCCTTTAGCTTTGTAAGCGCCATCAGGGCAGATGAAGTGTAGACCATCAGTTTCCTAACCACGGTATATAAAGTGATTGCATGGTTATCACAACGCCCAGTTGCTTTTTACTTCCTAACTTAAGTCAGGTACCACCTAACAGCTGGGTGGACTTCTGAGGGACATTTACCGACTTCATCAGCTTAGACCTGAAAACTCGCTCTTTGTTCTCACCAGAGGATCGAACCTAAGATTGCCTCGTAGGTCGGCAGTCTGCTAGCGCTATACATGCCTTTGACTATGCTATATAGTAAATTATATGATGGCGCTGAGTCAAAAGACCTTGTGTGATTACATTGAAAGTTTTGATATAGTAACCAGTCATAACCCACCAACATCAAACTTACAGACACTTGATGATTCCTCTCATCTTGGATATTGGCAGCTCTGGTTTAATTTAATATGACCCTGTCGTCGTATGCGAAGTCCTTGTGGGGATGATGAAATCATCCTATAAACCACTAATGGGACGGTTTTCGCAGTGTCCTTCTTTACCTCACCATCGCCTATAGTGCAATGGGCTTGACTACTGGGAGATATAGCGGGGACCTGTGACGTAACTGAAACATCCATGGGTCCTCCGGAAGATCGAACCAGGGACCCTTAGGTCGACATTCGAGTACCATTATCCATCCCCACACCCTGTCGCCGTAGCTAGTAGTTTCCAGTGTTTATCTTTAAAAAAAAAACTGTCGCATTCAAATTTTGGTTCAGTACATAACCTGAGGGCTAGTCCATTCAAATAACCAGAGGGCCAGTCCCATCATCTCTTTCAACAACTCCTAAGGCCAATCCCATTCAAATGTCCTCCTGTAGGACAGTCCCATTCAAATGTCCTGAGGGCCAGTTCCATTCAAATAACCGAGGGCCAGTCCCATTCTAGTATTTTTCTAGTCAAGTCGATGGGACTCAGAAGATGCATACTGGTGCACCAGATGCCAGACTCTGGTGCTCCTGATTTATACGACATTTTGTGCTAGTGGCGCTATTTAGTTTCGGGAGTATATCACATTTCGCGCCGGGAGGACTTCCTGACAATAAGGGTAGTTGATATTCCCAATGTCAATTATCGACAGTGCTAAACTCATAGCAAGTACCCCGGTATCATGTCTGTGATAAGAGCTTAAAATAAATCATATATATATATATATATATATATATATATATATATATATATATATATATATAACAACAACAAGAGTATAAGGAGATACAACTTTTTGAACTTGTTTGGATTAAAAGGCAATTTTTAAGTGACTATTGACGTTCGTCTTTTTCTTTTCCTGTTAAAAAAAGATGGCTACAAGCAAACATTAATTATAACTAATGAAAGAACAATTCATCATTGTGCAATTGTAACTGAACTCAGATTTTAAATTTCTTGTGTTTACTTTTTCCATATATATATATATATATATATATATATATATATATATATATATATATATATATATAAAATAAAAAAAACTTGATGGAACATGTTACAACTCCAGGTTCCAATGCGTCTGGTCTGCCGGCAAAACGCACTCCTTCAGACCTATCGGAGACCACGACTTCCATTGTTACATCTCTGGGGCCACTAGTTATTATCACACCAACTTTGCTCTGACCTTTTCTCTATTTTTAACACTGCTACAGTAAGAAAGTTACTGTTTTTTTTATTAGTCTCTTTCCTCCCCCCCCCCCTCCCCAAATGCATCATCCACTTTAAAAAAAAAAATCAGTCGTATTAGCTGTTTGGCGCTCCTTTACGATCTGACTCACTTGACTAGATTTTAATAATGCTACAACTGATAACAAAAAATACTAAATAGACGGTGGGATACAATCTACTGGGCGTCGATGCACGCGCGGGGACGCCTGCCCCCGCGAGACTTTATGGGTACATTGCAGGACCGTGGTTCTCGACCAGCAGACAGGTGCATTCTAAGGCACGGTGGTTGTGCAGGCAGATACATTATGTTCCATTATGAAAATACGTACATTTATTTGCGAACTTACGTGTGAGGTGAGGTACCTGCGGATATACTCTCGCGACTCTGAGGTACGATCGCATAAAAAAGTTTTAGAACTGTCAGCAGGAGAAGTGATTGCTGAAGCGCTGAAAGAATTTTTCTCAATAGTATTTTTCCATCTAGGAACTACAAGATCTATCAAATCCAGAACTTAAGATCTTTCCAATCTCAGAACTTGAAGATCTTTTCCAATCTCAGAACTTGGAAGATCTTGTCATAATTTAATAAACGTTCTATCACCACTAGGTACTGGCAGTCTTGTTTAGTTCAAAAATTCGCCTTAGTTAGTAGTGTTTTTTTTTATACAAAAAATTGAGTAGCCGCAAGTTTCGGCATACTTTACATTAGAAGGAAGTAACTGATTAAAAATATTTGCTACTGTCAGTATTAATTAGATTTTCAAAAAAAAACAAATGATCAAATGTTTTTTATTTTTAGTTTTTACTTAAAGATAGTTTAAGAAATATTCGTATCCAATTGGACCTCATTTGCTTTTTCTTTTTGATCCGATAGACAGAACTCATTATTCATATACAAACTGTGTCAAGCAATTAATTTACTTTTATCTAACATTTACCGAAATCCCCATAAGACCTACCACAGCGTGTTTTTTTATTATCAGTTTATATATAATTTTTTTTAAATCTGTCACCTATCGACCTAGTGACCTAGTTATGTAAAACAAATCCAGAGCAGTGTGGATATCTTTTGTCTTACCGTTTTTTTTTTTAAATTTATTTATCTACTGGTGAGTCAAACCATCAAAGTACCAATCAGACTGACATTAATGCCCTAGCTAGTCAGTGGACGGGGAAACGCATTCAGTGTTTTCAACCAGAATACAAACGATTCCGCTGATTTGGGACACACTGGGACCGAGGCTTTTTGTCCTAATTAAGCGGTTGTCCAATTAAACATACAAATCTCTACTATTGTCTTCTTTGTTCGGTTTTCGATTGGTCCTAAATAAGTACGTTTATAATTTGCTGATGTCCCAATTAAGCGGAATCTACTGTATTACAAGTAATAACATCAGAGCAATCAGTTCATTTTTTGTGAACATGTATACTTAGTATTATCTGTTACATATTATGAATTAGTTTTTTTTTTTGTAAATATATTTTAAAGCACATTTTTTTGAGAATCACTGCTAGAGTGCTTTCATGTTTGGAGAACCAATGCCGGAGTGACTCTTCATACGTTTGAGAACCACTGCTACTGACTCTTTCTATGCTGTTTGAGAACTCTGCTTGGGTTAACTCTTTCTATGCTGTTTGGAGAACCACTGCTGGAGTGACTCTTTCTATACTTTTTAAACCACTAAGGAGTGACTCTTTCACTTTTTGAGAACCACTGCTGATGATCATTTCTATACTTTTTGAGAACCACTGCTGGAGTGACTCTTTCTATACGTTTGGAGAACTGGAGTGACTCTTTCTATACGTTTGGAGAACCACTGCTGGAGGACTCTTTCTATACGTTTGGAGAACCACTGCTGAGTGACTTTTTATACGTTTGTGAGCCACTGGTTGGAGGACTCTTTTCTATAGTTTGGAGAACCACTGCTGGAGTGACTCTTTCATACGAATGGAGAACCACTGCTGGAGGACTCTTTCTACTTTTTGAGAAACCACTGCTGGAGTGACTCTTCTGGCTGGTCTGGAGAACCGCTGCTGGAGTGACTCTTTCTATACGTTTGGAGAACCACTGCTGGAGTGGCTTCCTTCTATACGTTTGAGAACCACTGCTGGAGGATTCTTTCTATACGTTTGGAGAACCACCTGCTGAGTGACTCTTTTCTATACGTTTGGACCACTGCTGGAGTGACTCTTCTATACATTTTGGAGAACCTCTGCTGAGGACTTTTTTCATATTGCTTGGAGAACCACTGCTGGAGACTTTTCGGCATCTTTGAGAACCACTGCTTGAGTGACTCTTTTCATACTTTTTGAGAACCACTGCTGGAGGGACTCTTTCTATACGTTTGGAGAACCACTGCTGGAGTGACTCTTCTATACGTTTTGAGAACCACTGCTGAGTGACTCTTTCTATACGTTTGCAGCCACTGCTGAGGACTCTTTCTATACGTTTGGAGAACCACTGCTGGAGTTACCTTTTCTATGTTTATAATCACTGCTTATAATTCTTCATATGCTTTGAGCCACCGCTGGCACTCTTTCATGTTTGGTAACCACCGTTCAGATGACCTTTCTATTGGTCTGAGAACCACTGCTGAGTGACTTGTATACGTCTGGAGAACCACTGCTGGAGTGACTCTTTCTATACGTTTGGAGAAACTTTAAGAATAATTTTAACCTCTCGAGAGACCATGTCTTCTATCTCCATATTATACAAATATCTCCTGTTACTATTTTCTACTACTCTCGTCCCCACCCCCTCTCATACAGACGCACTAACACAACAACCACTTACCCGGAATTAGTATAATATAGAAATGCCTTTGTTGCTGTTGTGGTTGACATTTGATGTAATGAACGCAGTTATTTCTGGTTAATACGATTATTATCTCAGCGTGTCGCCCGTCTATAGTAGTTAATTTAAAACCTGTGTGATACTGAATGTTGGGTGACCGAGACATAGAAGCTAATGTGTGTCAGTATAAACATGACGCTCATTGTCACAGTTAATGTGCAGTCAGAGCAATAATTGACGAACAAAGTTTGGGTTGATGTGGGGTTTTTTTTTGTTACACTCCTGGGTTTATAGTTATCATTCCCAGGATATTTTTTTATTTTTAGTTGTATAGTGTCCGCTCCCCCCCTCTATATCAAATTCGTTTCCAATATATTTTTTTAATGATTAATTGACAATAAAAATGTATTATTTGGGTCGGACAACTCCATACTTCAGATTAATATTTAGCAAACGAGCATATTAATATAAAATAGCTCCAGAAGTGTTAACATTTTTCAAATCATCAAAGTCAATTTACAAAAAAAATCATTTTTTGTGTGTGTGTATCGTAATTTCTATTATTCTATTATATTTTAAATTTCGGTAATTTAATAACGGCTTTGCGTATCATATGGACATCGTGGCATTTTATTCTGTACCTGTTCACATTCCACAGCGATGAAGTAAAATATACAATTACTGAATGCGAAATCTCGTTTAAAATATTCTACATAATTTGTTGGCTGTTATTAAGAATGTTGTGACTATGGAATACTAGGGTGTGCTCCACACATACAGACAAGTAGAAGACTAGGTGTTTCCTTACACATACACATCATTGTGCAGTCAATTAGTTCATCAAATGTCTGCTGAGTTTCCCTGAGGTTGATGTTATCTAATAATCTTGCCGATTGCATATGTTGCATGCAGTGGGAATGGGTGGTAGCTTGGTACAATGTTCGTGGAAGGAAGGGGGATGGGTTACTGTGAAAAAGGGCCCATCAAGTCCGATGCCTCATTTTATTATTGACACAGTTTTTATTTGGAGATTAAATTTTATGTTCAGTTAGGACGCCATTCATTAATTATGTAACAATTTTCTATCATATTAATTAAACTTCTTCCACCCCACACCCCCAACCCACCAGCATAATGTTTTTCTTCGAACTATACCTTGACATTTGTAGCGCCATCGCCCTACCTGACCCAAATCCAAGCGCGTTACAAGGTACGACCCTTTATTATCTATTTAGGCTAGCTGGGATCAGAGTTTCTCGAGAAATGCATGACAAAACATTTGAGCAAGACATTCAACTTTGTCAACTTCATGTCTGGGGTGGTGGTGGTGGTGTATGGGGGAGGGGTGGGTTTTGCACAGGTCACATGGGTACAATCGCTTCCTTTAGGCTTCATCACTAGAGTACTACTGACTCAGTTCGCCCAGGTTTATAAAGCATCAGAATAGTTTCCAGTGCCGTTCTTGGTTTTCGGGTCGCCCCAGTGTAGACTGCGAGATTTTCGGTAACCCGAGACAAAAGTACCATACGAACAGAGATTTTCAGTAACTGAGGTTGTAAGTACCATACGGCGTCGAGATTGCAACCAGACGCCAGTAAGTACCATACGGCGTCAGAGATTTTCAGTAAACCTGAGGCTAAAGTACCATATGGCGTCAGAGATTTTCAGTAAACCTGAGGCTAAAGTACCATATGGCGTCAGAGATTTTCAGTAAACCTGAGGCTAAAGTACCATTATGTCAGACAGTAAACCTGAGGCTAAAGTACCATATGGCGTCAGAGATTTTCAGTAAACCTGAGGCTAAAGTACCATACGGCGTCAGAGATTTTCAGTAAAAACCTGAGGCTAAAAGTACCATACGGCGTCAGGAGATTTTCATAGTAAACCCGAGGCTAAAAGTACCATACGGCGTCAGAGATTTTCAGTAAAACCTGAGGCTGGGAAAAGTACCATACGGCGTCAGATTGGAAAGGAAATTTGCGCTATTTACAGCGTAAGGTTCTGGTAACGGCTCTGAGCATATGGCAAGGGGGGGGCTTCCCCCACATTTTGAATATGGCTACATTGCCTCACTTACATTTAAAAAATTTCATAAAGTTGTTATTTCCCCTCCCCTGAAAATTTTTGCCGCCCCTCCCCTGGAAAAATTCCTAGCGACGCCCATGGCTCTGAGGGAAACATACGTACACTACTTTCACTTCACATGTCGCCTTGACTTAACTGTGACAATACTTTAGGGCAAGGAGGTACAATATGCAGTAAGAAGTCGAAAAAAAGGATGATTGCATGGACAATAATACAGAATGAAACTAATTATGACTTCATATTTGATTTTCTTGTTTTTTTCATTCTAGATCATTGTTCATGTTCTGTAAACTTTAATTTATTCAGCCAGTTCGGCTGAACGATGTTGATTTTTGCTTTGTTCCAAAAACTTACTCGTCAGCTGTGCCTGCCATACTACTTGACGTCATTAACCCTATTTACATTTTAATGTTTCCAACTTGTTAAGCAGAAAGGACCTGGATCTGGCCTAAAACTATTGGAGCGTGGTATCGATTGTCTAATGGTCTGAACACCGAAGTTTTCAAGGTGACAATTTGAAGTAACGTCCCGTGGTAGTTTATTTTTTTTTCAGTCCTGTTAAATACAGGATTGATCATGCGACGTAAGACGATTGACACTACTTTGCATGACTAAGTCAAGATGACTGTCACAGACTGTAACATCTTTTTTTTGTGTTTAATCATTTATTTTAACATCACTGTCGAATGACGTCTGTCACCAATACGGCCCAATGCCTGTCACACAAGGCTGATCTGTCACAAAGTTCGTAACCCTTATTAGTGCTTAATTTATGCTGACCCATGGTTTTATGGACTGGTCAAATTGGTGTCCCGCCGTTCGGAGGAATTCATTGATTGGACGATCTAGCAACATCTGATGATCTGCTTTCTTCGCCGAGTCGCTTCATTTGAGATAATTGATACAGCGGTTCAAATATAGATGTGAATCTTAAAGCCGCACTGACTTATAGACCTGCGGTTCTAAACCTTTTTCATGAATGTACTCCCAAAAAATGGGCGCGAAAGTATGTCAGCGTGTACCCATCACACGTTAAGTTCATGAATAAATGCACTTATTTCAAAGCATAATGGAATATGCTTATCTGTCTATTGCGACACTCGGGGCGTGGTTTTGGTGACGGAAAGTTCCTCCATGTAACCATGGCCTTCATCAACCTCGGTTGTTAATGAAATTATATTTCGTCATGTATCCCCACATAATCTTTTCCCACTTCCGGTTGAGGACCATGGAGATCTACTATTGGAGCTACTGTAGATTGCGACTTGAGGTACCAGACTATACTGATAGACTTGAGGTGGCCCCAGCTAATGTCGGTTAATTCTATAATATATACCATATACTACCTTGTGACATTGTTTGCACTCTCACCAATGACCATGGAGGCACCACGGGGGACACAGGTGACTGTAATCTGATACCACTATCATTCATTGACAGAGACATTTTAATGGGTTCAGCGGCTGCCCATAGCGCCCCACTGCCAAAGATGCCCCCCTTCCAGTGCAAATTCCTATTCAATCTGATAATAGAAAAGGTCATGACTGGTCTTTTGTCTAGGCCCCCATATATATCACGGAAGACTGTGCCTAAAGCCCTTTAAGATTTTTGAATGTCTCCAAATAAGGTAGTTTGAAAGACAAAAGATCAATGACAGGATATCATTTGTGTCATGCATTATCTCCAGAATTACCTGGTTACTGCTTGCGTGAAAAGTCTATAAAAAGTGATACTCTAAACTTGGCAATCATTACCGAGTATCAATTTGTTACTAGATTTTAATCTTGATCTGTTAAACTTACCCGTAGTTCGTGTGAGTATGACTCAGTAGACCCCAGTCACGTGATCCAGGTACCGTGACTAACCATGTAACCATAAATAGTTGATTGAATCTCCGACCCTCAATAATAGTTTATTGTGTGATTCAGTCACATCCAAGTTCGTTCGTACATACATACAGACTTCACTATTTGTAATGACGAGAGGGGGAACGCCAGACAATGAACTCATTATTTGAATGGGGGGTCACAGATATGACGGTTGATATTATTTTTTCTCAATGATAATTAGTGGGATGTCATTAATTACGCACTAATTTCATGCAATATTAATGAAGCTTTTTTATTTCTTTTATAGGCACACAGTGAATAGAGAATCTAAGGGATATATATATATATATATTTTTTGATTTACTGTCAGATCGCGTTTGATGAAGGGAAGGCTTTTTAGTTTAGAGGTTAAACATTTGTAGGCCGAGATTTCTTTTTTTTTTTTCATTTATAGAGAACAGACAAGTATGTAAACTTTAGCATAGGGCTCTGCAGGCTTTGTTTAAGATCCAAGGGATAAAGTTTGAATGGTGCCATGCCTTTGAACAATGGACCGTTGATCGATTATGGCATTCATTCGGACAGTGGTCCATTTGGCAAATGCGATTGAAATGTTTGCCCGTTGTCCAGGCTTTTAAAAAATGTGTTGACCAAAAAGATCATGTGTGTGTGTGTGTTAGGGAGGGTTTACTAAAAACCAAAGGTTGTTGATGTGAGATACGGGGAGGTAAATGTCAGTTAATGTTGACTTATTTAGTGATTTATGAACTATGAACAAACCAGATGAGAATACTTATATAATAGAAGGCTAGAATACATGATACATATGATGAAAATATAATAAATTGATTAATATGAAAAATAAATTAGAAATATTTACTAATATGGTACCAATTAAACAATTTTCTATTGCCTCTTCTACCGATTATATAAAATTTCTACCTGTTATATAAAATGTCTACCTGTTATATAAAATGTCTACCTGTTATACAAAATGTTTGACTCCATATAGAGAGTATAAAGTTAACGGGGGGGGGAATTATTTCCTAGGTGCAAATGAAGTTCATTGAGTTAACCGCCCATGCAAACATAAACCAATATTTAAGTGAGCATACCTAATAGAAACATGAACCAATATATTTATGACATGATGCCACCAATACAAACATACAACAATATATTTGAAGCCATAAAGCCACTGATACAAACATACAACAATATATTTATGTCAGTAAAGCCAATTGATAAAATATACAACAATATATTTATGTCATAAAGCCACCAATACAAATATTACAACAATATATTTATATATAAAGCCACCGATACAACATATACAATATATTTATGTCATAAAGCCATCCATACAAACATACAACAATATATTTATGTCATAAAGCCACCGATACAAACATACAACAATATATTTATGTCATAAAGCCACCAATACAAACATACAACAATATATTTATGTCATAAAAGCCACTCCGGATACAAAAGCGTTGGTTCAATGGTCTTTATTGTTGTACCACTTAGCCATTTGGTCACAGGTGGATGACTGAACCTGCGACCTAGGTACTAACAAGGTGAACTTTTGTAAAGTGCCAGAACAGTAATCTAACCCCCCCACCCCCCTCTCTTCCCACGCACATACGCACTGCTAATTCTTAGCCTGAAGCATAACATTAACATAAGTAACAATATCCACACCAATATTCGAAGTGATAAGACAAGAACTCCTTAAATATATTACCGGACTTAAAATAGCGACATAGTAACTGAGACGTTGAGGAAACGACAAAAACATAAACAAACACCCCTTTTACTGAGGGCATTTTACCTTCTTTTTCTTCTTTTTTGTTACCTCTCTTAATGCTCTTAGTATCAATATGAATGATAGAACAGCACATTTCACCCGTATATTGATGACTGCCTCAATGAAAGAATAATATCAACGGCATATCAGACGGCTTACTTTCTAGCTTCAATGAAAGAATAATAATAAAGATAGAACAATATATTTAATCGTCTATTGCTTACTGCCTCAATGAAAGAACAATATCAATGATAGAACAATGTATTTGGCCGTCTGCTACCGCTCTCAATGAAAGAATAATATCGACGATAGAACAATGTATTTGGCCCGTTCATTGCTTGTACTGCTTCAATGAAAGAATAATATCAATGATAGAACAATGTATTAGGCCCGTCTAAGTTTACTGCCTCAGTGAAAGAACAAAATACTTAACCTCTGTTCCAGTATACGTACTTATCATGTCTACTAATCAAACTAGGTAATTCATCAAGTCGAATTACTTTCTATTATCCGTTGCATGCTTCTAAGAACCAAAACACTCAACTCCGAAATGTTCAGGTAATGATTATGTTGATTGTGTTTAAGTATATCCTTCTTTTATAAAAACAACTTAAAGCAAAGGATTTAGGCATGTGGACAATTTGGAAATGGGGTGGGGTCATAAAATACAAGTACATTAAAGATTTTTTTTTTATGATGTCCTTTTTATTTTTTGCCGCAAAATCTGCCTCTGTATAAATAGCTTTTTTTTTTTTCTTAATGATGCTTTTTTTAGAATACTGTTTCTAATGTAGAATACTGTTTTTGTGGAAGCCTCTGTTTTTTTGTAGAATTCTGATGTTTTTTTTGCATGTTTTTTCTTCTTATGATTTAGTTTATTTTCGAGTGGGTTACAACATAACGTCCGACTTATCATTTTATTATTTCCTTTCAGGCGTGACAGCCATTTTAGGTGGGTGGAGTTCATATTCAAGCTCTACCTTCTTCAACAATGACGACGATTGGGTGGATCGTTGAATCACCTGTACACCGTCATTCTATTGCCGGCCTTCACCGTCAGCACTAGCCAGTATGTGAAATCCGATCGAGGCTGTGCCCTGCTCATTTCATTGGCTCCTTGTGTCCTACACAGTCATACTGTTGGATCAAGAATACTTACTACATTCCGATGGACACGCCCATTCCAGTGGCTGAGATGAGAGGAATTTGAGGAGTTGACCCTACTATCAATGGGTGCCCATCATTCTCCTCTTCATGGCTTTCCTCTTCAAATTTCCCGCTTTGGCTGTGGAGATGTTCAATGTATGGATCCGGTAACAACATGGGACAAGATCAGAACATGACGAGCGAGACCCGTCTGGGCTCCCTGGAGGGAGACGATCAACCACATCGCCATGTACATGGACCGCTGGGCTTGAGGCCCACCGCCAGGTACCGCTTCAACATCATGGTCAGGCTGAGGCAGAGGTTCTCCAAGTTCTTCTTGTTTGCGCCAAGGGCACGGCACCTACCTGATTGGCCTGTACATCTTCGTCAAACTTTGTATGTGGCTAACGTCATCACCTGTTCTTCCTGCTCAACGCCTTCATGGGCAACTGTTAACATGTACTGGTTCGAGGTCATCGGTGGCCTGATGTCTGACCACGCCTGGCCGGACTCTCCCAGATTCCTCAAGATCACTCCTCTGCGATTTCGAGATACGCCAGCTGCAGAACATCCAGACGCACACCGTCCAGTGCGTCCTGCCCATCAACCTGTTCAACGAGAAAATCTTTCATCTTCCCTCTGGTTCTGGTTCGTCTTCTGCTGCCAGCTGCACTTGCGGGAATTTCCTGTTCTGGATTTGGCAAGCCCTGTTCCGCTCCAACCGCGTCTCGCACATCAAGAAGTACATGAAGGTTGACCGATCAGCGGCGAGGAGGACAAGCAGCTGATACGCAAGTTCGCCGACTAGTACTCTGCGCGATGACGGCGTATTCATCCTACGCCTGATAAACACCAGCGATATCTGTTGTCGGACATCGTCTTGAAGCTTTTAATTCATGTTCAAGAAGAAGCCCGGAGGAAGAAACTGCAAGAAGATGAGATGGCCAAGTCTATGATTCACAGGTCGTCACATTAAATAAAGTCTTCATATTGTTGTCAGCTGATTGGACAGATAATCTCTTGGCTAGAGTGTAATGTTCAAGTCTGTCCACTAAGATAGAATGGATTAAAGCCAAGTATAAAAAAAGTACCATTCCCATATAAAATATTATATTGTCACTGTCTTGTTAAACCACAAGGCCTTGATGATACTTGTGTACAATATGCAACTCCTTCGTGTAAATTGCCTTAGATGTAACCATTAAAAACATTATTTTGATATATATATATATATATAAATTTATAGTTTTAATTAGAAATACTTTTTTTTATATTGTGTGTGCATTTATTTTTAATGGAACCTTTGTTTAAAAAAATTTGGTTGTATACAATACTGACATACAATGTCAAAGGATGTGTAGATTTTGTAGACTCTAGCCTGGCATTCTGGTCAATCAATTTGAAAATTTAATTGGTTTTCCTAATGGTGATTTCACCTAATTTTTATCTCTGGCATTAGTCTACACTAAATTTTTTCTCTGATATTTGGATTTTTTTCCAAAATAAAAAAAAAATAAATGCTGACGCTTTTGTTCTCCTCTGTTGTCAGCTTAGCCGCATAAATTAGCGGCATTAGTTTCGAATTAATGAAATATATATATATATATATATAAATTATTCATGAATTGTTTATTCTAATGGTACCTGTATTTATTTTTATTATTATTTTAAAGTATTTTAAAATAGTTTTTTTTTTTAAAATGTATCACTAGATTCATCTCTCATGTCTGTAAAGATGTTCATCCATTTCTGGTCTCATTTTTATGTAAATCTTTTATCAAAATAATATATTCATATATATATACATAAATATTATATATTTATCCATTTGAAATGGATAACATATCAAGTCTTCCAAGCAGTTTCCCCGCGTCAAACCACTGGTGCTCAAACTTTTGTTTGACATCAGACAAACTTCAAATACTGCACCAACCCACCCCAATTAATTAAATGTCCATCTAGTGGCCTTTACTGACCAAAGTCAATGCATTTTACTTATTAATCTAATTTTAAAAAAAATGTCTTATTCTAAAACTATCGGAAATTTCATAGTGGGACAATTTTCTTCCACGATGAAATTAAGTTTTTCATTGATGATTTTCAAATGACCATGAAATGCACCAAGTCAATAATTGCTATCAAAGGCCTTGTATCCCCCCCCTCTCCCCAAAGTTAGAGCATGCTGCCAACTGCAAGTTGAATTTTTATATCATGGTATTACCACATTAATATATATGTTGTATTTGCAATGTATTTTTTTTTTCTTTTTTGTTACTTATTGGAGATCAAGCTAGTATTACCAGCAATGGACATTTATTTCATATCCAGCATATCATAGCTTATTACTACTTCTTTGAAGTAATTAAAATAAACTTGATCAGAACAGTGCTGGTTGAACCAGGCTCATAATTTCAATCATTGTATTCAAATGTACAAAGGCTTCTTCCAAGCTTAGTACTATGCAACTATTGCCGTTATCATGTAAAACCTATTTCGTTTTACTACTTGTAAGTCTAATAACAATCAAGCTCGGCCGTACCCCCGGGGGGGGAGGTACTAGTTGCTGATAGTAACTCATAAAAAAAAAAATTGACAAATATTTGCCTTTAAAAAATTGGAACAGCCCCCACCCCCCGCCACCACCACCACCACCAATTCAAACGGTCTGTTTCGGAAAACCTAAACGAATTAAAATAAAGATATATTGTCTGGGGCTCAGTTCTGGCGTTTGGAGCATTCTCTGCAAAATTCATTCGTACTGGCGGTGATAAAAAGAGCCGACGTCTGACCATCCCCCCCCTCAAAGACTTTCCAATAAATTCTAGTAAAGTGGATGCTATCAGCCTCAACTTATTTTTCTTATTCCAAGCCCCTAACTCGGGGCTATGATCGTCTATGGTTTTACCCTCCCACCTCTGTAGTATGTATATGTGATAACTACTTTCAGCCGTGAAAGATTTCAAAGTAACCCCTCCCCTTCCCATTCTTCTTTGTAATGAATCACGATACTTTTGAAAAGTTACAGTTTGTATTAAAAAAATACGTGCAAGTGGGGGAGGGTGGGCGCATCTCATTCAGAGTCTATCGGGTACTTCATGTAGCTGGCTAGTGAGTGAATTGTGTTGGTGATATCTACACGCCTTCCCTTCTGACATCGGCTGTCTACGAAAGCGCCTTAGACAATATTATGTGTGGTAGATGGGTTTCTATATGATTCAACATCATAGCATTCACAAACAATAAGGCTGCTGAATGAAATATAGCCATCACTTATAAAGTCTTAATATTTTTGGGGGAAAAAACAACAAACTATTTCATCAACTGAAGGAAAATATACTTACGGCATTTCAGTTCGTACTTAACTCTTTGAATAAAGTTCATTATAAAGACTCTTATTATTATTTTGTTTTCAATGGGCACTTACTTATCTATACGTCACGTGACACTATGTTACATTTTTCGGGACAAACAACAAAATCACTGATCTACTAAATAATACAGTGGTCATTTACCATACTCGACATTGGCTTAGTACAATTGAGTAAAGAATTACTACAACAGTATTCCAGCTTAAAATGCAGTCAGCGGTGTAACCGGATCTGTTTGAACACAACCATAATCTAGCCCACCGATCAGTTTGGTGGATATAACTCTATGCAAAGTTGTTTTGTAGGTACAGTAAGTATATATACAGATACATCATATATATATATCTTTCCATGTCAAATATTTCGTTATAATTAATAATAATAAATTGGCTACTTCCTATAGCTGTTTAATGTGTTTGATTGAAACAGTTAAAAAAGTATTTTTTTTGCTGTTAAAACTTGGGCGAATAAATCAAACAAGAAATGCATTCATTTTGTTGTTTTTGCTTTTTTTTTTTTTTTTTGTTTTCGGGAAAAAGAAAGACTTAAAAGTAAAATATTTTTTTTGCTCGTTGCTGATTGGATAAAGATTTTGATTGAGTCTTGATGGCTGAGAATGTTCAGACTATACGCCTAATAGTGTCATGTGACTTTGTATTTTCATTGTTAATTATCTGTACGTAATGTGGGGTTGGGGGGGAAGGGGTTGGCTAAATGAGATCGTTCAAGTTAGTCATTAAGATGACTACATGATCTAAGTCAGAGATATATCAAAGTATAGTTTTCATGTATTCCATCTGTATAAACATACAGAACAGAGTAGCGTGAGAATAGATCTAAATGTCAAATATAATAGAAATAGACGTATGGTCTATTTGTACACTTGGGTTCTGGGGGGTGAGTTTACAGGTTAATGCAATCCAGTGTGGCCCACATTTTCATTAGATGTTGAGTTATTAAACTAGTTTACTCGTACAGTTACTGTGTTATAGTATTTTTTTTAGTTTTGTTTGTTGATAATAATGTGTTTGTTTACAATAACTACATGCATTCTTAAAATGTTATTTAAAAAAAACAATAACTAATATTTGTGCCTTACTTAATGTAAAAAGTATCTTTGTATTTTAAAATCATTTACCATTTGAAGAGATGTTTTCAAAATAGTTTTTTACATTTTTTTTTATCAAAGGGTACTTTACAGTAGAGTCAACGGTACCTACATACGTAGAAGCAACTATCATGCTAAACTATCATTATTACATTCGGTAGCTGGAACTATCCCATACATTCGGTAGCTAAACTATCCTACATTCGGTAGCTAAACCATCACACATACGGAAGCGTTAAACCATCATATTACGTTCGGTAGCTAAACCATCACATACATTCGGTAGCTAGAACTATCACATACGTTCGGTAGCTAAACTATCACATACATTCGGTAGCTAAACTATCCCATACGTTCGGTAGCTAAACTATCACATACATGTTGGTAGCTAAATGAATACATACGTTCGGTAGCTAAACTATCACATCGCAAAGTATCGTAGCTAAACTATCCCATATGAAGCGTTAGAACTATCAGCTACGTATGTTATACAGTTAAAACATTGATAATTTCCGGGATGTACTGGTTCCTCACGATTGTAGCTTTTAGTTTCACTAACAGTTTTTTTCAAAAAAACTTATAAATAGGTATCAACTATTTCATAGTATTGTGCCGTATCTAAAATAATATAGAATGTTTAAAATAGTATTTTTTTGCGCTAATTATTATTTTTATCAGCTGAAGGAAACACACGCGTTTACCCAATCTGGAAATCATTTAACTCAATCAGAAGATCGAACGAAATTTTCTTTTATCTGTTAATTAAAGAAAGAACTTTTGGTATTGTTGAAAACTCTGAACTAAAAGATTCAGAAACACATGCATTGGCTGTAAATATATTTTATTGTTCAAACGACTTTCTATGGCAGTAAGATTGCTGTTGCATTTGTTCCGATACTAACTCCATTAAAGCCCAAAGTGATGCAACAATAAACAATAAGTTTTTTTTTAGAATGTTTTAAAGCAAAAATTTTTAAAAGTAAAATGTTTACTTTTGTATGTATTTTTTTGTAATGTTGTAATGATTTTAATCATTTTGCAAAATTTTTTATTATTTGTTCCATGAATATATCATGCTTGTATTTTTTGTCAAACTCATAAGACATAATTAGACATATGTTTATGGATTAAACATACCAATGACAAAGAAATGAAGATTAAATTTATGTTGTGTTTTAAAGTTCAACTATATTTCAAACATGTTTTTATCTGAATCTATTTTTGATAACCAATTAAACTGATTCATCTACTGCAGAGCTTGTTACGTTCAGTCATTTCATAGTTCATTAGTTCACCGGTACAAAGTAATTAGTGAAACCATGCTGGTAACCTTTGTTAGTCTTTGTATTGCACAGCCATGTTGGATATAATGTCACTGTGTGTGTTACTAATCAACACGCCAATTGTTAAAAGATTTAGGCAGCCATTATCGACTCAAAAACAAAGGCCTGTGACACGATGTAATTAAAACAGGTTGAATCATTTAGTGCACATGTTCGAGAATTTTTCTGTTGCGTTACATCCGAAGATTGACTTTTAATAAAAAAAAAAACTAGCACGTTTATTAGAAGATACAGTTGCTGAACATTATAGTCCGTTATTCTGCTCGACTACTCCATAAGTGATTAAAACATAATAACAGTAATACACCAATAAATAACAACACAAACTTGGCGTAGAAATCTAAAACAACTTCCCTGTTCACCAATTGGCAGCAGTACAAAAAATTGATATTGACTGGGCTACACAAAGCTTGAAGTCTTGCAAGTGTTCGGGTCGCCTCTTTTCGCGGCGATCCTGCTTGGGGTTCAGGAATAGCTGGTAAATTACGGCGTTGTATTGTACAATCTATTACGTACATTTGCTACGTATTAAATTATTTCTACATCATACAGAGGTCACCATATAGTATCATCGGTGACAAGGCCAGCTGCCTAATTCATGTACCCAAGGGCTAGCCCCAGGCATGGATACACTACGGCCCGTGGGGCTATGGTACGGCTGTATGATGTAATTGAATATAATGTTCATTCACTTAGACTCTTCATCCATCTATTGTTGCACCAACACCGCTGTCAAATTTAATAAATCCATCTGTGGCTCCGCGGTTAAAAATGTTTGCCTACCCATCCAAAAACGTTGGGTTTAATAGTTATTATAAGATGAATGAATATATGTGTGTGTGTGGGGGGAAGTACATTGTAAATACACGGATACTGGCTCATTGTCTTTCTAAAATTTCAATTTCAAAATAAAAAGTTTTTTCGTTTTTTTTGTTTTGTCATCGTGCAAAATTTTGTTTCTATAATTTTGATTGTTTGAACACCTTGATTCGTTCTTCGGGTTATTTTTCTTATTTTTATTTGTTGGTTAGTTCAACAAGTTGATTAAGCTGGAGCTTGAAAGTAAGTAATATATAATAATCATATATAATAATACTCATTTCCAGTGCGTTAAATCGAAAGCAAAGAATTAATGGCCAACAGACTTCCAGTTTAAAATACAATCATGAAAAATCGGATCTGGGTCGAAACCAAAAATAACTCAGTCACTGATCGTTTGGTGGGGATATAACTCATGCAAAGGTTTTGCTAGTATTAATAATAATATAATTTTGTTCAACGCTAGTATACTTTTATCAAAAAGAATATAGGGTGAGAAAAGAAAGACGTCGATTTGAACAAAAACAACATGAACCAAAACTAAACAGCTAAAGTTATGCTGAAAATGTAATGTGTTATGACAGTATTGTAATTAGTATGTGGATGTAGGCTTTATCATACGACCACAAGCGCACAATGATTGATAACTGCGACAAGAGGCTTTAAGAGCAAAACTTGGATGACCTATTGTTGATAATGCATATGAGAAGGATGACTATCAGCTGGATGCCGGTTCTGTTCGTATATACGAAGAGCCACATTCCCTGACGTATTTAATTTTATAAAAATATATAAATAAAACTCGGAGTTCTAAAAATAATTTCTTCAAGTGGCCTTTAGATAGAGACTGAGTGAGATTATATATGTTGGGATTTTCAATTTCTTTGATACATTGCTATGTGTTGAACCAATTAACTTTTATGGGGCAGTTTATGAGACTGTTACAGTTAGAAAAGTGGGGAGGGACGTTGTGGTAACCCTACGCCCACCCCCTGAACTCTTCATCCAGGCTCGACTTATCGCATCGGCTACAGCATTAGATTACTTTTTGTTCCACAATTTATTCTTTGGAGTAGTTATCTTAGAACCCTAATACAGTGTGTTCTTTTTTTCCTTAAACCCCCAAAACATACTAAGATGGCACCGTCTTCATCATTTTTTCTTATCGTATTCAGGCTGACTGGCCATCATCGGCGGGTTCGCCCGCTACCAGCGCCTCCAGTCCTCCAACGATGACGACGCCGTGGACAGACTGAACCACATCTACCGTCACTCGTTTTGTGGGAAAAGGTCCATCTGTGTTAGCGGCAAGCAGCAGGTCGGTAGGACGGTCACTTAGTGAATCTACAAGACGGAAGCCGTTTAGGTCATCATGTGCCGCTAGTTCTAACATTTTCAAGAAAGTTTTTGATAACGGGAGCCCGTTTTAGTTTTACAGAACAATGTTACCGTGGCGAAACCAAAGATCAATAATTAAACAAAAAATCTAAGAAAATGTTTGCGAAATTCTGAAATCGATTTGAAGTCTATCAATATATGGTTTAGTTTAATCTAAAATCAAGGTTTTACGAAAACTTAATCAAACAATCAAGTTAACTGAAGCTAAAAATTTATGTCTTAGTATAAGGCATAAATGAGGCTAAATAATAGATGCTGGGCTAAGGGAAATAACTCAAGAAATATACTTAAATAATTAACGAACGCCTTGCCCTCCTTTTGAATATTTCATTATTGATTTCTCATCTTAATCATTATTAAGCTATTGCACATAGGTTTTTTTTTTTTTAAGTTTCAAAATTTAATACAGTACAGATATAGATTAGCTTTTCTTACAAGTCTTTAGTTCATGTCTGTAAAATAAATAACAAGTGTATAAGTTTTGTTTGTTTCATCCACACAATACGCTTTCCATTCCCGCACAGTTTTTTAGAACCGCAAGCAATTTAAAAATTTGACAAAACTGCCGGACCAGAGGCAGGTAGATGGAGTAAGTTAATAAGAACTAAATTTTTTTGTTCTATTAAAATGATACGTCATTGATGCAACGAGCGTAAAGGTTGTATGTGTGTGTGTGTGTGTAGTTCCTGTAAGATGGATTCTTAGATCCTATAGACCACGAATGGGACGGTTTTTATGGTGCCCTTCTTTCATCCCACCACCATAGCCGATAGTGGATGAAGCATGCGGAGGCACCGGCGGAGATATATCGAATCTCTTCTGAGCCAAGACCTGAACAATATCCTTGTCCTCACCGGAGATCGAACCAGGTACCTTCAGGTCGAACGACAGTCGAACGCTCACCGCACGACCATCCGTCCAAAGAAAGTGGGGAGAGGTAGTGAAAGGCCGTATCAAACATTAAACGGGGGGGGGACGTATTCGGCCCCTCAGTATTTTCGCCCTTACGCCTGATCTACGTATATCGTATGACACACACACTCACTCCCTCCCTCCTCCCTCCTGTGCTCACAACCAGACAACGCCAATTGAGTGTTTGCGACCGCGCCGAGTTCCTCCTTCCAAGCGGGACTACGCCCGGACCTACTGCTGGCTCAAGAAACACTACAAGGTGGACATCAGCAAACCTGCCGCCCAAGGACCGTGGAGACGAGAAACGAAGAGATAGCCAACAGTGGGTGAGTCAAAATATGGCTGTGGGGTGAGTCGTACATGGCTGTAGGTGAGTCAAACGTGGCTGGGTGCTATGGTTGGGAAGAGTCCATGGCTGTGGTGAGTTCCATTAGTGGCTGTGGGTGAGCTTTGGCCATTGGTGAGTCCTTATTTATGGCTGTGGTAGTCAAATATGGCTGTGGTGAGTCCATTATGGCTGTGGGTGAGTCAATATGGCTGGGTAGCCAACATGGCTGGGTGAGTCAAATATGGCTATGAAGATGCGATTAGAGGTGGATCTAAAGGACTGCTTCTGTGGGTGCCATGTTAAACTACTCTGGTGGTATTTATTCCCCCCCCACCGTTTCTTTTTTTTTTTCAGGGCCAGACCATTTTCTCTTCTTTCTGCACCCGAGGGGCTTTCGTCCAATTCCGCCCCCCTCCTGGATTTTATTTGCTTATCTTATAATGATCAATTATTATCTTCATAATTTTTTTTGCGTGAAACTCCGTGTAGCCATTTGGTTATCTTACTTTGGTTTGAATTCACAATCGCGGATCCAAATTGACCCGAGTCTAGAGCAAAATCAATGTGTGCGGGTCATGACCAAGGGCGTCGCTAGGAATTTTCCTAGGGGAGGGGCAGAAATTTTCCAGAGGGGGGGGGCAAATAACAACTTTGGCGACATTTTTTCAAATGGGGGCAAATGCTCACGCCTTGTCTCCCCAGGAATACGCCCATGGTCATGACACAGGTGTGGGGCTTAGATGACTTATTTGCTATCACAATGTTCACACAAACTATGAGAGAATATACACAATTTGATTTTCTTCATCATTAGAGCATTTTCGAAAAAAATGCTCTATTGTCCCCGCTTTATCTGTCTGTCTGTTCTCTGTCCGTCATCACCCTAGATCTCACAACAACCATAAGTCCTAGACCCATGATGTATATATCATTTTGTAGCCTGCCATGTGAGCAGCAAAAGTTCATTTCGCGATCTGACCTCTGAGGGTCAGTAAAAGGGGGCTTATAAAGTACCTGTTTTTTTTACTATATAAGCTATATTAACAAAGAGCGCCATATATAAAACAGCAAACTATAAGTCCTAGACCCATGATGTATATATCATTTTGTAGGTCTTGGCCCGCTATGTGGGTGTATATCAAAAGTTCATTTCGCGATAGGACCTCTGAGGGCCTTTAGGCTCCAGCGGGCTTATATATAGCCCCACTTAACCCAGGCTGCTCAATAACCTGATTCATTTAAAAGTGAAATACTGCAGCACGTAGTTTCACCAAGATTTATTAAGAAACTCATCAAAATGAAATAGTAAGCTTGTGTTCTGAGTTTAATTGGAAAGTATCAGAGCTATGCAAATGGCCTGACGGAGCTGGACGATTAAATGACTACAATCGGAATGTTTTCAATTATGAGTCCTAGTTCAGTAATCACAAACCACTTGTAGTTAGATTTGAAGAGAAAATAATTTTTTTTCAAACATGAAACGTCTTTATAACATTTTTTTAAGGCAGATATATGCATTACACAATTGAATTTATAAACATTTCCAAAATTTACAAATATTTACTGAAAGCTAACAAACGTACTGATACATAACATGAAAATGCGCTAACACGTCCTGTGTCCAGAATGGAACAGGCTTAATTGCTTGTTTTATTTTTTTTTTCACTTTATTGGGCAGGTAGCGAGAACAGGTTTTTCTTAGCGGTTCGCAAAATCGCTACCCGGTTTTAGAGAATTGTTCAAGATTGTGTTACACAGAAAATGTAGAAGATGCGCCTGGAACTATTGATCGATGTATTATTTAATGCGACTATTAATATTGATCTTCTCCCTGTGGTATACATCGAAACGTCGATAAACACCATCCTCCCCCCCCAGCAACTTTAACTCTTACATTATCATTGTATTTGTTAGCACAGTAAAATTTAGCCAACACATTTTGAGTAAAATAAAAAAATAAATATTTATACATAGAGCCTGTTCCTGCTGCCTGGTACAGCGATTTGTCAAGTTTAAGAACGCTGTTTTGAGGTGTTAAAAGAATGCTCAAATTGTAAACCCCTCTCTCCCCCCACAGGTGCCGATCCTGCCGCTGGTCATGGCTGCTGTCTAAGCTGCCCAACCCTGCTGTGGCGTGTGTTCAACTCCGGCATTGGACCTGGAATCAGGTGGCCTCGCTGGTCATCAACAGTCAGAAGCCCTAATGGAGAAGGCCAAGGAGACAATACAACAAGGGCTGGTCAGTTGTACACTGATGTTTACCCCTCAAAACATAAATAACCGTTATTTTGGGGCCTAATGGGTAATGTGTAGAGAGAGAGAGAGAGAGAGAGAGAGAGAGAGAGAGAGGGAGGGAGGGAGAGAAGGTGGGGGGGAGAGGCAATGTGAGTCTGCAGGGTGTCAGTTGTTCTTGGTTTATTGCTTTTTTAAACCACAACAGATAAAATTTCCGAATGCTGACTCTGAGACACGTACACACACACGACTTTAATCTCCTGTCATGAGTGATGATTCGGTGGCATTCAGATAATTGATGAACATAAACATGTAACCATAATTCAGAAAACGGCCGTTCAAACTGCCCGATGTTTAACAAGAATTGCAATGTCTGTGTGGTGAAACAGGCACCCACGACTCAGAGAGCTTGTTACATAAATAATGTACATACGCTGATGTATATTAAGAGAAGGAAAAACAAAAACACCGCAAGTATGCCCATAGTACATATTTTATTTTTTCAGAGGCGTTCTTGCGGATAGGTAAACTAGGCGCCCCCCCCACGCGCACCCCCGTCACCTCCTTTCATTCACTGCCGATGGGCCCCTTCCGGTACTTATGTCTATTAAATCCAAGTTGAAATGTTACTTTTTTTCTTAGCCCCTCCCTACACCCTTTAAATAGAAAATTCTCTACCTAAGACTCATTAAGGACCTAGAACGGCCCCAATAGTCACCGGAGATGTCCCAAGTACTAACCATGCAAGTAAAAATCTAAGGCAACAATTGGTGTCCCAGGTGCAAGTACAAAGTACTCCGAACGTACTTTTAGTAGTACACACTGAGTAGGTATGTCGCTACTCAAATAGTAGTGTCCTGTAATGGTACACACGTTAATAAATTATTTTGTAACACATTAGGGAGGGTATCTGTGGGTGTGTGTGGGGGGGGGAGGGGAGATAACATGGCGAACCCTCCATTTTCTAACGTGAGTTCATGTACTTCCCACTGACAGAGCGATTGACCGATGGCTGGAGGGGCCACAGTGCGCAGATTAACTGGAACGCCGTGGTCAGAATCCGGCGAAAATACCTGTCCAAGAGATGCTGTTTCTTTTTCTATTGAGGGGAAGCGTGAGCAGTGACACCAGACCGACACTAGACAGACACGACGGTCACAGACCGACACTAGATAGATATAACATCGTCAAGATCGACATCAGACAGATATGTCATCACAGACCGACACTAGACAGACATGACATCACAGACATGACATCACAGACCGACAGGACATCATAGAGAGACAGAAGACAAACATGACATCATAGAGAGACACGACAACATAGGCCGACATCTTAGACTGACACGACAACATAGGCCGACTAGACAGTCACGACAACAGAGACCAGAGACAGACATACTACTCATATATGGCGATCAATTGACATATCAAATTTATTTGGTCTCTTTATAACTGGTTGTTCAAGGCAATGGCTGCAAAACTAGATTGTTTCAATCAGCCAAAGAACCAAATATGAACATTACAACAATTAAAAAAAAAAATTGGAGCCAAATCTTGTTTGTTTAGTAAATCTTTATTACACTAAATAAGCAGTACACTAAATAAAACTACATGCCAGAGCCGCCCTTACCACGCCAGAGTCAAATGATGGCTCCGCAGCCGCTCTTTGCCGACTACTGAACTATGGCACAGACACTGTCAAATTTAGTGTCTGCTATAAAAGGATGGCTGTAGTAAGAATTGACTTTAGTAAGTTTTACTTGTATTTCATTTATTTTATTCTCCTACTTGTCATGGCATGATCCTGAATTGGTATAAGTTGTACATACAGATAAACATTTCTGGTTTTAATTCAGTAAGCTGAACAATGAACTTTTAGTTTTTTTTAAAGATGATAAATTTAATTTCTCTTTCGTACTATTAAAACATTTAATGCTATGTTGTTTTGTTTTTAATTTCCCCTTAATATTTTATGACTTTTAAATTATGCGCTATAATTAAAAAATTAATGGTTTTAAAGAATTTTTGTTAAAAAAGTGATACAATTTTAAATTAACGAAGGACATGTTTATTGCTGTCTAGGTTTGGCACGTACTTGACAGGGCTGTACCTCCTGACCAAACTTCTCTTTGTTCTCATAGACATCTTTGTGTTTCATTTTAGTGAAAGTTCTTGAAACTGGTGAGTTTTACTTAGTTACTTAGAGTGGTTTATTTTGTTATCTTTTACTGATATATATATATATATATATATATATATATATATATATATATATATATATATATATATATATAGTAAACCCTATAACCTTGTATTCTGTTATAATGTTGCATTGCAAATGTCGGTTATTGTAAGTGAAACGATAACATACTGGATCGGTCAGTGTCGACTCACTGCAGTTGATCACAGGTATTTGGTCACGTGACATGGATTTATTCCTCGCGACGAAACCATTCACATTTGATGCAATAACCTGAGGTTTCTGGAACAATTAAAACAAGTTAACAACAACACAGTTATTGTACCTATGGTGCCCGGTCTCGGTGATGAAGCCATGTATCGCTTTTTGTGTTATGTGTTATACCCAGAAGTGAAGTCCCCCAAGATGATGAAATCTCGATCCTGGCCACTTATGATGTTTTATGGTGCACTTTTTCATCCCCACCATAGACATAAAGTAAGGCCATGGAATGTACCACGGGAGATATAGCGGGGACTTCAGCCATGACCTGAATATCCATTGGTCCTACCTGAGATCGAACCAGAACTCTCAGGTCGACGATCGAACGCTTTACCCAACGACCATCCGTCCACCACGGTACTGTATCAGTGTACTAGCCTGACGGTAACAGCCATGAATGTGTTGTTTGTACTTGCATGAACAATGTTTCAGAGGATGAACTCTTCAGTTATCACTGTGTAACCGGAAATGGCGTGAATTTGTGTGGGACAAGGGGGGTGGGGGTTGGGAAGTCTACGGTCAGTTCAAGTTCAATGAAATGCGATACAATCGTGCTTGACTCGCTTATTCTCCAGGTACAGTTTCTACGGCTTCAATCTACCAACCGCTGCGTTTGATTCATCCTGTGGTGACCTGTGGAACGAGGTCTCCTTTTTTCCCCGGGCTTATCTCTGTGACCTGACACAGGCAAATGTCGCCGTGAGTATACATTAATACAGTGATTCAATCTATGTTATAACTTATGTTGCCTCAGGAAATTGGTTTTTTTTTTCTAGAAACTGTTTTTAGAGCATTTTCTCGAAAAAAATGTCGGTATTGTCCCTGTTTATCTGTCTGTCTGTCCGTCATCACTCCTGTGATCTCAACAACTATAAGTCCTAGGCCCATGATGTATATATCATTTTGTAGGTCTTGGCTCGCCAAGAAATGACTTTTTCGATTTCGATCTGACCTCCGAGGGCGCAAAAGGGGCTGCAGCACTGTTTTTTAATATATAAGCTACATTAAAAAAGGATGCCCCCATATCTCAGCAACCATAAGTCCTAGACCCATGATGTATATATCATTTTGTAGGTCTGCCTGCGTATGTGCACATCAAAAGTTCATTTCAAGTATAGACCTCTGAGGGCCGGGCTTCAGGGCTCCTAAGGGGCTTATATATTATATATATGGCCCTATTCATCTTGTACGTTCAATAACCCATTCATTTGCGTGAAATACTGCAGCACGTAGTTTCACCGCGATTTATTAAGAAACTTCATCAATAGTAAGCTTGTGGTTCTGAGTTTAATTGAAAGTATCAGAGTTATAACAATTGACGGAGTTTTCGGATTGATTAAAGGATTGCTACCTTCGAATGTTTCTCAATTAAGAACTTATTTCGTGCAACCATACAAACCACTTGTAGATTTAAAAGAGAAAATAATTTTTTAAATATGAAGAAACGTCTTTATAATATTTTTTTACAGATATATGCATTACAAAATTGAATTTATAAACACTTCAAAATTTACAAATATTTACTGAAAGTTAACAAACGTAATTGATACATAATATGAAAATGCATAATACGTCCTGTGTCCAGATAATTGAACAGGCTTAATTGTTTGTTTATTCTAGAACCGTTTTTATTATAGAAACTGCTTGTTGGTTCTAGAAACCATTTTTTGTGTGTATAAATACTTAAGTAGGTCACTTCGTTGGATAATACTGGTGGTCATTACCCTCAAAAAAACAACTTTGATGCTTTTAACCACGATGCCACTGATAAGATCTTATTAGAACATGGAACCAGCCCGGTGATATGTAAGATAGGTTCCCTAAATTATTTTTTTGAGGTAATGACCTTTAGTGTCTATCCAACAGTGACCTACTTAAACATTTATTTACACAAAAAACCGGTTTCGAATAACAAACGCTTTGCTAATAAATGTTTTGAATAAACAAAGCGTCAGTTTCTCCACCCATCTTGGACATATCGTATATGCATTTTCATGTTAGTGTATCAGTACGTTTGTTAGCTTTCAAAGTAAATATTTGTAAATTTTGAAATAAGCGAGGTAACCAATTTTTAAAATGCATATATCTGTAAAAAAATATTATAAAGACGTTTCTTCATATTTAAAAAAAATTATTTTCTCTTAAATCTAACTACAAGTGGTTTGTGGTTACCGCCGGAAATAGGATTCATAATTGAAATATCTGAAATTAAATATTAATCGTCCGGCAAACTCCGTCAATTGTTGCATAACTCTGATATCTTCAATTAAACTCTGTTAGAACATAAGCTTACTATTTATTTGATGAGTTTCCTGACAACCGGTGAAACTACGTGCTGCAAAGTATTTTCGCAATCAAATGAATGGGTTATTGAACGCATAAGATGGGTAATGGGGCTAAGTATATAATATACAAAGCCCCTTTAGAGCCCTGAAGCCCGGCTCTCAGAGGTCCTATCATGAAATGAACTTTGATGCACATATGGCAGGCCAAGACCAGAAATGATATTATATACATCATGTAACGACTTATGTTGTTGAGATATAGGGCGCTCCTTTTTTAATATAAAGCCACATAGTAAAACGGTACTTTTTGCCCCCTTTTACGCCTCAGAGGTCGACTGCGAAATCGAAAGTCATTTCTGGCGGGCCAAGACCTACAAAATGATATATACATCATGTGGGCCTAGGACTACAGTTGCTGAGATTCAGGGTGATGACGGACAGACAGACAGACAGACAAAAAATCTAAAATAATAGATATTTTTTTTTCGAAAATGGGGCTTCCTAAAAACGTTTTGGGGAAAACCGGTTTCTAGAATAAATATAAAGGTAACATAAGATTGAGAATCACTGCATTGTCGTATACTCACGAAAATAGACATTTGGCTCGCTGGGAAAATATGTCAAGGTCACAGAAAGTCACCTTGGGGAAAAAAAGGAAGACTCGTTCCAGGCTTCTCACGGGATGAATCAAACGCAGCGGTCAGCAGATCGAAGCCAGAACTGCACGGAGGGCAAAGGAGTCAAACACGGTGTATCGCAATCATTTCATTGAACTGAACTGACTGTAGACTTCCCAACCCCCACCCCTTGTCCTGCCAAATTCACGCCATTTCGGTTGCAGGATAATCGAAGAGTTGTATCTGAAACACAGCCATCAGTTGTGCACAAGCAACACATTCCGCGGCTGTTACAGGAACGTTCAGGCCAGCACGACTGATAAGCAGCGGCTGTCACAAGTGGTGGACGGATGGTCGTTAAGGGTAAAGCGTTCGATCGTCGACCTGAGAGTTCCGTCTGATCTCCGGGTAGGACCAATGGATATTTGCAGGTCATGGCTGAAGTCCTCGCCATATCTCCCGTGGTATATCCATGGCCATTGCACTATTGTCTGCGTAGGGCGAAAGAAGTGTACCATATAAAACCGTCCCATATGGATTATATATCCAGAGATTTTCACCCTCATCTTAATGGGACTTCACTCTTCAGTAATGACATAACTTACAAAAGCGATATGTACCATCACCAGAGACCAAAGCACCATAGGTACAATAACTGTAAGGAGTTGTTATGTTTTACTATTCCCAGAAACCCCAGGTGTGCCATACGCATCAAATGTGAATGGTTTCGTCGCGAGGAATAAATCCATGTCACGTGACCAACATCAGATCAACCGCAGGAGTCGATACCGACCGATCCAGTAGCGTTATCGTTTACTCATAATAACTGGAGATGCATGAAATGCAACATTATAACAGAATACAGAGTTATAGGGGGTTATTTATATATATATATATATATATATATATATATATATATATATATATATATATATATATATATCAGTAAAAGATAATAAAATAAACCCTATAAATCATAAACTTCACCAGTTTCCAAGAACTTGTAAAATGAGGAAACACAAAGATGTCTATGAGAACAAAGAGAAGTTTTATCAGGAGGCAGCCTCTGTCATCGTTATTGTGCCAAACCTAGACAGCAATAAACATCAAGCTTCGTTAATTTAAAATTGTATCACTTTTTTACAACAAAATTTTGAAACGTTTATTTTTTAATGGTATATCTAAAAGTCATAAAATATTGAGGGAAATTTAAAACAAAACAAATATAGTATTAAATGTTTATTAGTACGAAAGAAAATTAATTTATCATCTTTAAAAAACTAAAAAGTTCATTGTTCAGCTTAATAATTAAACTAAAATGTTGATTGTATGTACAACTTATATGAACTAAGCGATCATAATATGACAAGTGGGAATAAAAATAAATGAAATACAAGTAAAAAATGACTTTTACTAAAGTCAATTTAATAAAGCATTACATTCTTTTGCATAGATACTAAATTTGGCTAAGTCTATTCGTTGCCATAGTTCAGTGGTCGGCAAAGAGCGGCTAGGAGCCGTATTTGGCTCTTTGGCTAATTAAGTGCGGCATGTAGTTTTATTTAAAAAAATTAAGTTTATTTAGTGCAATAAAATTTACTAAACAAGCAGATTTGGCTCCAATTTTTTTTTGAATTGTTGTAATGTTCATATTTGGTCTTTGGCCAGATTGATAAGTTTACCGACCATTGCCTTAGTTGACAGTTATAAAGAGACTAAAATAATCGATATGTCAGTCGATCGCCATATATGAGTAGTATAGTCTGTCTCGTCATTCTGTTGTCGATCACAGTGTCGGCCTATAAGCATGTGTCAGTCTAAGATGTCGGCCTGTTGCTGTGTCTTCTCTATGATGTCATGTTTGTCTTCTGTCTCTCTATGATGTCCGTCGGTCTGTGATGTCATGTCTGATGTCACAATAGTTCAGTGTTTGTCTGTATGACATATCTGTCTAGTGTCGGTCTGCAGGGTTATATCTGTCTAGTGTCGGTCTGTGACGTCATGTCTGTCTAGTGTCGGTCTGTGGTGTCAATGCTCACTGCTTCCCTCGCAGAAAAGAACAGGATCTCTTGGAGCGTATTTCTTAGTTCTGACCACGGCGTTCCATGCTAATCTGCCTGTGGCCCTCCAGCCATCGGTCAATGTACTCTGTCCAGTGGGAAGTATGAACTTCATGAAAGAAATGGAGGGTTCGCCATTCAATTATCTCCTTTCTCCTTCCCCACACACACCCACAGATACCTCCCAATGTTAAAACAGATACCATTAACAAGATGTACCATTACAGGACACTACCATTTGAGAAGCGACACCTATACTCGTGTGTACTACTAGCTGGCATCGTACTTGCACCTAGGATACCAATTGTTACTGCACCTTAGATTTTTAACTTGCATGTTTGTGTACTTGGACATCTCCTGTGACTATTGGGGCTTCGTTCAGGTCCTCCTTGTGAGTCTTAGGTAGAGACTTACGCTATATTTAAGGGTGTGGAGGCTAGAAAAAGTACATTTAACCCCGGATTTAATAGGTACCGAAAAGGGGCCCATCGGCAGAATGAAAGCGTGACGGGGGTGCCTAGTGGGGGCGCCTAGTTTACCTATCCATAAGAACGCTTCTGAAAAATAAAATATGTACTGTGGCGTACTTGCGGTCATCTTTGTTTTCCTTTCTTAATGTACATTATTTACATTATGTACATTATTTATATAACAAGCTCTCTGAGTCGTGCGAGTCTTATATTCACTATTGTGACATTGCAATTCTTGTTAAACATCGGGCAGTTTGAACATTGAATTTTTTTTCTGAATTATGTTGTTACATGTTTATATTCATCAATTATCTGAATGTTAATTGAATCTATACTCTCATGACAGAATTAAAGTCGTGTGTGTGCGTGTCTCAAGTCAGTACCGGGAAATTTTATCTGTTGTAGTTTTAAAAAAAAAAACAGTCACAAGGCAATACCCTGCAGACTCCTATTGCCTCTCCCCCGCAGCTACTCCCTCCCTCCCTCCCTCTCTCTCTCTCTCTCTCTCTCTCTCTCTCTCTCTCTCACACACACACACATTACCCATTAGGCCACAGAAAATAACATGAGCTATGGTGTTTTGAAGGTAAAAACATCATGTACAACTGACCGGCCACTTGTTGTATTGTCTCCTTGGCCTTCTCCGTGGGGCCCACCTGACTGTTGATGACTGTGAGGCCACCTGATTCAGGTCCATGCCGGAGTTGTAGCTGAACACACGCCACAGCAGGTTGGGCAGCTTGAACATGGCGGCCATGACCAGCAGCAGACTCGGCACCTGTGGGGAGGGGGCTGTTTACAATTTGAGATATCTTTATTGAACACTCCAAACAGCGTTCGCCAAAACTTTGCCGACCAGTTTGGCACAGCGCGGGCAGCAGGAACGAACTATATGTATAAATATTTATTTTTTTTATTTACTCAAAAAAATGTGTTAATAAAATTTTACCAGTACAACACACAATGATAACAAGAGTTAAAGTTGCTGGGGGGGGAGGGGATCAATTGATTTATCGACGTTTCGATGTATACCAATAGGGAGAAGATCAATATTAATAGCTCTCCATTAAATAACATAATTCGATCAATAGTTCCAGGCGCATCTTTGTATACTTCTGTGTAACACAATCTTAAGAACAATTCTCTAAAACCGGAGTGGTAGTGATTGCGAACCGCTAAGAAAAACCTGTTCTTTACCTGCCCAATAAAGAGTGAAAAAAATAAAACAAGCAATTAAGCCTGTTCCATTCTGGGACAGACAAGAAGGGCGCATTTTCATGTTATGTATCAGTACGTTTGTTAGCTTCAAAAATATTTGTAAATTCTGGAAATGTTTATAAATTCAATTGTGTAATGCATAGGTCTTGTAAAAATATAAAGACGTTTTTTTATATTTGAAAAAATTATTTTCTCTAAATCTAACTACAAGTGGTTTGTGGTTACTGAACTAGGACTCTAATTGAAAACATTCGAAATTGTGGTCATTTAATCGTCCGAAAACCTGTCACTGTTGCATAGCTCTGATACTCTCTAATTAAACTCAGAACACAAGCTTACTATTTCATTTGATGAGTTTCTTAATAAACTTATGAATACATGTGCTGCAGTATTTGCACCAAATGAATGGGTTATTGAATGTACAAGTTGTAGAATGGGGCTATATATATAATATATAAGCCCTTCGAGCCCTGAAGCCCGGCCCTCAGAGGTCCTATCGCGAAATGAACTTTTGATGTACACATGGCAGGCCAAGACCTACAAAATGATATATACATCATGGGTCTAGGGACTTATGGTTGCTGACATATATGGCGCTCCTTTGTTAATATAGCTTATATAGTAAAAACGGTACTTTATAGTTCCCTTTACGGCCCTCAGAGGTCAGATCGCGAAATGAACTTTTGCTGCTCACATGGTAGTCACAATGATAGCATACATCATGGGTCTAGACTATGGTTGCTGAGATCTAGGGGCTGACGGACAGAGAGACAGACAGACAGATAAAACGGGACAATAGAGCATTTTTTTCGAAAATGCTCTCTAAAAATGACGAAAGTAAATCAAATTGTGTATATTCTCTCATAGTTTATTATTGAACATTGTGTCCAACTGCATCAAGTCATCTTGAAGCCCCACCTTTGTGTCATGACCATGGGCGTAATTTTGGGGGGGGGAGACAAGGCGTGAGCATTTGCCCCCCCTACATTTTGAAAAAATGTCATAAAGTTGTTACTTGCCCCTCTGGGTGGAATTTCTGCCCTCCCCTGGGAAAATTCCTATGACGCTCCTTGTCAGACCCGCACATTGAGGTTCACTGCCTTAGACTCGGGTCAATTTCTGATCCGGTGATTGTGAATTCAAACCAAAGTAAGATAACCAAATGGCTGGCGCATGGGAGTTTCACGCGCAAAAAATTATGGAAGATGCAGATTTATTATAAGATAAAGCAAATAAAATCCAGGGAGGGGGCGACTGCTGGACGAGGGCCCCTTTGTAGAAGAAGAAAATGGTCTGGCCCATCGAAAAAAAAAAAGAAACGGTGGGGGGAATAATACACTAGAGTAGTTTAAAAATCCAGGCACTCACCCGGAAGCAGTCGCTAGATCCACCTCTAATCGCATCAACTAGCAGCCATATTTGACTCACCCACACAGCCATATTTTATCTACCCACAGCCATATTTGACTCCACCCACAGCCATAGCATGGACTCACCCACAGCCATATTTGACTCACCCACAGCCATAATGGACTCACCCACAGCCATATTTGACTCACTCCACAGCCATAATGGACTCACTCACAGCCATATTGGACTCCGCTCACAGCCAGTACACAACGCCAGCCACGTTTGACTCACCTCACAGCCATATTTTGACTCACCCCCACAGCCATATTTTGACCACTCCACTGGTAGTAGCTATCTCTTCGTTTCTCCGGTCTCACGGTCCTTGGGCAGCGGTTTGCTGATGTCCACCTTGTAGGTGTTCTTGAGCCAGCAGTAGGTCCGGTGTAGTCCTGAAGGAGGGAACTCGGCGGTACTGCAGAAACACCAATGGCGTTGTCTGTAGTTGGGGGAGTACGGGAGGGAGGGTGAGTGTGTCATACGACATATACGTAAGATCGGGCGTGGGCGAAATACTAGTTGAGTCGAATACGTCCCCCTGTTTAATGTTTGATACGGTTCGCGCTACACCCTCTCCCCACTTTCTTTGACGGATGGTCGTGCGGTAAAAGCGTTCGACTGTCGTTCGACCTGAAGGCCTGGTCTGATCTCCGTGAGGACAAGGATATTCAGGTCTTGGCTCAAGTTCCCGATATATCCCCGCGGTGCCTCCATGGCCATCCCACTATCGGCTATGGTGGTGATGAAAGAAGGAAAATCTACAAAAACCGTCCTATCTTTGTGGTCTATAGGATCTAAGAGATCATCCTTACAGGAACTACAACACTCATACACACACATACACAGTCCTTGCGCTCGTTTGCATCAATGATTTATCATTTAATAGAACAAAAATTAGTTCTTATTAACATCTGATTCACCGGAGCCTTCTGGTCCGGCAGTTTTTGTCAAATTTTTAAATTGCTTGCGGTTCAAAAAACTGTGCAGTGAAATATATGTGTGGATGAAACAAACAAAACTTATACACTTATATTTATTTTACAGACAGAACTAAAGACTAGTAGAAAGCTTAATCACATCTGTACCAGCCTAAATTTTGAAACTTAAAAAAAAAACCTATGTGCAATAGCTTAATAAAATGATTAAGATGAGAAATCAATAATGAAATATTCAAAAAGGAGTGGGCAGAGCGTTCGTTAATTATTTAAGTATATTTCTTGAGTTATTTCCCTTAGCCCAGCATCTCGCATTTTTGACCTCATTTATGCCTTATACACTAAGACATAAATTTTAGCTTGTGGGTTAATTGATTGTTTGATTAAGTTTTCAAAACCTTGATTTTAGATTAAACTAAACCATATATTGATAGACTTCAAATCGATTTCAGAATTTCAAACATTTTTTGGGATTTTTTGTTGCATCTAATAAGGCAGTCTTTGCTTGCCACGGTAACATTGTTTCAACACTAAAAGAACTAAAACGGGCTCCAGCAAGAGAAGAAACTTTTCCTTTGGAAAATGTTGGGAACTTCAGCGGCACATGATGACTAACGGCTTCCGTCTTGTGGGTCACTGGAGGAGCTGTCCACTTACCGACATACTGCTTGTCAGCAATACAGACATGCGCATCTACGAGCAGAGGAGCAGTGTGATAGCCCAGTCTGTCCACGGCGTCGTCATCGTTGGAGGACTGGAGAAGTAGGCAAGGAACCCGCCGATGATGTAGTCGAGCCTGAATACGATAAGAAAAACATAAAGGCAGTGCCATCTTAGTATGTGTTTTGGGGTTTAAGAAAAAAGAACACACTGTATTAGGGTTCTAAGATAAATCTACCCAAAGAATTGTGGCAAAGTAATCGCAAATACTTTCGTAGTTGATGTGATAGTTGAGTTTGATGAGAGTTAGGGTGCTAGATTCTACACCCTCCCCACCTTCTAACTGTAACAGTCTCATAAACTGCCCCATAAGAAGTTAGTGGTTCATAATACACTGTGTGTGTATCAAAGAGGAAAATCCCAACACATATAATCTCACTCAGTCTCTATCTAAAGGCTACTTCCGAAGAAATTATTTTTAGAACTCCGAGGTTTATTTATATATTTTTATAAAATTAAATACGTCAGGGAATGTAGCTCTGCATTATAAGGCTAAATAAACCATCCCAGCTGATAGTCATGTTGTCTCGCCTTACTGTTAATAATAGGTCATCCAAGTTTATACAAGCCTCTTGTCGCAGTTATCAATCATTGTGCGCTTGTGGTCGTATGATAAAGCCTACATCCACATACTAATTACAATACTGTCAACACATTTATTTCAGCATAACTTTAGCTGTTTAATGGTTCATGTTGTTTTTGTTCAAATGACGTCTTTTCTTTTCTCACTCCCCCTATTCTCTTTTTAATCAAAGTATACTAGCGTTGAAACAAAGTTATATTATTATTACTAGCTAAAATTTCGTGAAACTTTGGTATAGAGTTATATCCCCTTAGGTTTAATTGTATGAAGGTTATTTTGGCTTCGGCCAGATCCGATTTTTCGCTGATTGTATTTTAAACTGGAATACTTGTTGTATTATTATTCTTTACTTTCGATTTAATCTTTAATAATTGGAAATGAGTATTATTATATATGATTATTATATATTACTTACTTTCTAAGCCTGGCAATCGCTTGTTGAACTAACCAACAAATAAAAATAAGAAAATAAACCCGAAGAACGAATCAAAAGGTGTTCAGTTAATCGAAATTTATAGAAACAAAATTTTTCAATGATGACAAAACAAAAAAAACGAAAAAACTTTTTATTTTGAAATTGAAATTTAGAAATATAATAGACTTCAGTATCCAGGTAATATTTACAATATTGCGCCTTCCCCCCCCCCCCCACACACACACATATATTCATTCATCTTATAATAACTATTAAAACCAAACGTTTTTTGGATAGGTGGCGCAAAACATTTTAACTGCGCCAAAGGATGGTTAAATTTGACAGCGGTAATAGCAACAATAGATGGTTAGAAGAGTCTAAGTGAATGAACATATATTCAGACGTCATTACAGCCGTACCTGGCCCACGGGCCGTAGGTGTATCCATGCCTGGGGCCAGCCCTTAGGCATGAATCAGGTAGCTGGCCTTGTCACTCATGATACTATATAGTGCCTGTATGCATGTAGAAATACTCATTATTGTAACCAAATGTACACGCGTTCGCGTACAATACAACGCCGTAATTTGCTCCAGCCCTGTTCTAGACCCCAAAGTTATATCGTCATATAAATAGGCGGAATTGAACGATTTTCATGACTGCTTGTGTAGCCCAGCTCAATATCAATTTTTATTTTTTTGCTGCCAAATTCAGTGAACAGGGTAAAGTTGTTTGTTGATTTGTCGCCAAGTCGGTAGTTGTTATTTAATATTGGTGCACATTGGTTATTGAGAGCTAAATCACTTATGTCGATGATCGACAGAATACCGGACTATATTATTTCAGTAAAACTGTATGTTAATAAATTTTTGTACTAGTTTTTTTTTTTTATTAAAAAGTCAATCTTCGGAAGGTGAATGCATTAGTACCTTCAACGCTGTGCACTAAATAGTTTCAACCTGTTTTAATTTCTATATCGTGTCACAGCTTCTTGTTTTGAGTCGATAATGGCTGCTCCCAAATCTTTCTAATATTGTGTGGTCAGTTAGTAATACGACACAGTGACATTATATCCAACATGGCTTGCAATGGCAAAGACTAACAAAGTGTTTAATGTGTTGTGATAGTTTCGTCTAATTACTTTGTACTGCAACTAATGAACTATGAAATGACTGAACGTATCAAGCTCTATAGTAGATGAATCAGTTTAATTGGTTATCAAAAATAGATTCAGATAAAAAATATGTTTGAACAGTTGAACTTTAAAACACAATTGCAATTTAATCTTCATTTTCAATAATGTAGGTGTTTAATTTGTAAACATATGTCTAATTATGTCTATGAGTTTTGACAAAAATACATGATAGAGTTCATGGAACAAATAACAAAAAATTTAGAAATGAAAGCAAAATCACATAAATATTATAAAAGAAATATATGTAAAAAATACTTAAATTTTTTAAAAAATTTTGCTTTAAAACATCTGAAAAAAAACTTACTTGGAAATTTAAAATTAATGGTAGCACTAATGGGAGTTAATCGAAACAATGCAATACAATCTACACTGCTATAGAAAGTCGTTTGAACAATAAAATATATTGCAACTAATGTATAGAGCCAGAACTAAACTTAAGATTCAAGTTTTCATCGAATATCAAAAATTTTTATCAATGAATAAAAGAAACTATTTTAATGACGATTGAGTAACATCTCACATATCGCTGTAAATCGTGCGGTGTTTCAATCGATAAAAAAAATAATATTTATAAAAAATATTTATTTTAAACATCTATATTTTGAATGTATTTTGCCTTATATTAAAGTTATTGATGTTATATTTATAAAGTTTTTTTTTCTGAAAAAATTGTCGTTGGATAAAAGCTTTTAATCGTGAACCAGTAAGACGAAATTTATCATTGTTTAACTCGTATAACATTAATGTAGTTTATAGTTTTAACATACGTGAAGTATAGTTTGGCTACCTGAATGAATGTGATAGCTGAAGCATTTGAACGTATGCGATAGCTTAATAATGCATAGGTGCGATAGTTTGAGCTACCGGGAACGTAAGTGGACAGCTTAGCCACCGAATGTATGTGATAGCTTAGCTACCGAACGCATATGTTTAGCTATCGAATGCATGTGATACGGACACTGAACCAAGGTGATATTAGCTACCGTATGTATGTGATAGTTTGAAGCAATTTCGAATAAAGGGACAGTTTAGCCACTGAAACGTATGGAGGAATAGCCACTGGAACGTATGCATAGCTTAAAGCATCAGAACGTAAGGTGATAGCTAGCTACCGGCAGGTACCGTTGACTCTACTCGTAAAGTACCCTTTGATGCACAAAACTATTTGTTGATTCTTCTCCAAATAGTAAATATTTAAATGCTAGCAGATGCTTTTCGTTGCTATACAAATATTAGTTATTGTTTTTTTAAATAACATTTTTAAGCAATGCCAGAAGTTATTGTAAATATAAAACGACATATTGTATCAACAAAGAAACTAAAAAAATACTATGCTTACAGTAACTGTACAGTAAACTAGTTAATAACTCCAACATCAATGAAAATGAGCTCTACTACTGGATTGGTGACTAACCTGACAGAAAGCTCACTCCCCCGCCCTAATGTACACAGAATAGACCATACGTCTATTTCTATTATAAATAGTGACATTTAGACTATCACGCTACTCTGTTCATATGTTTATACAGATGGAATACGCGGCTATAGTACTTTCAAGGTATTTCGACTTAGATCATGGTCATCTTGACTAATGACCAACTTGAACGATCTCACGTAGCCAACCCTCTCCTCTAACCCTCCCACATGTACAGATAATTAACAATGAAAATACAAAAGTCACATGACACTATTAGGTGTATAGTCTAAACATTCTCAACACCATCAAGACTCAATCAAAATTCTCATTCAATCAGTGAATGAGCAAGTATTTTTACTTTTAAGTCTTTCTTTCCAAAACAAAAAAAACCCAAAAACAAATAAAATTGAATACTTTGTTTGATTTATTCGCCCAAGTTTTAACGGCAAAAAAAAATACTTTTTTAATTGTTTAACTAAACACATGTTAGCTATAGAAGAGCTAATTTATTGTTATTAATTATAATGAATTATTTGACATGGAAGATATTATATATATGATGTATATCTATATATACTTACAAAACTTGCAAAACCTTGCATAGAGTTATATCCTTAGGCTTGATCGGTGGGCTAGATTATAGCTGTGTTCCTCGAGCAGATCCGATTTTTTTCATGACTGCATTTTAAACTGGAATACTGTTGTAGTAATTTTTACTTTTCACTGAATGCTGAACCCAAATCGCTATTACTTTATTAGATTCTCATCAAGCGTATGGATGCTAAACCAGAAATGAGCCGCACCGGCTATTATTTATATTATATATATGACAAATAAGGTAGCTTGTTGTTGTTTTGTCCTCAAAAAATGTAACATAGTGTCACGTGATTGTATAGATAAGTAAGTGCCCATTGAAAACAAAATAATAAAGAGTCTTTATAATGAACTTTAAAATAAAGAGGTTGGGCAGAACGGAAATGCCGTATATATTTTTTCCTTCAGTTGATGAAATAGTTTGTTGTTTTTTTTTCCCCCAAAAAAAAGATAAGACTTATAAGATGGCTATCGGCACCATTCAGCAGCCTTATTGTTTAGAATGTTTGGCATGCGAACTATAGAACCCATTTACCATATTAGCCGATGATACAATATTGTCTAAAGAACGCTTTCAAGACAACAGATGTCAAACGTGAAGGTGAAGGCGTGGGCTCACTCCCACCAACACAATTCATCACCAGCCGGCTACATGAAGTACCCGATAGACTCTTAATGAGATCTACAACCCAACCCTCCCCCCACTTACGCACGTGTTTTTTGTTTAATACCGACCTTAACGCAAAAGTATGGTCGTACAAGAGAATGGGAAAGAGGGAGGGGGTTATTGGAAATGCCTTCTTCACGGCTGAAAGTAGGTAATACAATAACCAAATTACTACGAGAGGGGGTAAAACCATAGATTTGATCATAGCCTGAGTTGTACCCAGATGAAGAAAATGTTGAGGCCTGATAGCATCCTACTTTAATAGGGAATTTGTAGAAGGGGCTCTTGAGGGGGGACGGAATCAGACGTTTGGCTCTTTTATCACCGCCAGTACGAATGAATTTCTTTCTTTTTTTAAGAGAATGCTCGCCACAGAACTGAGCCCTCCCCAGACAATATATCTTTTTATTTAATTGTCAAGTTTCGAAACACCGTTTGAATTGGTGGTGGTGGTGGTGGCGGGGTGTAATGTTCCAATTCTTTTAAAGAAATATTTTTGTCAATTTTTTTTATGAGTTACTATCAGCACAGCCCCCCCCCCCCCAGGGTACGTCGGAGAGCTTTGATTGTTATTAGATTCTATGTTATGTAAACGAATAAGCCTCTTTGATGATGATAATTCGGCAATAGTTGCATAGTACTAAGCTTGGAAGAAGCCTTTGTACATTTGGTCGTAATGACGGAGAGTATGAGCTTCTGGTTCAACCAGCACTGTTCTGATCAAGCTGTACAATTACTTCAAAGAAGTAGAAGTAAGCTATGATATGCTGGATATGAAATAAATGTCCATTGTTGGTAATGTTTAGTTTGATCTCAACAAGTAATAAGAAAAAAAATAATATGATTATATAAAAATACAACAACAATAATATTAATGTGGTAATACCATGATATAAAATTCAACTTGTGCAGTTGGCAGCAGCACTTAACTTTGGGGAGAGGGGGATATTAAGTCACAGATAACAATTATTGACTTGGTGTATCTACATTATTTGAAAATCATCCAAGAAAAACTTAATTTCATCGTGAAGAAAATGTTCACTATGAAATTTCCGATAGTTTAGAATAAGACATTTTTTTAAAATTAGATTAAATACAAAAATGCATTGACTTTGGTCAGTAAAGGACACGATGGACACGTAATTAATTGGGGTGGGTTATACATTATTTGAAGCTAACGATGTCAAACAAAAAGTTTGGAGCAACTGGGATTGGTTTGTGCTGAAACCTGGGGAAGACTTGATGATACATGTTGTTATCCATTTCAAATGGATAAATATATAAATATTTATGTATATATATGAACCATATTGTTTTGATAAAAGTTTATATAAAAAGACCAGAAATGATGAATACTCTCCACAGACATGAGATGAATCTAGTGATACATTTTAAAAAAAAAAACTATTTTTAAAATACATATAAAAACAATAATAAAAATAAATACAGGTACCATTAGAATAGCTCGTTCATGAAATAAATTTATATATATGTTATATATATTTCATTAATTCGAAACTAATGCCGCTAATTTGGCGCAGTTCATTGACAACCAGAGGAGAACAAAATGTCAGCTATTTTATTTTTTATTTTGGAAAAAAAATCCTAAATATCAGAGAAAAAAATTTGATGTAAAGACTTAAATGAGATAAGAATAATTGAAATGCCATTAGGAAAACCAATTACAAATTTTCAAATTGATTGACCAGAATGCCAGGCTAGAGTTCACAAAATCTACATCCTTTGACCATTGTATGTCAGTATTGTAATACAACAAATTTTTTAAATAAGGTTCCATTAAAAATAAATGCAATAAGACAATATAAAAAAGTATTTCTAATTAAACTATAAATTTATATATATATATATATATCAAAATAATGTTTTTAATGGTTACATCTACAAAATTTACAGTAAGAAGTTGTACATTAAATAATAAAGTATACATTAAGGCCTTGTGGTTTAATGAAGACAGGACAATATAATATTTTATATAGGAATGATACTTTTTTATACTTCTGGCTTTAATCCATTCTATCTTAGGTGACACTTGGAATATTACACTCTAGCCAGGGGTCATCATGTCCAACTAGCTGACAACAATATGAAAGACTTGTTGTCTTGTTTAAGCCTGTGAATCTGTGAACTTGGCCATCTCATCTTCTTGCAGTTTCTTCACTCCGGGCTTCTTGAACATGGTCCACAGCTTCAAGACGATGTCCGACAGCAAGATGTCGCTGGAAGTTATGTATGATCAGGGTGAGGATGAATATTGCTGCTGTCGCGCAGGTACCGGTCGGCGAACTTGCGTATCAGCCGCTTGTCCTCCTGCCTTTGATCTATCCAGCAGCTTCATGTACTTCGATGTATTGAGACGCGGTTGGAGCGGAACAGGGCGCGCCAAATCCAGAACAGGAAATTCCCGCAAGTGCAGCGCTTGGCGACGAAGACGAACCAGAACCAGAGGAAGATGAAGATTTTCTCGTTGGAACAGGTTGATGGGCAGACGCACTGGACGGTGGCGTCTGGATGTTCTGTAGCTGGCGTATCTCGAAATCGCAGAGGGTGATCTTGGGGAATCTGGGAGAGTCCGGCCAGGCGGGCCGGACATCAGGCCGCCGATGACCTCGAACCCGTACATGTTGTACCAGTTGCCCATGAAGGCGTTGAGCAGGAAGAATCAGATGTTAGCCACATACAAAAGTTTGACGCTGGGACAGGCCAACGAAGGTAGGTGCCGTCGCGCTTGGCGCAGAAGAAACAGAAGAACTTGGAGAACCTCTACCTCAGCCCGACCATGATGTTGAAGCGGTACTGGCGGTGGGCCTCAAGCCATATCCAGGCGTAATATGGCGATGTGGTTGATCGTCTCCTCCTCTTTCTCCGGGCTCCTGATTGAGTCTCGCCTGTCATGTTCACGATCTTGTCCATGTTGATACCGGATCCATGGAACATCCTCCACAGCAAAGTGGGAAAACATGAAGAGGAAAGCTATGAAGAGGAGAGTCGATGGGCACCCATTGATAGTAGGTCAGCTCACCTCCTATCTCTGGGACCACTGGAATGGGCGTGTCCATCGAACAGTAAGTATTCTTGATCCACAGTATGACTTTGGTGGTGACACAAAGGAGCCCGTGGAATGAGAGGGCACCAGCACTCGATCGACTTCCGCATACTGGCTAGTGCTGATGAAGACGGTGAAGATAGCCAATAGAATGATTGTACAGGTGATTCAAGATCCACCCTAATCGTCGTCATTGTTAGAGGTGAGTTGGAATGTGAACTCCACCCACCTAAAATGGCTGTCACGCTGAAAGGAAATAATAAATGATATAAGTCGGACGTTATATTGTAAGCCCACTCGAAAATAGACTAAATCATAAGAAGAAAAAAACATGCAAAAACATCAGAATTCTACAAAAGAACAGGCTCTCCACAAAAGGAAACATATTCTACATTAGAAACAGTATTCTAAAAAAAAGAACATCATTAAGAAAAAAGCTATTTATGCAGAGGCAGATTTTTGCGCGAGTCAAAGGACATCGCAAAAAAAAAAAAAAAAATCTTTACAATGTACTCAGCTTAAGCCCCACCCCATTCGAAATTAATCCACATACCTAAATCCGCCTTGCTTTAAGCTAGTTTTTTATAAAGAAGGATATACTTAAACACAATCAACATAATCACACTCGAACATTTCGGAGTTGAGTGTTTTGGTTCATGAAGCATGCAACGGATAATATACAGTAATTCGACTGATGATTACCCAGTTCGTTAGCAGATTATGATGGGTACATGCATACTGGAACAGAGGTTAAGTATTTTGTTCTTTCACTGAGGCAGTAGTAAGCATAGACGGGCCTAATACATTGTTCTCTATCATTGATATTATTCTTTCATTGAAGCAGTAAGCAATAGACGGGCTAAATACATTGTTCTATCGTCGATATTATTCTTTTCATTGAGGCAGTAAGCAATAGGACGGCCAAATACATTGTTCTATCATTGATATATTAAGTTCTTTCATTGAGGCAGTAAGTATGATTTACCAATATATTGTTCTATCGACATATTATTCTTCATTGAGGCAGTAAGGCAAAATATTGTTATAGCGTTGATATTATTCTTTTTTCATTGAGGTGTCAACAATATATTGGTGAAATGTATTGTTCTATCATTCATATTATTCTTTCATCTAAGGCATTAAGGAAGGAGGTAACAAAAAAGAAGAAAATAAAGTAAATGTCTTCAGTAAAAAAGGGGGGGTGTTTGTTTATGTTGCTGCTCAACGTCTCAGTTACTATGTCGCTATTTTTAAGTCGGTATTATGTTAAGGGGTTCTTGTCTTGTCGCCTCCTGAATATTGGTGGGATATTGTTACTTATGTTACTGTTATGCTTCCAGAAGGAAAGAAGTAAAAGGTGTGGTAGTGCGTATGTGCGTGGGGAAGAGAGGGGGTGGGGTTAATACTGTTCTGGCACTTCTACAAAAGTTCACCTTGTTAGTACTTAGGTCGCAGGTTCAGTTAATACCTCCACCTGTAGACCAAATGGCTAGAGTGGTACAATAAAGATTATGAACCAACGCTTTTGTATCGGTGGCTTTATGACATAAATATATTGTTGTATGTTTGTATTGGTGGCTTTATGACATAAATATATTGGTTGTATGTTTGTATCGGTGGCTTTATGACATAAATATATTGTTGTATGTTTGTATGGATTGGCTTTATGACATAAATATATTGTTGTATGTTTGTATCGGTGGCTTTGCGACATAATATATTGTTGTATGTTTGTATTGTAGTTTTATGACATAAATATATTGCTGTATGTCGTATCGGTGGCTTTAAGGACATAAATATATTGTTGTATGTTTGTATCGGTGGCTTTATGACATAAATATATTGTTGTATGTTTGTATTGGTGGTGATCAGTAGTCATAAATATATTTGTTCATGTTTCTATTGGTATTATATTATAAATATTGGTTTGAGTGTTTGCATGGGCGGTTAATCAATGAACTTCATTTCTTGCACCTGGAAATAATTCCCCCCCCCGTTAACTGAGTACTCTATATGGAGTCAAACATTTCGGTATAACAGTGACATTTATATAACAGGTAGACATTTATATAACAGGAAATTTTATATAATCGGTAGAAGAGGCAATAGGGGAAAATTGTTTAATTGGTACCATATTAGTAAATATTTTTAATTTATTTTTCATATTAATCAATTGACACATAATTTTCATCATATGTATCATGGTATTCTAAGCCTTCATTATATAAGTATTCTCATCTGGTTTGTTCATAGTTCGCAAATCACTAAACCAAGTCAACATTAACTTTCTGACATTTACCCTCCCCGTATCTCCCATCCAACAACTTATTTAGTGATAACAACCCTTTCCCCTAACACACACACACACACACTTGATCTTTTTTGGTCAACACGTTTTTAAAAGTTCTGGATACTAAACATTTCAATCATTGCAAGGTGGGATAATTGTCCACTTGGACGCTCAGTAATCTGATCAACGGGTCACGGTAGATAAAGGCCTGTTTAACATTCCGACTTTATCTTATGGATCTTAAACAAAAGCCTGCAGAGCTCCTATGCTAAAGTTTTATACATACTTGTCTGTTCTCTATAAATAGAAAAAAAAAAAAAAAGAAATCTCGGCCTAAAATGTTTAACCTTCTAAAACTAAAAGCCTTCTTCATCAAACGCGATCTGACAGTAAATCAAAATATATATATATATATCACCAGTTCCTCTGTTCACTGTTATAATTATAAAAGAAATAAAAAAGCCATTAATATTACCTCGAAATTAGTTAATAATGACTGTCCCACTAATTATCATTGGGCAAAAATATTAATAACTAGCGTATATCTGACCCCCCCCCCATTCAAATAATGAGTTCATTGTCTGGCGTTCCCCCTCTAAATCATTACCCCCCAAATAGTGAAGTCTGTATATGTGCGAACAGGTAGATGTATCAGATCACACAATAAATTATTGTGAGGGTCGGAGATCTCAATCAATATTTATGGTTACATGGTTAGTCACGGTGTTCTGATCATGTGACTGGGGTCTACTGGATCATATCACGAACTTACGGGTAAGTTTAATAGATCAAGATTAAAATCTAGTAACAAATTGATATCGGTATTAAAAGCAAGCTGGCATTTTCAGAGTAAGACTTTTCTACGCAAAGCAGTAACCAATTCTGGAGATAATGCATGACACAAATGATATCCTGTCTGTTGATCTTTGTTCTTCAAACTACCATTGAGACGTTCTAAAAATCTTAAAGGGCTTTAGGGTAATAGTCTTTCCGTGATATATATGGGGCCCTAGACAAAAAGACCAGTCGCGGCCTTTTTCTTTATTATTTTCAGATTGAATAGAAATTTGCACTGGAAGGGGGGGCATTTTGGTAGGGGCGCTATAGGTAGCCGCCCTAATTGCCCATTAAAATGTCTCTGTCAATGAATGATAGTGATACATCAGATTACAGTCACCTAGGTCTCGGTGGTGCCTCCATGGTCATTGTGAGAGTGCAAATAATGTCATGTAAGGGTAGTATATATGGCATATATTATAGAATTAACTGACATTAGCTAGGCCACTCAAGTCTGTGGTAACCTCAAGTCTGTGGTACCTCAAGTTCAACTTGCAGCAAGCCCTACAGTAGCTCCGTTACCGCGGTCCTCAACCGGAAGTACGGGAAAAGTTATGTAGGGATACGCAGCGAAATATAATTTTCGTTTAAAACAATCAGAGAGTTTGATGAAGGCCTAGTTTGTAGCGAGGCTCATCACCAAAACCACGCGCCCCGAGTGTCGCAATAGACAGATAAGCATATTATCTCGTATTATGCAAATAAGTGCATTTATTCGCGAACTTAACGTGTGATGGGTACACGCTGACATACTTTCGCGCCATTTTTTGGGTACATTCGCGAAAAAGGTTTGTGGGAACCGCAGGTCTATAAGTCGGTGGAAAAAAAGTTCACATCTATATTTGAACCGCTGTCGTCAATTATCAAATGAAGCGACTCGGCGAAGAAAGCAGATCATCGATGTCTAAGCAGATCGTCCAATTCAATGAACTCCTCTCCGAACGGCAGGACACCAACGACCAGTCCATAAACCATGGGTCAAAGTACAATTAAGCACTACTTCAAGGGGTTACGAACTTTTGTGACAGATCAGCCTTGTGTGACAGAGCATTGGGCAAAATGACCAGTGACAGACGTCATTCGACAGCATAAAGAAATAAATGATTAAACACAAAAAAAGATGTTACAGTCATGTGACAGTCATGTGACAGTCAGCGCTAAAGTGATGTCAATCGTCTTACGTCGTGGTACCCAATCCTGTATTTAACAAGGACTGAAAAAAATAAACTACCACGGGACGTGCTAGGTGTCACCTTGAAAACTTCGGTGTTCAGACCATTAGACAACGTCACCCACCCCCCTTTCCAATAGTTTAGGCCAGTTAGGTCATCACACACTGGCACTAACTTCAACAAAGTTGGAAAACATTAAAAATGCAAATAGGGCGAATGAGTTTATAGTGTGGCATATACAGCTGACGAGGAAAGCTGGGAACAAAGCAAAAATCAACATCGTTCAGCCGAACTGACTGAATAATTAAAGCTGAAATATGAACAATACGGACGTCTGAATGAAAAAGAAAATCAATATGAAGTCATCAATTGTTTACCTGTATTATTGTCCATGCAATCATCCTTTTTTCTGACTTCTACTGTATTCCGCCAGGCTACCCTTAACCCCGGCATTGTCACAGTTAAGTCAAGGCGACATGTATGAAAGTAGTATAAGAGCCTCTATAGAGTTGGGCGTCGCTAGGAATTCTTCCAGGGGGAGGGCGTGTACTTTTCCAGGGGAGTGGGGGAAATAACAACTTTAAGGAAATTTTTGTGCAGGGGGGGGAGCAAATGCCTCTCTTGTGGCGACATTTTTCAAATGTGGGGGCCCCCTTATTACGCCCATGCTCAGAGCCGTTACATGGGGCACCCGCTGCCAAATGGCCACTGAAATTTTTCCAATCTGACGCCGTATGTACTTTAGCTCTGGGTTTACTGAAAATCTCTGACGCCGGCGGGTACTTTTTGAACGGGTTTACTTCGAAAATCTCTGACGCCATGGTACTTTTAGCCTGGTTTACTTTGCACCCTGACGCCGTATGGTACTTTAGCTCTCAGGTTTACTGGAAAATCTCTGACGCCATATGTACTTTAGCCCCCAGGTTTACTGGTAGAGTAAATTCCCTGACGCCGTATGGTACTTTAGCCTCAGGTTTACCGGAAAATTCCTGACGCTTATATGGTACTTTAGCTCAGGTTTACTGAAAATCTCGACGCCATATGGTACTTTAGCCCCAGGTTTACCGAAAATCTCTATCGCCGTATGGTACTTTACGTCTAGTTTACTGAAAATCTCTGACGCCGTGGTACTTTAGCCTGGGTTACTGAAAATCTCTGACGCCGTATGGTACTTTTGTCTCGGGTTACCGAAAATCTCGCAGTCTCTTGCCTAGGGCGACCCGAAAACCCAAGAACGGTACTGAAACTATTCTGATGTGCAGCTCAAGTGAACTAGGTCATGTACTCAGTGATGAAGCCTAAGAAGGGAAGTTGATTGTACCCATAAAATTTGTGCAAACCACCTCTCCCATACACACACTACCTCACCACCAATTTATAGCAGTAAGTTGACAAAGTTGAATGTCTTGCTCAAATGTTTTGTCATGCAGAGCTACTGAGGGAAACTTCTAGTCCCAGCTAAGGATCACAGCTCCCCACAAAAAATAGATAATAAAGGGTCGTACACTTGTAACGCGCTTGGATTTGGGTCCGGTAGGCGGACATACAAATGTCAAGTGTATAGTTTTTAGGTGCTATTGTGCCAGGGTTGGGGGTGTGTGAGGTGGCAAGTTTAATTTAATATGACAGAAAATTGTTACATAATTAATGAATGGCGTCCTAACTTGAACATAAAATTTAATCTCCAAATAAAAACTGTGTCAATAATAAAAATGGGGGCACACTGGATCTGATGGGCCCTTTCTGAGGTTCCTAACCCCATCCCCCTTCCTTCCATGGGAGATACTGTACCATGCACCTCCATTCCCACCTAAGCCTATTTATATGCAACGGCAAGATTAATAGATAACATCAACCTCATGGAAACTCAACAGACATTTGATGAACTAGGTGGGCTGCACAATGATGTGTATGTATGAGGAGTACACCCTAGTCTTCTACTTAGTCTGTATGTGTATGGGAGCACACCCTATATTCTACTTGTCTGTATTCTTAATAACAGCTAAATAAATTATATGTAGAATATTTTAAACAGTTGCATTCTATTTTAATTGTATATTTTTACTTACTGCTGTGGAATGTGAACAGGTACAAGATAAAATTAACACTGATGTCCATGTAATTTTTCGTAAGTCGTTATTAAATTACCTGAACCTTTAAAGAGTAATGAAAATAATAGAAATTACGATACACACACATAAAATGATTTTTTTTGTAAATTGACTTTGATGATTTGAAAATGTTAACACTTCTGGAGCTATTTTATATTAATATGCTCGTTTGCTAGTAATCTGAAGTATGGAGGTGTCTGTCTGACCCAAATAATATATTTTTATTGTCATCAATTTTGACCAAAAAAATATATTGACTTAATGATATAGAGGGGGGAGCGGACGCTATACAACTAAATAAAAAAAAGTATCCTGAATGATAACTATAAACCCAGGAGTAACAAAAAAAACCCACATCAACCCAAATCCGTTCGTCATGTGCTCTGACTGTACATTAACTGTGACATGAGCGTCATGTTTATACTGACATACAGTTTCTTGTGTATACGGCTCACCCAACATTCAGCATCACACAGGCTTTAAAATTAACTACTATAGACGGCGACAAATAGATAGCCAATCGTATTAACCAGAAATAACTGCGTTCATTACATCAGAAAATGTCAACAACAACAACAGCAACAAAAAAGGCATTTCTATAACGTAAACAACAATTCCGGTGTAAGGTTGTTATTGTGGTGTTAGGTGTGTCTGTGCTGAGAGAGAGGGGTGGGGACGAGAGTAGTAGAAAATAGTAACAGGAGATATTTGTATAATATGGAGATAGAAGACATGGTCTCTTTTGAGAGGTTAATGTGTTCTCCTTAAGAGTTTTCCAAACGTATAGAAAGAGTCACTCCAGCAGTGGTTCTCCAGACGTATGTGGAAAGAGCCATCTAGCGGTGGTTCTCCAGAATTCATTAGAAAGAGTCACTCCAGCAGTGGTTCTCCAAACGTATAGAAAGAGCTACCCAGCAGTGGCTCTGCAACGGGAGCAAATGATTCTCTAAACGTATAGAAAGAGTAATCTCAGCAGTGGTTCTCCAAACGTGAGAAAGATACCCCAGCAGTGGCTCTGCAAACGTATAGAAAGAGTCACTTCAGCAGTGGTTCTCAAAACGTATAGAAAGAGTCACTCCAGTGGTTCTCCAAACGTATAGAAAGAGTCACTCCAGCAGTGGTTCTCAAAAAGATAGAAAGAGTCACCAGCAGTGGTTCTCAAAAAGCTACAGAAAGAGTCACTCCAGTATTCCAAACGTATAGAAAGAGTCACTCCAGCAGAGGTTCTCCAACAGCAGAAAGAGTCACTCCAGCAGTGGTCTTCAAACGTATAGAAAGAGTCACTTCCAGTAGTGGTTCTCCAAACGTAAAGAGTCACTCCAGCAGTGGTTCTCCTTCAAACGTATAGAAAGAGTAACTCCAGCAGTGGTTCTCCAAACGGTTAGAAAGAGTCACTTCCAGCAGCGGTTCTCCAGACCAATAGAAAAGAGTCACTCCAGCAGTGGTTCTTCAAAAGTATAGAAAGAGTCACTCCAGCAGTGGTTCTCCAACTATAGAAAGAGTCAAGTGGTTCTCCAAACGTATAGAAAGAGTCACTCCAGCAGTGGCTCTGCAACGTAAAAGAGTCACTCCAGCAGTGGTTCAAACGTATAGAAAGAGTCAACGGTGCAGTGGTTCTCAAACGTATAGAAAGAGTCACCTGGTAATGGTTCTCCAAACGTATAGAAAGAGTCACTCCAGCAGTGGTTCTCAAAAGTATAGAAATAGTCACTCCAGCAGTGGTTCTCAAAAAGTATAGAAAGAGTCACTCCAGCAGTGGTTTTTTAAAAGTAGAAAGAGCTGCCCAGCAGTGAGCCTCCAAACGTATAGAAAGAGTTAACTCAAGCAGAGGTTCTCCAAACGCATAGAAAGAGTCAATCCAGCAGTGGTTTCAACGTATAGAAAGAGTCACTCCAGCAGTGGTTCTCCAATGAGAGGAAAGAATCACTCTAGCAGTGATTCTCAAAAAAATGTGCTTTAAAATATATTTTAAAAAAAAAAACTAATTCATAATACATACCTGGGTGTCTTATAGTAATACATGTTCATAAAAACGAATCTGATTTGTTCTGATGTGTGTGCTTGTAATGGTTGTTAGATCTCGCTTAATTGGGACATCGCTTAATTAGTACAGCCGCTTATTTGGGACCAATTCAAAGAAACCAAACCAAGAAGACAATAGTAAATTTGTGTTTAATTGGGACAGCCGCCAATTGGGTGACAAAAGCCTCGGTCCCGATGTGTCCCAATTAAGCGAATCGATCGTATTCAGTTTGAGAAAAACATCGCCGAATAATGCGTTCCTGTCCGCGACTAGCTGGGCATTATTAGTCGTCAGTCTGATTGGTACTTACGTTTGAATTCACCCTAGTAGATAAATAAATTTAAAAAAATCAAAGACAAAAGATGATTCATTAATTGCTCTGACGAGCTTAATATAACTAGGTCACTAGGTCGATAGGTGATAGATTTAAAAAAAAATTGTTACAAACTGATAATAAAAAAAAACAGCTGTGTGGGCCTTGTAAAGCCTTCGTAAAAATGTTAGATAAAAGTAATTACTGCTTGACACAGTTTGTATATGAATGATAGGTTCTGTCCTGTTTGGATCAAAAAAAGAAAAAATAATAGGTCCAATTGGATATTGAATATTTCTCTAAACTATCTTTAAAGATAAAAACCAAAAATAAACACATTTGGAATCTATTTATGTTTTTTTTTTTTTGAGAATTGAACTTAACTGTGGCGGTAGCAAATGTACAATATCGATTACTTCCTGTTCGTATTAGCAAGAAGTATGCCGAAACTTGCGGTTATCACTTTTTGTATAAAAAAGCTTTTTACTACTAACTGGTAATTTTTAAAACTCAAAAACAAGACTACGCCAGTACCTAGTGTTGATAGAACGTTGGTTAAATTATGACAAGATCTTCGTTCTGAGATTGGAAGATCTTCAAGTTCTTGAGATTGAAAAGATCTTCAAGTTCTGGGATTTGATAGATCTTTGCTCTGGAATGAAAGAGATACTATTGAGAAAAAATTTTTTCGGCCTTCCTAAAGCAATCACTTTCCTACAGCAGCGGTTCTAAAACTTTTATCGCGATCAAAAATTTCGTAGAGGTCGCGAAAGTATGTCCGCAGGTACCCCTCACCTCACACGTGTCCGCAAAATAAATGTACGTATTTTCATAATGGAACATAATGTATCTAGCACACTTGCATAAGCTTTCCTGTTACCCTTTTGAGTACGCCCCTGTGTACCGTTGAGAACCACGGTCCTGCAATGTGCCCATAAAGTCTTGTAAGTGGTGTCCTTGCACCCCAAATGAGACGCCAGTAGATTGTGTCTTCACCGTCTATTTAGTGTTTTTTTGTTATCAGGTTGTAGCACGTAAAAAGAATCAACTGTCAGAGGTAAACAGGTCAGATCCGTAAAGTGGGCGCCAAACAGCTAATACGACAATTTTTTTTTTTAAAGTGGATGATGCATTTGGGGAGGGGGGGGGGGGAGAGAGAGAGAGAGAGACTAAACAATAAAAAAAACAGTAATCTTTTCACACATAGCCAGTGTTGAAAATGAAAAGGTCAGAGTGAGTTAGTGTTGATAATAGCAGCCCCGGAGAGATGTAACAATGGAAGTCACGTGGTCTCCGGTAGGTCTGAAGAGTTGCGTTTTTGCCAGCAGACGAACACGTTGTCCGGAGTTGTAACATGTTCATCGAAGTTTTTTTTTTTATTTTATATATATATATATATATATATATATATATATATATATATATATATATATATATATATATATATGAAAAAGTAAACACAAGAAATTTAAAAATCTGAGTTCAGTTACAGTGCACAATGATGAATTGCTTCTTTCATTAAGTTGTAATTATTATTATGTTTGTTTGTAAGCCATCTTTAACAGGAAAAGAAAAGACGAACGTCAGTCACTTAAAATTGTTTCTTTTTAATCCAAACAAGTTCAAAAAGTTGTCTCTTGTAATTGCTCTTGTTGTTGTTATATATATATATATATATATATATATATATATATATATATATATATATATGATTTATTTTAAGCTCTTTATCCACGGAACATGGATACCGGGTACTTGTTGTGGGTTTAGTCAGTCGATAAGTGACATTTGAATATCAACGGTGTGTCTGGGAAGTCCTCCTGGCGCGAAATGTAATTGTCTGCTCTGAAATAAATAGCGCCACTAGCACAAAATGTCGTATATATCAGGAGCACCAGGTCATGGCATCTGGTGCACCAAAACATGCATCTTCTGGGTGCCATCGATTCTGACTAGAGAAAATACTAGGAATGGGACTGGCCCTTTGGTTATTTGGAATGGACTGGTCTACATTTGAATGGGACTGTCCTTATGGGTTATTTGAATGGATATTCTTGGGTTATTTGAATGGGACTGGCCCTGGTTATTTGAATGGGATCAGTCTTCGGGTTATGTGCTGAACCAAATTACGAGCAGCTTTTTTTAAGAATAAACACTGGAGCTACCAGCTACGGTATGACAGGGTGTGGGGATGATGGTCGAATGGTACTCGAATGTCGACCCAAGGGTCCCGTCTGATCTTCGGAGGACCAATGATGTTTGAGGTTATTCAAGGTCCCTGCTATATCTCCGTGGTGCTCTCCAAGCATATTGCACTATAGGCGATAGGGATGAAAGAAGGACACTGCGAAACGTCCCATTAGTGGTTTATAGGATCTTAGAGATTTCATCTCATCCTTACAAGGGACTTCGGCTACGACGACAGGGTCATATTAAATTAAACCAGAGCTGCCAACTATCCAAGATGAGGAATCATCAAGTGTCTGTGGTTTATGTTGTGGGTTATGACTGGTTACTATATCAAAAACTTTCAATGTAATCACACAGGGTCTTTGACTCAGCGCCATCATATAATTTATATATATATAGCATAGTCAAAGTCATGTATAGCGCGCTAGACTGCCGGACCTGAGGCGTCTTGGTTCGATCCCTCTGGTGAGAACAAGCGAGTTTTTTCCAGGTCAACTGATGAAAGCCGGTAAATGTCCTAAGTCCAACGTAGTCACAATTGGTAGTACCTGACTAAGTTAGGGAAGTAAAAAGCAGCTGGCGTTAGGATAACCATAATCACTTATGCCGTGGTTGCAGAAACTGATGAATTCTACACTTCATCTGCCCTGATGGCCCTCTTTAAAGCTATGGGAACTATACTTTGTATAACTAAAACATACTGCTCATTTTGTAAGATTTGGTAGTAACAGTGAGAATAGATACAATGGAGATGTTCACCTCATCTTTCAACACTCAAGGTGGTTATCTGTCCTTATTTGACCTACATAATCACCGTAAACCGTGATAGTGGGATATGTATCGATAAAAGTGTCTGGTTTGGGATTAAAGGCATTTTATCAGTCTTGAATCTTAAAATTTTGAATAATCTATATTCTCTAGAGCGCATGCGCGATGAGGTGGGGGAGGGAGGAGGAGGGGTGGGTGCCCCAAAAAACAGGGCAGTGCATTGTGGTATTTCTACTTTTAGGTCCGTAAGAAGATAATATAACTAAATTCTAATATAGTTCAAGACTTGGAATATTGTATCAAATATTTTTTTTCTAAAACAAAACAAAGAAAAAAGCAGAATTTTTTACATTTTATTGACCTGGTTTTAATGATAAGAACTAAGTGACTATAAAGAAAATGGGACAGCTAGAGGCAAAAATTGATCGAGAATTTAGTGAAGTGTTACCAGATGATGTTGGTGCACCACCACATGGTGAGCTAGTTCAGCTAGATAACAGAGCATTAGGATGGATTCGGCTATTTTGGTTCTTTTTTTTTTTTAATGTAGTCTCATCATTTTTATCTATGTATACCGTCTATTGACTTTCTTAAGGGGAAAAGTGATCTGGCCACGATAACACGAGAATCGCAGGCACGCATTCAATGTGATCAAGATTGGCACTGACTCCAAAAAAAAATCTAAACCCTTCTGTTGCTACTAACAAAAAGATATTAAATAAAAATTGATTCTGTTCCTGGCCGGATAATCAGAGCAAGCTCATATTGACTCAAATATTACAGCGTTAATTAATGTAAAACACACTGCTCGTTTAATGACTTGTGTAATGTTCAGTGAGAAAAAAAGATACATCAGAGGTTGTTCACCTACTTTTCAACTTTTGCTGGTGTTATCTGTCCTTACCTGACCTATGGAATCTCAACTATGAAATGTGCATGTATTAAATAAAGTATCTGGATGGGGAAGGCATTTTATCAGATTCAGCCCATAAAATGAAAATCACTCATCTAGAACGTATGCGCGATGAAGGGAAAAAAAGGGGGAAGGGATGGGGGGGTACTTCTCCCAAAAAGTGGGTATATTGTCCAACGCTGACTGGCACAACGCTCTATTTAAAAAAAAAAAAAGTGAATAAATAAGTAGTTTTTCAATGATCGGTGCTATAGAGTAGTCAGAATAAACTATTCAATTTAAAAAAAAAATTAAACGTGGATTCATTCCTACAAAAACGATTACGTTCAAATGGACCCTACATTTGGGTTCATTGTAAGCATAATCCTACATTACACACACGCAAACACACACACACATATACACATATTTTTCTACTTCGGTGTTCATGTACAGCTATAGTGTTGATTTTAATAGTATACTTTTTATTGTGTATCAGTTAAGTTGCATGAGTTTCACAATACACACAGTTAACACAACAAAAGATACTTTTGTACAGAAATTTAACTTTTTTACAATGGCGTGAATAATAAACTAGAAGCCAACAAGCAGAAAAAAAAACCCTTCTGACATCTGGGAGTAATACAACAATTAAATAGGTCTGGGACAGTCTCGGGTATGCTATAATAACTGCAAGTTGATATATCACCGGTATTTATTATATATATATATATATATATATATATATATATATGTGTGTGTTGTACAGAGATTAATGTCGTATACACATTACCGTATTAAAAGTACAATAAGGTACTGGGAGTGTACCATTAACATTACATTGTGATGTGTATTACTTCTTGTCATGCAGCAAACAAAAAACCCTGAGCCCAATTTTGAAAACAGGAAGTGGCCCAAGCTGTTTCGTTGCATAATGTTGAGCCTAAACTGAAAACAGCAGTTATTCAAGCTGTTTCGTAGCTTAATGTTCTGAGCCTGAATTAAAACAAGCGCGGCCCAAGCTGTTTCGTTGCTTAATGTTCCGAGCCCAAACTGAAAAACAGCAAGTGGCCCAAGCCGTTTCCTTGCTTAATGTTCGTTCTCTTTTTTATTGTTTTCAATTAACGACACGTCCGCTACAACGAGAATGTGTACGATGACCACTGGACATCAGATGGATACCAGAGGTCTAATATTTGTGGGCTGAAGAGATTGAGCGCCAGTCGATTCAATAATAATATCCGATGGCTCATTTGAAATATAGTGAAGCCGTGTGTAACCAAACAGAAATGGTCTGGCATGTTTATGAGGTACGCAGATAAGGGGTTGTGGGGGGGGCAGGTAAAGTTAAGAAGAAATTGGAAGGTACCGTGTGTTGCTTGTGGTCTGTGGTGCGAGGGGAGGGGGTAGAATGATAAAACTAATCACAACGAGCAAAAGGGTATAGGCTCCATACAATCACGTCATGCGAAGGACGAACAATGTCAGACTAAAGACAAAAACAAATGTCTCGATAAAATTCACCAACTACCTACGTCACAAGGGCAGCTAATTGACTGCACAACTGCTGTACAAGGGACATAACTTTAAAAAAAATTAAAAATATTCTGACCTAACAAGTTCGATTGCTCGTTTTCAAGGTGACATTTCAAATGTTAGTAATAACAGTACGTGGTGCAAGGCCTTATTAACAATTATAACTTTTAATGATCTAGTTTGCATGTAATTAATTACACGTATGATGACATCAAATCGCTTTAAGAAATATTTTACAACTGCTGCACCGTACCTAAGGACATGGATCTGGCTCAAAAGTTTGGGGGAAGTGTTAATGAAAAAAATACAATGTGTCCAATAGGGTTATGACTTTTTTGTAACCTCTTATTTACATGGCAAGAAAAAGGTGACTTTTAATGAGTGTATATTAAATAACCTTTTCTGAAAGACATTTGAAAAACCTTCCGAACCAAACCATAAAACGAATATTATATATTAATATATATAACACAACACTGTAATGGAAAGTTTCATAAGAACAACAAGTGCAATGCATGTAAGCATGAGTATAGAGATGTCCAAAATATGAATGATAAAGTTGAAGGACAGCATAGGGAAATATAAATTAAGTTTTATGCTTCATCATTAGTGTAGAATAAAACAGTTAATAGTGTCTTTGAAGTCTCACAAACGTGGAACAATATCTGTATTAATTGTATAGCTCTTTCTGCATAGCAGTTACTTCGTTCTATACTAGGTAGTGCTTATCTTCATAGACCTAGGTGCTTCGTGCTATCTCTTCTTCGTTTCAGTATCATGCAAAGCAGGTGCTAAAACCCTTTTCCTATTTTCCAGTCCCTTTGATCTGAAAAACTATACTTCCAGGGACTACATGTCCTCGCTATGAAAGTACACACAAGTTCAAATTTCGTTTTCATTTTCCGGAATTGCCAGAAGTGCTAGTAGCACGCAATTTGAATTCAACGAGCATTACTTAAAGTCACGTCAGTTTTCGGTAAAGTGAATTACTGAAAGGTTTTGGATTTATTCTACAGGAATATCTGCGTCAATGACAAGAAGTCTCGCGTCGTCTTTTCCATCCTTTTGTTTTCTACATGATATCTGAACTACTATCTTGAGAATCATGACCTCTTTAAGTAACTCGTATTTAGTTTGAATAGACGTTTCCCTGCCGAAAACAGACCCGCAGCGGCTTGAGTACTAGGGCCCAAACATGAAGCTGGCGTCTTATGTACTGGAGGGATTTGATTTATCCACTGTTCTGCTTATAGTAATTTAGCAGCTTGCGTACCACAGCTCATTTTTGCCGCCAGAATTTGTATTCTTGTATCGTACATTACTTCCGAATGCTGTTGAGAGTTCGTATTCAGCTAGAACAGCCCTATCTTATTCGCAGTAAATATTGTTCTGCTTTTCCATTTGTCGAGACAATATGGTTAATTTAATTTTTCAACGGTTTTACAGTAAAACAAACTTGTTTTTCTCCTTCTATTCTTTTTCTGGTCAAAATGTATGCACCATTCAAAATTTTGGTAAGCTGTTTTATAAACTGCAACTTCAACAAATCTGCTTATTTATACACTCCTGACTGGCAAGGAGCTTCAATATTGGGAGAGGTTCGCTTATTATTTTTAAAACTTTACAAGCTTTATTTTTTTAATAAATTTGCTTTTCTACAAAATTAATTACAAAAAGACGAATGAAATTAAAAGAATACAGTATTCCTCAAATCAACCAAGCAGACTTTCCTAATTCCAAGTAGACCATCCGTGACAATTAATGTCTGTGGTATCATAAGATTTGATTATTGTTGGTACAGTTGCAGTAGACGCATAATACATTCAAACAGTATTAAAATTTAAAATAAACTTTTTTTATTTATTTTTGTTTCAGACATTATAAAAAAATACCCTATAAAGTCTTGATGTAATTAATGTAATTAAATATTGTTAATGCGCAATCCATAAAGAAGTAATTTTATTGAAAACCCTTCTTATTTGTAAAACATGAGCAGGGGAAGGTTTTAGTGGAAATAGGTAAATTAATATTATTTTCATATTTTTAGATCACAATAGTTCATTAAAAAAACGCCATGTAAAACAAGATTCTGAAAAAAAAAATGTAAAAAGTACAAAAACCCTAGTGTCCAAATAAAACTACCTGTGATTATGGTATACTTTAACCTGATGAAATTTTCACAAATTAATATTACTAAATAATGCAAATACTTTTTTTTAATACTAAGAAAGATAGATAAATACACAGAGACATCATTAAGTCGCCAATTTGTCCATGGCCGCTTATTTGTCCCAATTTTTATTTCTAAATACGACACAACTCTGAGGGAAGGGACAGTATAAAAAATATAAGAGTTGTCTCTTTGCGTTAGGGGAGATAAAAGACAGAAATAGAGATATGCAAATTATTTATATTTTTTTAACAAAATATTAAATGCAGACAGATAAATATATCAAAGTATATACATCATTCAGTAGCCCGACTATTCACTGGGCTGGTGGCTCACTTAATTACGCTGATCAGATCCATGTTGGACAATCTATGAGGGGGCGGGGATGGGGTTACATAAGGGGAGACAACAAAAAACCGCTTTGGTGTACAGATACAATGACCGCACTCACCGCTGTGTGTGTGCGACTGTCTTGAGTGTACCACGTGTTGATGTATAAACATGTGTCGGTTACTTGTGACCTTTATTTACCATCAAGTGTCCTTTTTCCTTCAGGTCAATACTGTTGTATTCTCGCCAATCTTAACATCATAGTGTTTGCATACGGCAAACAAGCTGACACATTATACCCAGAAGTCATCATTGATTTTTATCTAGTTTATGGAACGTCACTTGGATGATACATTATTGTCTTTTAGGCGGCGGTCCCCTTTTCAAACTTTTCACTCTTCGCGACACACTGTGACAATTAGTCATATTTGTTGCGACACACCAGACAATAGTTATATTTGTCGCGATACACCATAAGAAAATCATTTAGTTTTTCGCGACTCACCTGCAATGAAGAAGTACAGATTTTAAAAAATAGGAATAAAAAGCGCTTGCAATATGATTTCTCACCTTTTTACTTCCAGAATGACAAAACTTTTTTGTTTTGTAACATGTAGAGTTGTAAAATATGCATACGTGAAGATTCTCGAGCAATTAATTATCAATTTATTTGCGTGGTCTAACTGTAAAATTCAATAGTTCGCGACCCACAGTTTGAGATTCACTGTCTTAAAGATTTGGAGGGTGTGCGTGCGTGTGGGGATGTGGGGGACAGTAGCCGTGAACATGCTGACAGCGAACTATAAACAGCAACACAGAAGATGTGGAAAAAAATTAGACGAAATACTATTTTTTTCCTGTTTTTTTAAAAGTAATCCAGGCTCTTCAATGTTCAATATCCTTGTGTAATATCAGTTTGGTACAAGTAGAAAGTGGTATCAGTTCTGAGAATCCTGGTATGCTAACATCAAATGTGTCACTGAGATTCATGCAAAGCGGTTAATCCTTGTGTGAACTAGTCTGGAAAAATTCAGCTATGTTGAATTACCTTGATATAATTAATACGATGGTTTAATGTTAGTTATCGGTAGAATAAATTTTTAAAAAGTCAAGGTCTTTTGGCCTAAATGGTCATCGGGGCAGATGAAGTGCAGAACTGAATCTGTTTCTACAACCTCGGCATATGTAGGGAATTGTATGGTCAGCACAACGCCCAGCCGCTCTTTACTTCCCCCAACTTAAGTCGTGCCCATTTAAAGTTGGGTGACATGTGGGACGACACTGAAACAAATTTCACCTGAATAATTTCCCATGGTCCTCACCGTAGATCGAACCTATATTCCCCAGATCGACAGTCGAGTATCTAAATCGCTCGGCCATCCGTCCCACACAGAATAAATAAAATGTATGTTAAATTTCGCAATGAAAAGAGCAATAACGGTACTTGTGTTAGTCACTCAATACTTTATTCAATGTTAAAGTAGGACAAAGCACGTCAGCATGATTCTATTTATTAGAATTATCAACTGATTCCATCTAAATAATAATTATTATTTTGTATTGTAATGCATCGTTGAAATTTAAATTGAGAATAAAATCAAGAAAAGTGGAGAAATGTTTTCAACTTATTATATTTAGTACGGTAAGAAGGTAATTCCAAGATGGTGGTCTTTTCCAGGAATGCGCTCTCCATTTTCAACTTTGTTGTAGTGGCAAGGTACTCCCAAGATGGAGGTCTTTTTTCCCGCGAATGCGTTCTCCAGTAGTGTTGTTTTTTTAGTCCCAGGTCATATTTTAGTTTCCATAGTTTTTATTTCATTTTTTCTGTAATTATTTGTTTTGTCTAGTTTTAGTCTGCTTCTAATTTTAGTTTTAGTTCTCGTGTGACGAAAAAGTCAACATTTTCGTTAACGGTATTTAGTTTTAGTTTTCGTGAACGAAAACAAATATTCTCCAGTTGGCAAAGAGTATAAAGTATGGGTCCATCAGCAGCACCATATTTATCCCAACGCCCGTCACTAAAAACACACATGCAAACAACAGGCGTCTATCTGTGATTAGTGCCAATATTACAGCATATCGTCACCAAGACGTCAATCAAAATTGATCTCAACTGCATGACAGAATGTTTTCAATGATCTCAACTGGATGACGGAATGTTTTCAATGATCTCAACTGGATGACGGAGTGTTTCCAATGACTTATTGTGATTGTGTACAATTTATTTTACATTTTTCTTTCTTTTTCCCGAGAAACGAAAGGTTTCTTAGAGTGGGTCGTGAAATAGCGAAAATATGAAAACCACTGATAGATGATAACACAAAAAAAAATATACTTACTTACAGACGCATAAACAGACAGATAGATACACGATGTGAACATTGTAACATTATATAGATTACAACGTGTCCATTCTAGAGGAGGGAAGAATGCAGGTAATAAACATTCAGTCAACACCCATTTCACTGGCAACAGTGTTGATGAACTGCTGAACTAGGTCAATGGTAAAATGCCGTCCACATAGGTCTGGCTAGTACGGTGCCAGAATTCCAGGCAATCGGTCATAAAACGTCACTAGGGTTTATGGGGGGGGGTCGTCAAAACCCTGGCTTTGCTGAAGCCTGCAGGACATGAGTGTCTCTCAACAGTGTGGATTGGGGGGGGGGGACAGCGTCGTCAATAAATGTGTCACTAGATAGTCACAGATAAATGTGTCACTAGATAGTCACAGATAAATGTGTCACTAGATAGTCACAGATAAATGTGTCACTAGATAGTCACAGATAAATGTGTCACTAGATAGTCACAGATAAATGTGTCACTAGATAGTCACAGATAAATTTGTCACTAGACAGTCACAGATAAATGTGTCACTAGAGTCACAGATACATGTGTCACTAGAGAGTCACAGATACATGTGTCACTAGATAGTCACAGATAAATGTGTCACTAGATAGTCACAGATAAATGTGTCACTAGATAGTCACAGATAAATGTGTCACTAGATAGTCACAGATAAATGTGTCACTAGATAGTCACAGATAAATGTGTCACTAGATAGTCACAGATAAATGTGTCACTAGATAGTCACAGATAAATGTGTCACTAGATAGTCACAGATAAATGTGTCACTAGATAGTCACAGATAAATGTGTCACTAAATAGTCACAGATAAATGTGTCACTAGATAGTCACAGATAAATTGTAATAAAAGCTGCAATTGGAGTTTACATACGTATGTCATCTCTTTTGAAATCTAAACATTATCTGAATGTATGAATATATTTGTGTGTACATTACCAGCCTCACAATCATTTCTAAAACTATGTTTGTTGTGAGATCATTACAATCTTAAATCTACTGAAATCGAGAGGGGATGTCTTACTTTAAAGAAGTGCCTGAAACTGAATACAATTGTGCAGACGTGGATCTACACAATTAAAAGTAGTTCAGCCCCCTACCCCCGCCCCCCCCCCTGTCCCCCATTGACTCCTTTCCTTACATTCTCCAATTCTGGAGTCAGTTACAAGTCTCTCCCACTGCACCCATTGAAGTATGGAGTGACACCTGCTTCAAGTGTCTGGAATTTATTTTTTGTTAAAGTCTGGAGACACGCCTAAAAAGAATCCGGTAATGTGAACACGGCATGACTCAATCTTGACGCCATTTTGTTGTTTTTTATTTGGCCTCATGTTTTATTGTTACACAACCAAAAGTATTCAAGTAAACTTTTCCATTTCTGTCTGGGAATAATTCTGGATTCTTTGTAATTGACTCCTCGCCACGGAGTAAAGTCCATGATTGCAAGTCCATCTGTTTATATGACATAGATATATTTACCTGTGCATCGTTTTAATAAAGAACCAAAATGTGTTTACATGCCTCCCACACCCAGGTTACAAGATTATATAGTATAAATATGTTTACTTTGGTCAGGCACTTTATATTGTTGACTGAATCTCTCGCAGCAATAAGACAATAAATACAGCGACCAGTTTATAAACTAAACAATATAGATGTGTGAAGATTTTTTCTCACAGTACCGTAACATACACCACAACGTGAGATCCACAGTAAACAAAGCACTTGATACACACCACAACGTGAGATCCACAGTAAACAAAGCCACTTGATACACACCACAACGTGAGATCCACTGTAAACAAAGCCACTTGATATTACATAATAAGCAGAGTTTCCAGAATGTTTTAAACTAAAACCGCCGAAACGCACAGGGAAAGTAGCCAAAGCCGCCAGAGTAATTTATTACACCCGCCAAATATTGTATTATTGACAAGTGATAGATATAACCTCTGCAAATAACAATAGAGAGGGATATAAATAACAAGCAACCCCCTCCCCCTCGGTTTTATCTGTGTTTAAGCTTTGAAGAGTGTGATATATATATATATATATATATATATATATATATATATATATATATATATATATATATATATATATATATATAATCTCTGAGACAAGTAGGTAAACGAAGGAAACACTAATCTAAAAAGCGTGGACACATACAACTTAATTTATCCTGAGACATGTATAGGCCACCTCTAGTAAACGTTGTTCTCTGATACTCTGAGGATGTCACGATTTAAGGTGTGTATCCTTGCAGCGAGCTGTATCTTGTCTTTCTAAAGTACCATAAGGTCATTCTATAAAAGACTTGCGGTAATAAGTTGTGATTTCAAAAAAAAGTGGATGTAATGTTTAGATGTTTTCGAATGTACTTAGTTTTAAACAAATGTACAATATTGTTTATTTTTTTTTTAATGTCTTTTCATTCATTTTATTTACTTTTAAAAGATGTAAGGCTGCGTGTAAAACGTCAATAGCAGCCAAAAATCCGCCAGGCAGTCAAACAAAAAGAAATCAGGCCACGACCCAATAAACACCGCCCAAACTGGAGGGGGGAACCGCCAAGCTGGCAATCCTAATCATAAATATGAATATGTAAGCCGCACTACAAGTTTGGCGGAATATAGAACAAAATTAAAAAAAAAAACACATAATGAAACGAAACAAATAAACAATAGACTAATAAAATTTTAAATTCCTAAGCTAGCAGATTCTAGCAGATTCATCTCTCGACCAATCCCCTCACCACAGATTAGATGTTAAAAATAAAAATAATTTTTCAAGCGTCCTCATCTGTCACCCCCAACCTCGCCAACCCCTCTCCCCTCCTGAACCTCTTCTGAATGCGGCATTTCAAAGTTGACTGGGGATGAGATAAGGAACCACAAGACAAACTTAAGATTTGTTCAAGTAGTTAGAATCGGGAGAAAAAAAAAGGCGGGGGGGGGGGAATAAGTCACAGCCACGGAGGTCTTATCGGTGCTCGACACACACACGCACGCTCGCACATCCACACATAGTAAATGCCGTCTCCAACTAGGACCAAATTTCGCTCGTACCTTTCTCTTGGTCTCCTTCAGCCCACTGCCCCCTCCCTCCTCCCTTTTTCCTACCATCTCTCCCCCCCCCCCCCCCCATCAATCCTGTACCATGAATACCTGAATGTCACAGGCGCTAAGGGAAGGAGAAGTAAAAATAAAAGGACGGGGGAAGGGAGTGGGAGGGGGGTGGTCAAGGGGAAGGGGGGTGAACTCTAAAAAAGATGTAACCGAGTATCAATGCAACGTATTTGTCCAAGTTCTTGTGGACTTCTTCTATCTCAGTGTGCGAGGCACGCACGGGTCTACTAAACTGACAGAATTGTCCAAAGGTTAAAATAACAACAACCAACAAAAAGGTAGCAGGGGCTGGGGGGGGGGGGTCGAGGAGAGAAGAAGGGGGTAATTAGGAGGACGAGAGCAGTAAGAAGGGAGTGAATGCACCGTGAATGCATGTATTTATAGAGAATGACTGGGGTAAATGTATGTATTTATAGAGAATGACTTGGGTAAATGTATGTATTTATAGAGAATGACTTGGGTAAATGTATGTATTTATAGAGAATGACTTGGGTACATGTATGTATTTATAGAGAATGACTTGGGTAAATGTATGTATTTATAGAGAATGACTTGGGTAAATGTATGTATTTATAGAGAATGACTTGGGTAAATGTATGTATTTATAGAGAATGACTTACTTGGCTGTCACAGGCGGTACTGTAGTTCCGCTGAATAAAGTCAACACACACACGACTTGTATATAGCCTACTGACCAACTGGTACAACAAAACCCACCATCCCCATCACTCTAAGTGACAGTACCTGTTTAGTGTGTGCCTATTTGCGTGTGCTCATTATTGGTACTCACTCAGTTGTGTTGATCACAGAATGCACGTGGATTTCAGGTAGTGTCCATAAACACACAATCATGCTAATAAAGAGAGAGACAGATAGAGAGAGGCAAATAGACAGAGAGAGAGAGAGACCAGGACAGACAAAAAGACATAGAAACAGATAAGAGATACGTGCATACAGACGAAATAGACTAATGATTAACTAAATGTCTTCTAGAAAAATCGAGATAGAGGTATCAAGACAGACAGACAGATAAGCAGATAGATAGAAATATATATATATATATATATATATATATATATATATATATATACATAGAGGGAGAGAGAGAGAGAGAGAGAGAGAGGAAGAGATATGGAGATAGATAGAGAGACAGATAGAAGTGATAAAAACGTAATGTGTGCTGCAGACCATACAGAGATCTCGTTGAACAATGGCTTGACTTACGTTCGTATCGGAATGGCTGATCACACGGGCCTAGGCTATGATATTTATATCGAACACAAAGTCTCTCAACACTCACTCTATCTATCGACCATCTATGTAAGGCTGCAGTCAGAGATAAAACCCTACATTGTGCTCAGTAAGATGGAAGACACGGTGAATGGTAAAAAAAACAACAGTAGGAACCCGGAACTTTGTCATAGACTTTAAAAAATTAAAGAATCACTGTCTTAAGTCTTCACCCAGTCAATAGTATTATTGATGGATTGTTTGTTGTCATCTACGAGTACTCTAAATAAAGGAACTTAGTGGGCGCAGATAAATGTATGACGTAATGATGGTGAGTGACCGGTGACAGATGCAGCATGTATGACGTAATGATGGTGAGTGATCGGTGACAGATGCAGCATGTATGACGTAATAATGGTGAGTGATCGGTGACAGATGCAGCATGTATGACTTAATGATGGTGAGTGATCGGTGACAGATGAATGTATGACTTAATGATGGTGAGTGACCGGTGACAATTGATGTATGACGTAATGATGGTGAGTGACAGGTGACATATGAATGTATGACGTAGTGATGGTGAGTGACCGGTGACAGAGCGCCAGAACAGACCGTTATGGGAGTAGACCGCTTCACTTTATAATAATAAAAAAAATAAACCATCGAACTTCGATGTACCAAAACAGTTCAACCAATCAAAATCACCGTTCACAATAGTGTGTGTGTGTGTGTATGTGTGTCAGTTTTGATGTGAGGGAAGGAGGGGGTAAAACAAAAATCAAGGAAATGTTTATAGAAGGTCATTCATCACAACACCCATACCTGCAAATAATAATTATCAGCATTAAGACTATCATGCAGTATTATCAGCATTAATTTATCATATTGTATTCTAGAAAAGTAGATCGCCTGATTTACGACACACGTTCAACCATAACACAGATCTTATATATGTACTCTGTGTGTGTGTGTGTGTGAGCGAGTCATTTCAAGCAAGTGGATCTCTCTCTTTCTTTTAATGAATTTGTGACACTGCCATCGACCCCGGGGGGGGGGGTGTCAGGGTGGACAAGAGGGCCCCTCGATAGTGGGGAATTGTTGTTTGGTGCAGCAATAAGTTGGGTTGCTCCTAAGCTGTTGGCAACGCCACTGAACAATGATTTTGTTTATGCAGTTGGTCATTGGAGGCACTCGCGCCTGCTAGCTCGGCTCCACGTGAAGCAGAGATATTCTTATATTAACCTGAAGCAGAGATATTCTTATATTAACCTGAAGCAGAGATATTCTTATATTAACCTGAAGCAGAGATATTCTTATATTAACCTGAAGCAGAGATATTCTTATATTAACCTGAAGCAGAGATATTCTTATATTAACCTGAAGCAGAGATATTCTTATATTAACCTGAAGCAGAGATATTCTTATATTAACCTGAAGCAGAGATATTCTTATATTAACCTGAACAAATAAGTGGTAGAACGCATGAGTGAGAATCTTGGGTTCAAGCCCAGGGGTGAATGCGAAGACAGTTGTTGAGTAAAGACATCGTACTGTAAAGCCATTCAAGACAACATATTTAAAAATCAGTCAGGCTGTACATGGTCACGTGACATGAGCTATTCCAATGGTCACGTGACAAAAGCTTTACTTTTTCCCCAACCCATATAGTGAGTCCCACACAAAGTGAGTCTGGAGTCCCAGTGTGAAATTCACTGACGAGCTCATGGTTTGCAACTAACTAACCTTTATAATTAAAATAATCTCTCTCTCACACACACACACAATGCTGACTAACTTATTGTGTACAAAGACTGTCTAGTAGTCAAGTGGACTAAACATTTCAACTGCTTAAAATAACAAGAAAACAAAAGGGCAAAAAAAATGAAAAAAAGGGGGAGGGAAGGGGTGTAAAGAGAAAACGAACAATAACACTACAATGATTGTCATTTGTTGTACATATCAATAGAACAGGACAATCTCTGTAGAACTAGACAGCTTGGACGTGAATACTCCATAGAACCTGACTGAATGACTGTGATTGTAGAACCAGACTATATGACTGACGCACAGCCAGGCTATATGAGTGATGTACAACCAGGCTATATGACTGATGTACAATCAGGCTATATGACTGATGTACAACCAGGCTATATGACTGATGTACAACCAGGCTATATGACTGATGTACAATCAGACTGACTTCTGTCCCAAGTAGAAGGACGCCGTCAGAGCCAACCACCTGCATCTAAATTTAGAAAACGTAAAATGAAAAAAAAAATGCCCATACCACAACAAGTAGCTGCGAGGCAAACTGATAGTATGGGGGGGGGGGGGTCCAAAGGTGGATTGCCAACTCCTGCCCGCTTTTAAAGAGGTGGCTGTTGTGGACGGGGTGGGTGGGTGGGGGTGCTACGAGTGCCAGAAGGCCGCGTTTAAAAGTCTGTCAACAAAGAAACACGAAAAATTCCTCCAAAAAAAAAGAAAAGGTGCAGTGAACATGAAAAGGGGTGGGTGGACAGTGAATCGGCCAAGATGCAGAAAGCTTCACTTTAGTTCAATCCCCTTCCTTCCAACCTTTTTTTTTTTCTTTTTTCTAATATTGCACTGAAATGTCAAAGTCTGTCTGGGATAAAAGTCTGTCTGGGGTGGAAGTCCAGTGCGTGACGCGACGAACGTCTGCAAGCGGAAAACTGGCATGCTTGACGGTGAGATAATTACTCACCTGGAAGGGGGGGGGATGTGCTTGCTCCGTCACGGTTGGTTGAACGGATATTAAACGTGGCTCTTAAATGGAGCCTGAAAGTGCCGACCTAGATTATAAGACCGTTCCAGGCTGCTCTGTAAACATGGCGTGAACGACCAATTACCAAGGGGTGAACGTGATACATGGCATCCCATTCCAGTTTGATTGGGACAACAAAATATTTATTTGGATAATTTGTAATAAATAAATATGAGCAGAAATAAATAAGGGGACTATTTTTATTTTGTCTTCTAGTGTAAAGTAGTTTAGTGTGGTGTAAAGTAGTTTGGTGTGGTGTAATGTAGTTTAATGTGGTGTAAAGTAGTTTGGTGTGGTGTGATGTAGTGTAGTGTGGTGTGATGTAGTTTAGTGTGGTTTAAAGTAGTTTGGTGTGGTGTGATGTAGTTTAGTGTGGTGTAAAGTAGTTTGGTGTGGTGTGATGTAGTTTAGTGTGGTGTAAAGTAGTTTAGTGTGGTGTGATGTAGTTTAGTGTGGTGTAAAGTAGTTTAGTGTGGTGTAATGTAGTTTTGTGTGGTGTAAAGTAGTTTAGTGTGGTGTAAAGTAGTTTGGTGTGGTGTAAAGTAGTTTGGTGTTGTGTAATGTAGTTTAGTGTGGTGTAAAGTAGTTTGGTGTGGTGTAAAGTAGTTTAGTGTGGTGTGATGTAGTTTGGTGTGGTGTTATGTAGTTTAGTGTGGTGTAAAGTAGTTTGGTGTGGTGTGATGTAGTTTAGTGTGGTGTAAAGTAGTTTGGTGTGGTGTGATGTAGTTTAGCGTGGTGTAATGTAGTTTAGTGTGGTGTAAAGTAGTTTGGTGTGGTGAGATGTAGTTTAGTGTGGTGTGATGTTGTTTAGTGTGGTGTAAAGTAGTTTGGTGTGGTGTAATGTAGTTTAGTGTGGTGTGATGTAGTTTAGTGTGGTGTAATGTAGTTTAGTGTGGTGTAAAGTAGTTTAGTGTGGTGTAATGTAGTTTAGTGTGGTGTAAAGTAGTTTAGTGTGGTGTGATGTAGTTTAGTGTGGTGTAAAGTAGTTTGGTTTGGTGTGATGTAGTTTAGTGTGGTGTAAAGTAGTTTGGTGTGATGTAGTTTAGTGTGGTGTAATGTAGTTTAGTGTTGTGTAAAGTAGTTTAGTGTGGTGTAAAGTAGTTTGGTATGGTGTAAAGTAGTTTGGTGTGGTGTGATGTAGTTTAGTGTGGTGTCAAGTAGTTTGGTGTGGTGTGATGTAGTTTAGTGTGGTGTAAAGTAGTTTAGTGTGGTGTAATGTAGTTTAGTGTGGTGTAAACTAGTTTAGTGTGGTGTAATGTAGTTTAGTGTGGTGTAAAGTAGTTTAGTGTGGTGTGATGTAGTTTAGTGTGGTGTAAAGTAGTTTGGTTTGGTGTGATGTAGTTTAGTGTGGTGTAAAGTAGTTTGGTGTGGTGTGATGTAGTTTAGTGTGGTGTAATGTAGTTTAATGTTGTGTAAAGTAGTTTAGTGTGGTGTAAAGTAGTTTGGTGTGGTGTGATGTAGTTTAGTGTGGTGTTAAGTAGTTTGGTGTGGTGTGATGTAGTTTAGTGTGGTGTAAAGTAGTTTGGTGTGGTGTAAAGTAGTTTGGTGTGGTGTGATGTAGTTTAGTGTGGTGTTAAGTAGTTTGGTGTGGTGTGATGTAGTTTAGTGTGGTGTAAAGTAGTTTGGTGTGGTGTGATGTAGTTTAGTGTGGTGTAATGTAGTTTAGTGTGGTGTAAAGTAGTTTGGTGTGGTGTGATGTAGTTTAGTGTGGTGTAAAGTAGTTTGGTGTGGTGTGATGTAGTTTAGTGTGGTGTAATGTAGTTTAGTGTGGTGTAATGTAGTTTAGTGTGGTGTAATGTAGTTTAGTGTGGTGTAATGTAGTTTGGTGTGGTGTAATGTAGTTTGGTGTGGTGTAATGTGTTCTTTAACAATAATTTATTTGTTCATCTGGTGTATTCATTGAGCATCCCCCCACACACACAGGTCGTGAGATAGCAGGGGGCTAGGTCGAAATAATTTCAAACTTGGAACTAATTAGCTAACAAGTTGTAACTTAATTATACATTCTCTAGAATACATGTGCTAGTCGAATGGTCGAAATATTCATTAGAATACATGTACTAGTCGAATGATCGGAATATTCAGTACAATTAGCTAATTTAAACGAACAATATTCGCTAAAGATCTAGCAAAGGTTGCTAATGATGATTCATTATAAATTCAATTCATACTTTTCAAACTATGGTCGTTAAGAATAGTTGAATTCAGTCAGTGAAGCATCAATAACGCTGTCAAACAGAAGAATTCAATGGTTCATAAGATTCCAACCAGTGGCATAACCAGAGGGCACTGTAATGGGGCTGCATATTGAAAAACCCCGCCCTGGGCGACCCATAGATGATCTCTGCTATTAAATTAAGACACAATTTTAAACTCTATATTGTTCTGCTATTAAATTAAGACACGTTATTGTTCTGCTATTAAATTAAGACACGCCATTAAACTCTATATTGTTCTGCTATTAAATTAAGACACGTCATTAAACTCTATATTGTTCTGCTATTAAATTAAGACACGTTATTGTTCTGCTATTAAATTAAGACACGTTATTGAACTCTATATTGTTCTGCTATTAAATTAAGACACATTATTGAACTCTATATTGTTCTGGGGCGACCCATAGACGATCTCTGCTATTAAATTAAGACACATTATTAAACTCTATATTGTTCTAGGACATAAGAGAGTGAATCTAATATTACAAGATACACGATTTTAAGAAACTTCTGTAAACAGACATGTTTATTCTATGCAACAAAGTGTATGTAACAAGTGTAACATCTTCCCTACCGTAGTGTGCTTAGTCGACCTCCATGTTATGTATGTCAGTGACAGAGGGACCACCAGTGGAATTAAATGTCAGTTGGCCTGGCAATGAAAATGTAAACCTCGTTAGACAAGCCCAATAATTGACATATTTTATTTAGAATTATGTGTATCAGTTACATGCATGGTAATAAGGCACTAAAAGTGTGTGTGTGTGTGTGTGTGTGTGTTGTTCCCTGTCTCAAAGGAAGATACCCCAGACTTTCTGTGGGTGCGTTCCGACAGCCCTACCCAATATATATGCTACCTACCATGCAAGTCAAACAGGTTGTACGTCAAAGACAGTTCATGTTTAATTTTTTTTTTATCAAAATGTCATGCTTTATAGATGAATGAGTTGTAAGTTGGTAAGTTTATTTTAAGCTAAAGATATACACCGTTCGAGAGATTTTTTTTTTTCCATGTTAATGTAATGAAAATATATTTCAGCCTGAAGTATGGCTTCAGTATCGCTCGGCTTCAGTATCGCACAGCTTCAGTATCACACGGCTTCAGTATCGCACAGCTTCAGTACCAAACGACTTCAGTATCAAACGGCTTCAGTATCGCACAGTATCAAACGGTTTCAGTATCGCACAGCTTCAGTATCAAACGGCTTCAGTATCGCACAGCTTCAGTATCAAACGGCTTCAGTGTCAAACGGCTTCAGTATCGCACAGCTTCAGTATCAAATGGCTTCGGTATCAAACGGCTTCAGTATCGCACAGCTTCAGTATCAAACGGCTTCAGTATCGCACAGCATCAGTATCACACGGCTTCAGTATCACAGGAGTATAGACACCACTGAGACGACATAAAGAAACTCATGATCCATACAATGTATGCAGTCCCCTAAACATATGTTGCAGATACTGTACTATAAACATATCTTACTGATACTGTCCCCTAAACATATCTTACAGAGACTGTCCCCTAAACATATCTTACAGAGACTGTCCCCTAAACATATCTTACATATACTGTCCCCTAAACATATCTTACAGATACTGTCCCCTAAACATATCTTACAGATACTGTCCCCTAAACACATCTTACATATACTGTCCCCTAAACATATCTTACAGAAACTGTCCCCTAAACATATCTTACAGAGACTGTCCCCTAAACATATCTTACAGAGACTGTCCCCTAAACATATCTTACAGAGACTGTCCCATAAAAATATCTTACATATACTGTCCCCTAAACCAGAGGTTTTCAACCTTTTTTATGTTGCGGACCCCACAGACATTCTAAGCTCGAGTGGCGGATCCCCATAGCCCAAGGCGCCCTGGCCTCAACTTTTCGTACCTCAGGTTGGACCAGAAAATGTCTTACGTTTGCGGATGCAATCTACTTAAATTCTACTCAACGGTAGACCTAGCCTAAGTGAGGCCAAAAACATGTAAAAAAAGAGGTTGGTCAGCATCGGTCCCCACTGCGGTAAAGCCAAATGGTATATATTCTGGATTATACTTGCACCGTTTTCTTTTTTGTTCGTCTTTGGCTGCTTGATCATCAGAATCTTCCAGGTTCTGGTCAGTTATCATCTTCACTAATTTCTCCATGCTACTAGCCTTGGACAGTTTATTTATACAAATATTGATAAACAAATGACCAACAACAGTTTAGTCCCGTTGACTCAGATCTCACAGGGAAAAAATTGGAGACAATGTTTCAGAGTAGAGACTGTAGAGAGGGTTAAAGAAGGTATCTATCTGTAAAATATTTCACAATCTGATGACGAAAACTCACATTTTAAAATTAAATCGACTACTATAATAAAACAAATCTCATCAAATATTTTGAACTCTGTACCAACATCTTAAAAAGTATTTGTCACATAAGCAAGTCACATAACAACAGAACAGCATAATAGGCATCAGGTTCATCGCTAGAATTTTTCACCGTTTCATTGATGCGTTAGCTAAAAGTCCCTATTATAATTATCACTGTGGCCTAATTTCATTTTAAAATTTTACGAAAAATCTACTTCCAACCAAAACAATCTGTGGGTTTCATTTTAAAATAACATGCGAAGTGTATACCAGCAATTTGATATCAAAAACTTTTGTCTAAGATTATTTCTAGGCCAATCTAGGCTTAGATTTAGATCTAGGCTCAGTAAGTAAGAAATACTGCCAAGATTACATGACTCAAAAACTCGCTGCACAAGTACATGTAGTATGCAGTCTAGTTCAGACTTCAAAGGAAAATATAATGAAATACCAGCGAAGTTTTCAATTCTACACACTGTTGTCTGTGCCTGAAACATTGACATAGCTAGTATTTTTTTCTTTAGCTAAAAGCTAACCAATCAACCAAACCAAACAATACTTAATACAAGAAAAATCACTACTTTCCTTGACTTGCCCACGGACCCTTTTGAAGCTCCCCACGGACCCCCAGGGGTCCGCGGACCACAGGTTGAAAACCTCTGCCCTAAACATATCTTACAGATACTGTCCCATAAAAATATCTTACATATACTGTCCCCTAAACATATCTTACAGATACTGTCCCATAAAAATATCTTACATATACTGTCCCCTAAACATATCTTACAGATACTGTCCCCTAAACATATCTTTAAAACATAGTTATACCTCAAAAACATGTCTTAAGACACAGGTATTAAGTATTTTTTCTTAAGACACATCTTTGAGACATGTTTGGTGGCGTTGACACAGTTAATAGTCGAATCACAAATATCAATTTGAAATACCCCACTTTTTGTTGTCTTGCAGGCCAAAAGATCTGTTAAGGCCCAAATTTTGGGTTTTCTTTCAAGCTCCAGATTAGAGAGCTGCACGGGATTGGGATTCCCGCGGGATTGGAAATAAATTTATCGGGAGTTCAATGGGATTGGTTTTGTTTTTGCGGGAGTCCCGTGGGTTTGGGTTTTGTTTGAGTGGGACTCTCGCAGACTTCTGATGAATCAATCAAATCGCACGGATGATCTTGGGATGATGTGTGATGTAGAATACACACCAAGTTCAGGGCCTTTCCTTGACATTCTTGGTATTTAGGTCAAAACGCTAGAGTAGATTTAGAGACAGAGACTATCCCCTTCGACGTTTTATTATAATAGATATCTAAGAGTTAGGAGTAATACCAATAAAGGTGACAAGGTGACAGACGACTTAGGACAAGGTGGGGAAACAATAGAATAGTAGACAGCAAAGGTGTGAAGACCGAGAGGCGACGTCGGACAGGCTAGTAGGGTTAACAATGATGACCAGGTGACGCTCCTAGAAAGATTAGATAGTTAGGAAAATACTGAAGGGATTGTGACGTACTTAGGGTAATTAGGGCACGGACGTTGGGGTATAAATAGGGGCTGGATTCGGACATTAGTTAATTAAGAGAAGTTAGGAAAAATTAGTAGTTATAAGGAGTTTTAGAGATCTCTAGTTAGTCAGAGTTGAGGCAGAGTGAATTATTGAAGTGTATTCATTTATGGACTTTTGTATTCTGATGAATTTCTGATGTACATTTATGTAAATTAATCGTTGTACTAACAACGCCTCGAGTTCGATTGGTTTTTGAGTTGTGACGAAAACGAGCTGAGCAAATAAAGTGGAAACAGCCAGACATACTTGCTTCTAAGTCTCTTTTTTAATTTTCAAATAATGGATAATAAAGCAAACATTCAAAAATTAATTTACGCAAAAAGCGAGCGTATGTTCAGTTTACGTAAATAAAAGATGGTAAGAGCAATATTTGGGAAAGTTTCAATCGTTTCGCGCATACGGATGGTGAGGATTGCCATTCGCAGTATGTACAAGATGTGATACATTGTAACTTGGAAGGCTGGTCGATGGGTACGAATGGTCTGTGGAAGCATCTCAGGGATTAGTAAAAACAGATTACCAGTTCCAAAACGCCATCCAATGACTAGCTTCATTCCATGTCAAGAGAAGATTGTTAAACAGGTTCCAGTTCGGGTTAAAACAGAAACTCACAAACACCATTGTTTCACGTGTGCTAACAAAGACATCAGGTCCTTTTCATTTGTCGAAGGCTGTGGTTTCCAAGAATTACGGCTGCAAAGTTGATAAACATTGGTGCAAAAATATGGGAATGTTCCTGTTAATGAGATTTTCCCTGTGCCTACGTTCACTGTTTCAAGGCTTGCATTTGGGTAATGTTGTGGAGAAAGAAAAAAATCTCCAGAAAGTGTTAATGACCTCTTATTTTTACAAGAACTTAAACTGTAAAACTGTTTATTTTACTTATTATCTTAAATGTTTTTCATGTATGTTTTTCGAGAGGATTTCTACAAACAAATTTTTAAACCATTTTTTATGAGTTATAAGAATATTTTTTTGACGGGCGGGTGGGACTGGGGGGGAATTTCTTTTTGGGAGCGGGTAGGACTTGTTTCTTGAAAGAAAGCGGGAGTGGGTGGGACTGGGTGTGATTTTGACTCCCGTGCAGCTCTCTACTCCAGATGCGGCATAAGTGTACAACGCCTACAGCTAAATTGCACCCTCTCCCCGAGTAATCAAATGGGGTGGAAACACGTCATCCTTAAATTTCCTTAACTGGAAATACACAGTGGATTTACATTTCCTGAGCCACGAGTGACTCAAGGTAAAACTGGCACTACGTTTAAGATGAATCGAGCTGCCATGAAAACAATTAGTTCTCTGTGTTGACATTTTTACCTGTCGACTTTTTTACGTTTTTTTTTATATGATGACTTATTTTTTTCAAACGAAAAGTATAGTCCACATCATAGTGGTTTTACAGTAGTCCAGGTGTGCGTCACAATAACAATACTAACAGTAAACTACCATGAATCTAAGAATACATATAAACAAATAAATGAACACTACAAAAAACTTAAATACGGTTTATTATATACTAGCTCAACTAGCTATACCCTGCAAAACCTTAGCATAGTTATACTCCCTTAGGTTTGATCAGTAGGCTTGGTAATTTTTGGTACGGACAGATCCGATATTTTCATGATTTTTATTACTATTGTTTACGTTTGACGATTTTAAACCGGAATCTGTTGGATTAATTCTTTACTTTCGAGGTTAACTGCAGAACCCACAATCCGCTGTTTATTTATATTAATATATATATATATTATATATATATGTTACAACAAACGACAAGAAATAAAAACGCTCTCTTTTTTTCATAACATACACGAGGACAGAAGTTTGAGGAGAAATGAAATTCTACGTAACAGAATTTTTTTACTCTGATAATTAAAGTAAACATTATTTAGAGAATGGTGGAAAAGAAAAAGACAAAAACAGAAATAAAGATACATGCATTCATTAAAACCATATAAGATATTGTTCTACTCAGTGACTGAAAGGTAGAGATGATCTGTAAAACCAGGTGAAGATATTGTTGTACTCAGTGACTGAAAGGAAGAGATGGTTGTAAAACAAGCTGGCTAAATGAATTGCGGGATGGTGGAAAGGGGGGGGGGGTGGCGGAGGGAGGGGTGGAGGGAGGGGTGGTGAAAGGGCGCGAGCAACGGCCGATGTAACAAGTGAAGGTAATAAACGGAAACTCCAGTGTGGTGTATCAAGGGTTATGATAATCACCGATGGTTGGGCCACATGAGTCAGTTTTTATGATCCGCTGGAAGCTAACCACCACCACCCACCCCCATCAAGTCGAGATCCGGCGTACAACTGTGACGACCAATGTATATCAATGAGCTTATGTGAACTTAACAGAGAAAAGAGGGATACTACTACAATACAATGAACAGATAGACATACTAATACAATACAATGAACAGAGAGATACTACTACAATACAATGAACTGATAGACATACTAATACAATACAATGAACAGAGAGACATACTACTACAATACAATGAAGAGAGACATACTACTACAATACAATGAAGAGAGACATACTACTACAATACAATGAACAGATAGACATACTAATACAATACAATGAACAGAGAGACATACTACTACAACACAATGAAGAGAGAGATACTACTACAATACAATGAACAGAGAGATACTACTACAATACAATGAACTGATAGACATACTAATACAATACAATGAACAGAGAGACATACTACTACAATACAATGAAGAGAGAGATACTACTACAATACAATGAAGAGAGACATACTACTACAATACAATGAACAGATAGACATACTAATACAATACAATGAACAGAGAGACATACTACTACAACACAATGAAGAGAGAGATACTACTACAATACAATGAAGAGAGAGACATACTACTACAATACAATGAACAGAGAGACATACTACTACAATACAATGAAGAGAGACATGCTACTACAATACAATGATCTGAGAGAGATACTACTACAATACAATAAACAGACAGACATACTACTACAATACAATGAAGAGAGATATACTACTACAATACAATGAAGACAGAGATACTACTACAATACAATAAACAGATAGACATACTAATACAATATAATGAACAGAGAGACATACTACTACAATACAATGAAGAGAGAGATACTACTTCAATACAATGAAGAGAGACATACTACTACAATACAATGAACAGAGAGACATACTACTACAATACAATGAACAGAGAGACATACTACTACAATACAATGAAGAGAGACATGCTACTACAATACAATGAACTGAGAGAGATGCTACAATACAATGAACAGAGAGACATACTACTACAATACAATGAACAGAGAGATACTACTACAATACAATGAACAGAGAGACATACTACTACAATACAATGAAGAGAGACATACTACTACAATACAATGAACAGAGACATACTACTACAATAGAATGAAGAGATAGATACCACTACAATACAATGAAGTACCCCAGCTGCCTCTGTAGTGCACAACACACACACAGGCATACACACACACACCATTTCCGAAGATCATTTCAGTCTAAGTCACAGAGTTGACTCTGAAAGATGTGCAGTGTGCGGGGGGGAAGGGCAGGGGGAGGAGGAGAAGGGGTGGGTTGGGGGTTCGAACAGGTTCCTGATGGTACATATCCACATAATGATGCCGTATAGATTTCCAATGATAGTTTAATACATAAGCATGGGGTGAGGGGTTCTCGCAGGGGAGTAGGGGGTGTATTCAGACAATGAAGTGGTTGGGGGGGGCAATGTTGGTACAATAAATGAGTGTGGCGACAGCTGTGATCACTCCAGCAGGTACTCACCACGAGTGTAAACAAACGCGGGTGAGGGGGCTAGTGAAGTAATCAAATGGAAGTTCTGAGCGATGCAGACTTTTTTTATCAGCCTGATTAAAACATATATGTGGACAGACTATTTAATAGTGTCTGTCTAACTTTATATATGTGGACAGACTATTTAATAGTGTCTGTCTAACTTATATATGTGGACAGACTATTTAATAGTGTCTGTCTAACTTATATATGTGGACAGACTATTTAATAGTGTCTGTCTAACTTATATATGTGGAAAGACTATTTAATAGTGTCTGTCTGTTGTTGAGGACAGACTATTTAATAGTGTCTGTCTAACTTATATATGTGGACAGACTATTTAATAGTGTCTGTCTAACTTATATATGTGGAAAGACTATTTAATAGTGTCTGTCTAACTTATATATGTGGACAGACTATTTAATAGTGTCTGTCTAACTTATATATGTGGACAGACTATTTAATAGTGTCTGTCTAACTTATATATGTGGACAGACTATTTAATGTCTGTCTGTTGGGGACAGACTATTTAAATAGTGTCTGTCTAACTTATATATGTGGAAAGACTTCTTTAATAGTGTCTCACTAACTTATATATGTGGACAGACTATGTTAATAGTGTCTGTGCTAGAATTATATGTGGACAGACTCATTTAATAGTGAAAATGTAATAACTTATATATGTGGACAGACTATTTAATAGTGTCTGTCTGTATGTTAAGACAGACTATTTAAATAGTGTCTGCTCAACTTATATGTGGAAAGACTATTTAATAGTGTCTGTCTGAATCTATATATGGATGACTATTTAACTCAGTGTCTGTCTAACTTATGTTGTGGGACAGACTTATTTAATAGTGTCTGTCTAACTTATATATGTGAACAGACTATTTAACAGTGTCATCTATCTGTTGATTGTGACAGACTATTTAATGAGTATCTGTCTGTTGTTTGTGGACAGACTATTTAATAGTGTCTGTCTGTTGTTGCGGACAGACTAATTATACTAGTAAAATCTGTCTGATGTTAGTTGGACAGACTATTTAATAGTGTCTGTCTATTGTTGTCAAGGACAGACTATTTAATAGTGTATGTCTGTTGTTGTGGACAGACTATTTAATAGTGTCTGTCTAACTTATACATGTGGACAGACTATTTAATAGTGTCTGTCTGTTGTGGACAGACTATTTAATAGTGTCTATTGTGTGAATGAATACTTTTTATATAATGTTTTTCTCTTATTGTGAAAATATATTGTATTTATTGCCAGTCTACAATCCCTTTCATCAGTATAGTTATTACGTCATTTGATAATATCACCCAACTAAAGAAAATAACAACAACAATTGATTTCTTAGTAAAACTGTGGCCAAAGTACATTTTGGCTCTCTAGACTCGCATTCTGGCTCTACTTCCTCATGCGGCTCTTTGTATGCGTAAATCTTTGTATGTGACTCTTCTTTGCTGCTCCCCATACTAATCCTTTTTTTCTTGCCCAATGTCATAAATTCTTTCATTTAAATCTTTGAAAAATGGAGCAGCTCTTGATGATAACAGACATTATAGTCATAGACATAATAGTCATAGACATTATACACAGGGACAGGAATGTGCCTCCCATTGACATCAAGCGGGACCGCCCCTGGCTTAGAACATCATTCACAGTGGTTTCTTTAAAACATTTCATAATACCCGATACATAGCTCTGAGCCAATAAATGTAACCCGATTAGCACTCAAAGTTGTATTACAGATAAATCTAATCTTAATCCTAATCCAAATATCATCCCTCATACTCACACAGACTCGTGCATGGTGTATCAGATAGCTAGAATACAAATATAACAACTACACTAACTGAAACAACCCTGCTTATAGTATTTCAAAGTGATAGAGGCCAATGCCGTTGAGAGAGTACAAAAGGATTGTGGGACTAGAATGCAAAATAGGCGCCGAACTAGGAATGTGGGCGCCGAAAGAGCACTGGTAAAGGTTTTTTTCAGTTCCCAAGCCGCCTAAATATAAACATCCCGCTCCTTTTTAGGGCGCGATGCACCGGCAAATCTATTATTCTCATGGTAGCAGTGATAAAGGAAGGTGAGACAAATTCATTATTGCACACTGGCATCAAGAGGAGACAACCCAACAATGTACTTTCAGCTACAAACAGCCAATAAACTATTCTTTAAAACTACAGAGGCAATAGGCAAAAAAATGCGTGTGTACATGCAACATATTATCACAATAGACATAGTGTATGCTAATAATGTATGGCAGTGGCCCCTTAACTTATTTCTCGCCGCGGACCGGTCTACGTTTGAAAATTTAATCGGGGCCCGCTGGGGAGGGGGAGGGGCAGTGGGGCCTTGAGTATTTATATTTTAGATAGTTTTGATTTACAATGTCACAGCCGCTCACGGCCGCTCAGCTCCCGTCCACTGAAAGTCTCACTAACCACCAGAAATTCTCACTAACCACAGAGAAATTCTACACTAACCACAGAGTAATTCTCACTAACCACAGAGTAATTCCTCACTAACCACGGAAAAAATTTTCTTTTAACTACAGAAAATTCTCACTAACCACAGAGAAATTCTCACTAACCACAGAGAAAAACACCACAGTAAATAAAACGGAAATAATCGAATGTTTCATGGGCGGCCCAGTACCATTTGATCCACGGACCGGTACCGGAGTTTAGGGACCACTGCTGTATGGAACAAACAACCCATATGTTACGGTATCTAAAAGCACAGTAAACTGTATGTTGCTAGTAACGTTATATGCACATCTAGTATAGCAGTACATGCATGTCAGAATCTATGTACGATAAAGACCTTTAAAATTTTATAGAGCGATTAGACTTGATGTAGAAACTCAACCAATAGTAAAGACACGGGTGTGCACATTATGAATAGTAATCAGGTTCGTTCCTAAACAGACCAGATGGCTTTAATAATAAAAGTTGCCAATACTTTACATGTAAATTCATAAAGAGGTTGAGGATATACCAGATGCAAAGATATAGAAACTTTCGATACCAAAAAGACCGACTTGATGAATGTAGAAGAAAAATGGAGGTGCGGGAGGAGGGGGTCAGAGGGACAAAAATCGGCAAGCCCCGCCCTGCCTCACTCAAACCAACCGGGATGTAGCAGGAGGTACTGCTCGCAAGTAGGCACAGGGCCGGATAGTGTGCAGCAGCGGAAAGACTGGTGGAGACAGCAGCGGCCCAGCTGTTCTTGCACAAAGCTGATAAACACTGGGAGAGAGAGGGGACAATAATCATTGGACTAGGGCAGCTGTAGGGGTCGGGGTGATGGAAGCTGAGGGGGTAATTAATGAAAGGGGGGGGGGGCGAGGATCTGAGAAGATCTAGGTGAAAACATGTTACAAACTCTTTTACTGTTGTTGTTGTTTAGATCCCCTCCCCCATGTGATATGTATTAATGTGTAGGTTTATTTTAACTGTTTCTAGTGGCTAGCACGTTTACTGGAGGTGATTGGGGGAAGGGTATGTGTGTATGTGTGTGGAAGTGGTGGAGCGGTTGCCAAGTCGTGGAAACGGAACGGGGAATGGGTTTGAATCCAAAAGCCTCAAGTCAATCAATACTGCAATAGTTTCAAAGGGAGCAAGTCGCTCGATGTAGTGAGGGAAAGGATGATTATATCCTAATCTATTTTTAGATGAGGACATTTAAACGGTGAAAAAAATGTAGATAGTGAAGTAAATGTCGTGTAGATACTGAAGTAAATGTTATGTTGATGTAGATACTGAAGTAAATGTCATGTTGATGTAGATACTGAAGTAAATGTCATGTTGATGTAGATACTCAAGTAAATGTCATGTTGATGTAGATACTGAAGTAAATGTCATGTTGATATAGATACACAAGTAAATGTCATGTTGATGTAGATACTGAAGTAAATGTCATGTTGATGTAGATACTGAAGTAAATGTCATGTTGGTGTAGATACTGAAGTAAATGTCATGTTGATGTAGATACTGAAGTAAATGTTATGTAGATACTGAAGTAAATGTCGTGTAGATACTGAAGTAAATGTCATGTAGATACTGAAGTAAATGTCGTGTAGATACTGAAGTAAATGTCATGTAAATACTGAAGTAAATGTCATGTAGATACTGAAGTAAATGTCATGTAGATACTGAAGTAAATGTCATGTAGATACTGAAGTAAATGTCATGTAGATAGTGAAGAAGTGAAGTCTCAATTATATCATGTGTTTTACTGTTTGATTTATTTGAAAGTTGTTTTTTTATATTAACTTCTCCATCATCTGATTAATAACAGAAGTGTCCAGAATTAAATTACTAGTCTTTACTAAATGTAATGAACTCTTTTCCACAGCGGTTCAACAGCTGGAGTGAAGTTCCATTCTCAACTCGAATAAGAAAAAAAAAACCTATGTTTCAAATGATTTTTAACAATCTCACCAACCCTGGTACAGACAATCTCACCAACCCTGGTACAGACAATCTCACCAACCCTGGTACAGACAATCTCAGCAACTCTGGTACAGACAATCTCACCAACCCTGGTACAGACAATCTCACCAACCCTGGTACAGACAATCTCACCAACCCTGGTACAGACAATCTAACCAACTCTGGTACAGACAATCTCACCAACTCTGGTACAGACAATCTCACCAACCCTGGCACAGACATTCAAGACTGAACTGTCCACAAAATCTCCATGCAAAGTCGTTCTTAGGTTTTTGATGTTCCGAAAGTGGGATTCTCAAATATTTGAGGTTTCTAGTTAAATGTTCTTGTCGGAGCTTTGATAGCATAACATTTAATAATATTTATACTGGAAAAAGGGGGGGGGGGCTAGCTGTTCCACGAGTTTCTCTAAAGACAGTGTCTCCAATCAAAGCAAAATGTCCCCGATCCAAACAAAATGTCTTTTTTTAGTGTTTGAATTAGAAACATTCTTTAGTTTTCTGAACATTCTAAAACTGTTCCCGTGTTGTATTCGTGTAAGTATGACTGGCCAATGAAGATAGTCTTGAGAACCGCTTGTGTCACTCTTTCAATTATTTCTAGACATTCGTTATCTTTTAATTTCCAGACATTGTAATGGACACTCACCTATCGGCAGGTGAATTCCAATTGAGTGCATTTAAAGGAGCGATTATTTGAACTCAACAGGATCTGATACCATGACGAGGGCCACGAGTGAATATAACTGTAACCGTTTTACTAGGGAGGGGAGTGGGATAAAGAGGGGAGCGGGGATAGACAGAATGACAGAATTGGGGCCCAAAACAAAGGTGACGTCAAGGCCCTTAAAAGTAGACTGGCTAGTATGAATACCAGTAAGAGTGACGTATGGTAACATAAATCTGTATGGTAAATGTGACGTTTCGTTACATCACTCTGTACAGTAAATGTGACGTTTTGTTACAACATGCTGTACAGTAAATGTGACGTTTTGTTATATCACCCTGTACAGTAAATGTGACGTTTTGTTATATCACCCTGTACAGTAAATGTGACGTTTTGTTACAACATGCTGTACAGTAAATGTGACGTTTTGTTATATCACCCTGTACAGTAAATGTGACGTTTTGTTACAACATGCTGTACAGTAAATGTGACGTTTTGTTATATCACCCTGTACAGTAAATGTGACGTTTTGTTATATCACCCTGTACAGTAAATGTGACGTTTTGTTACAACATGCTGTACAGTAAATGTGACGTTTTGTTACAAATGGATTCGACTATCAAACATATTAACAAACGATATTATACTGGACATATTATACAGACGATCAATCAGCCTAATACAATCAGGAATGACTGGATGGAAGAGTTCAATTGAGGCAGACAATACCAGCGTGTACAGAGGATAGAATCGCTATAGTATTTCTTTACTCTGTATTGCTACTGTAGAGACAGAGGCAGACGATACCAGCGTGTACAGAGGATAGAATCGCTATAAAATCTTTCTCCGGCCAGTATTGCTGACGACTAACACAACAAAAAAAACTCCAAATAAAAAAAAAAAATCAACAAAAACAAAACTTGTTCCAGCTGACACAGCGCCAGCTGTCTAGATCTCCACGTGACCAGAGTGGGGGACTACACCACGTGATCTCGTCATCTTGTTTGGCCAGGTACGATGCCAATATTGAGCCAAATCTAGAGTTACAAAACCGACACGGGGAGCTGTGAGAGCAGGCACGCCTCTAGTATCGACCTGTGATCACCCCTAAGTGTCGGGCTTGTTACAAGGGTAACCAGTAAAACAAATAAGCTGGAAGTTTAGGAGGGGATGGGGGGGGGGGGACGGGGTCGGGGGGAGACTAGAAAAAAAAAAGGGGGGGGGGGATAATAAGTTCACAATGTGGCCATTTTCTCTAGAGGTCAATGTAACACAGTCCAGTAGTAGGGTCATACTTGCTAAGCAATACCAAGATTTTGTGTGTGTGTGTATTTTAAAACTAATAGTATAGACCGGCCATGGGCAAGCTACGCCCACGGGACACATCCGGCCCCCAAAGTGCTTAATCCGGCTCAGAGTGAAGCACGGCACTTCCTTTTATTTTACGTTTTACATTTAATTTACATTAGTTCATGACGTCTGCTCTTGGTCCGAACTAACAGTCAAATGGAAGAAAATAATATTCCCGGCGACTATAAGAAGTTTCACCTACCAGGAGTCAACCCTGGTATAGACAATCAACCCTGGTATACAATGGGAACATCTCTCATAGGCGGATTGAAACGAGGGTACAATGACTACATCTATATCAGAGGCGGATTTAGACGCGGGTACAGTGGGTACATCTCCAATTAGAGGCGGATTTAGACGCGGGTATAGTGGGTACATCTTCTACCAGAGGTGGATTTAGACGCGGGTACAGTGGATACATCTCCTATTAGAGGCGGATTTAGACGCGGGTACAGTGGGCGCGTAACACACAAATGTACCCACTTTACCTTAAGACTTTATTTTCTCCACCTTGGTCTTTTTAAGGATCACATGTTTTCTTCTATGACCAAGAGCCCCAAATGACCTTAATCCGCTTCTGTCTCCTGAAAGTGTTATAAGTGTTTCATTTCTGTGTTTTTATATGTTTTATTTTTCAGTCTATATGTGTTTATCTCTCTGTCAGTCTATGTGTGTTTATGTCTCTCTGTCAGTCTATATGTGTTTATCTCTGTGTCAGTCTATATGTGTTTATCTCTGTGTCAGTCTATATGTTTTTATCTGTGCCTCAGTCTATATGTGTTTATCTGTGCGTCAGTCTATATGTGTTTATCTCTGTGTCAGTCTATATGTGTTTATCTGTGCGTCAGTCTATATGTGTTTATCTGTGCGTCAGTCTATATGTGTTTATCTTTGCGTCAGTCTATATGTGTTTATCTCTGTGTCAGTCTATATGTGTTTATCTCTGTGTCAGTCTAATGTGTTTATCTCTGTGTCAGTCTATATGTGTTTATCTCTGTGTCAGTCTATATGTGTTTATCTGTGCGTCAGTCTATATGTGTTTATCTGTGCGTCAGTCTATATGTGTTTATCTCTGTGTCAGTCTATATGTGTTTATCTCTGTGTCAGTCTATATGTGTTTATCAGTTCGTCAGTCTATATGTGTTTATCTCTGTGTCAGTCTATATGTGTTTATCAGTGTGTCAGTCTATATGTGTTTATCTGTGCGTCAGTCTATATGTGTTTATCTGTGCGTCAGTCTATATGTGTTTATCTGTGCGTCACTGCTGCAGCCACCACCTCATCATATGCTTGAAAATGTTTCAAGATAAAAATAGAATTCTCGAATTTGTTTCTCTTTCTTAAGACTCAAGTGTTTCAGTACTGAAAACATCAGCTGCTTCATCATCATTTTCTCTGTCAAGCCCATGTGTCTGTCTGTCTGTCTGTCTGTCTGTCATCTCACAGAGTCATAACGTGTTCCGGAAAAAAATGACAAGAGTCTCGGTGAGTCAGAGGCCAGCGATGGGACTACTTGTTGTAGGTCCGTGTTGGTCGACAGACAGGAAGATGGTACTGTCGCAGGTTCCTCTGAGCCAGTCAAGTGGAGGGGGGGAGGGGACCACGACCCTGGGACACAGACCAAAAAGAATCCTCGCCCTCTCAGTGGTGGTTTATGAAATATCGTTAGAACAACGAGTTCTTTTGATATGACGTATATGGTACGAGTGTGTGTGTGTGACGTGACATGTTCAACTTGTGTAGATGACGAGAAGAGGGTCGAGGGACCGGTGTAGGGTAGGGGTGTGTGTGTGTGTGTGTAGGCGGTGTGGATACACAAGTGAGTGGATCTGAGTGACTGTTGTCGTGAAGTATTTCAGGCGAGTCCACGAGTAAGTCAGCAAAGTACTGCCAGCTGTATGGTGGGGTGTGATGTAATGTACTTTGTCAAGACGTTTTGTGAGTGAGCACAAGTACACACCCGCACAGCAGCCTGGTGAGTTTAGGACTGAAACCTAAAGATTGGGTCAGATATAGGCCTATACAGATTCAGGATGTGTTTGTATGTGTGCTACGACGATATACACTATTCTATGTATATTAATCATAAAAAATTTAATAAGGAAATAGCTGTGCATACAGACAAGTGTACACGTGAAATAATTCTTATCTGGAATTATTTAAAAGAAACAACATAGACAGAACACTCATGTAGGACTCCATTAGTATCGAATTAAGTTTATTTATTTTTTTAAAAGAAAGGGAACATTAAGGTTGAAGTAAGTGTAAACATACTTAAAAACTAGCACATGGACTCAGTGTGATGAAAGCACACAATGTAGCAGACGGCCATATCAACATGTAGGCAGGTGGGATACATGACCTGTAGGCGTCAAAGCAGCGTGTCACCGGACACACACAGTCTAATGTAGCCATTGGCTACACAAGTAAGTGAATGATAAGTGAACTGATCAAGAAATTTAACAGCACACAATGTACCATTGTTTCCATCAAATGATTACTTTCAGTTCCATTGTTTCCATCAAATGATTACATTCAGTCCCATTGTTTCCATCAAATGATTACTTTCAGTTCCATTGTTTCCATCAAATGATTACATTCAGTCACATTGTTTCCATCAAATGATTACATTCAGTCCCATTGTTTCCATCAAATGATTACTTTCAGTCCCATTGTTTCCATCAAATGATTACATTCAGTCCCATTGTTTCCATCAAATGATTACATTCAGTTCCATTGTTTCCATCAAATGATTACATTCAGTTCCATTGTTTCCATCAAATGATTACATTCAGTCCCGTTGTTTCCATCAAATGATTACATTCAGTTCCATTGTTTCCATCAAATGATTACATTCAGTCCCATTGTTTCCATCAAATGATTACATTCAGTTCCATTGTTTCCATCAAATGATTACATTCAGTCCCGTTGTTTTCATCAAATGATTACATTCAGTTCCATTGTTTCCATCAAATGAATACATTCAGTCACATTGTTTTCATCAAATGATTACGTTCAGTTTGAGTTAGTCTCTAACAGTGATTGCTGATGAAACTTCACTGCCATAAACAATGCCCCAATTTAATTGTTTTTTTTTAAGTCAAACACAATTAACTGACATAAACAGATTTCATAAATAGACCACAGGTAGCATAGCACTATGATACAACCAGAAAGCTCGCGAGCAGGTCAAGTGACGTCTGTTAAAGTCTGATGTTAATTTCAGTTAAAGTTAGGAATATTTCAGTCTATCCTAGGTGTATCGTTCCACTGATGAATAAATTTAGTAACACCGTACAGTTTTGGCTTTGAATTATTCTAAAAATTAAACATTTCACTTTCAACTAGTAGGCCGTTCACTAATACATGCTGGGTCTGTTGGTTACAGTGCCGTTCTACCATTCCCACTATTTGAGAGTTCAATAGCCATGGAGGCAACACGGGATACATACGTATGTGACTAGCACAACGCCCACGCTTTGCCGGCTATATGTCAGGTATTTATCAAATCTGGGGTGGATTTAAGAACTTTCCCTGAGACTTGACCCCCCCCCCCCCCAAAATTTCTTCCCGGGTCTCTCATCGAGGAAAGAACCCAAGGACCATTAAGGTGAACAGTCGGGGGGGGGGCCAACCCCACAACAACTAGACACACGCATACAGCAATCATCCATGAGAGTTGTTTTTATTTCGTAAAGTGAGATTTCAACAGCACATGACGGCAGAGCTCACCGAGTTTAGCACCGATATGTCCTATGGAGGGGGGGGGGGGGGAGACAACCCCTCGCCGAGATTATGAACGTAACAAGCCCTCCTCGAGTTTAGAACCGTTTTGTCCTATGTGTGTGTGTGGGAGACAGGGAGATACAAGAACTAATTCAGTTCTGGCTGAGGACATACGTGCAAGAATACCTCCACTTTTCCCATTCTCCCGTCCACACAGAAACATCCCCTATTATAATTATTCTGCAGCTACCAACTAGTACATAACAAACACCATCCTTTGATGTAATCTGCAACAAGCTGACCGTAGTTCTGAGGTCGGTAGTATAAAGGCTACCATGGTCACTTTTTATTAGCTATAAAGCCATGGATAGCACTACATAATTACGGGCTATACAGGAATTAATAAAGTGACCAGGTAAAGACAATAGATTGATCCTATACTGTGACCAGGTAAAGACAATAGACTGATTCTACACTGGGACTAGGTAAAGACAATAGATTGATTCTATACTGTGACCAGGTAAAGACAAATAGATTGATTCTACACTGTGACCAGGTAAAGACAATAGACTGATCATATACTGTGACCCCATTTAGGAGGGCCAGAAAAGGTTAATAAACATATGAACCAAAACTAGATCAATAATTCAACAACACTTTTTGTTTTTACTGCTGGCTTACATCAATGCACGGAGAATTTATGTTAAGATCTCAGCTATAACAGACTATAACCTAGATCGGCCACCAATGCTCCCCTACACACTCCCTCCCCCCAACAACCAACACCTTTCCAGCCTCTGCTTCCCCCCGCCAGTCCCCCAAATCCGGTCAGTACCCATCAAAGTTTCTTATCTTTTAATATTTTTTTTTAAAGTCCAGGTGACGTTTCTTGCCCTGTGGCCAACGGTTTCTTCCCACTCCATCGATTTACCAGCACCAGGTGTTACACCAGCCTCCGCCGACTTGCCCCCTACCCCACTCGTGTCACCACAGACGTATCAACCGTTTTTATGAAGTCAGACTTTGACGTTTAGACCTGGTCCCCCATCGATCCCACTCACTGATATATACTGGAACGGTCGATCTTACAGGCAGTGACTGGGGATGGGGGGGGGGGGGAGGTGTGCAAGGGAAAACTGGAGAGAGGTTGGAGAGTGGGGGACAAGAGGAGAAAGGACAGGTAAGGGAATTGAACGGTCTATAAAGTTCGAACATAGCTTTAAAAAAAAATTAATTTGCAACAAGTCACCAGATGTAGGAGTCACAGAGTGATAAATTAAATTTTGAAATACCCCACACGTGAGTGTCTTGATCAATACGCGAGACAGTGGCGAGGTGGAGGTGCCGAGTACAATAACGTAATTGTCTTTACTGCAGTCGAAGGGCTGTTACAAGCAAAACAAGGAACAACAAGGAAAACAAGACAACTGTCAGCTAAAAAGGTCTGCAAAGTGTACATGAAGGTTGTAACACGTAAAACACTGGACAGTAACGAGCAACACTGGACAGTAACGAGTAACACTGGACAGTAACGAGCAACACTGGACAGTAACGAGCAACACTGGACAGTGATGAGTAACAAACACTGGACAGTAACGAGTAACAAACACTGGACAGTAATAGTAACAAACACTGGACAGTGATGAGTAACAAACACTGGACAGCAACGAGTAACAAACACTGGACAGTAATAGTAACAAACACTGGACAGTGACGAATAACACTGGACAGTAACGAGTAACACTGGACAGTAACCAGTAAAAACATGAAGTCTCTGTAAGGATGAGATGTTTAACTTATAGATCATTTAAACCACAAATGGGGACGGTTTTATGATGCCCTTCTTTCATCCCCACCATAGCCGTAGTGCAATGGCCATAGAGGCACCACGGGAGACATATGTAGGTGACTGGACACATTGGGAGTCGAGCTCGTAATCCAGTAATCCACGTCATGCAGGTCGGGGGGGGGGGGAGGGGGCAGCATGAAGATCCGGCTCGCGCAAAAGCACCACCCAGGGTGATAACAAGTTAGCAATAATAAGTAAGTTCTAATGGGTAAGGCAGGACTGTAACAAGTATTGTATCAAAAGAATAGGGCTGCAGCAGAGAAATAATATCTGTAATTTGCAAAGACACGAATATTACAACTTTCAAAGTGGAATCTTAATGAAAAGTTGAAGTTCTTCAACAAAACAATAGCTCAAACATAAGGAGATTCTTTATGTGTGAAATGTAAACATTCCAGTTGGATGACCGTGGGGGGGGGGGGGGGGGAAGGGGGGAGGGGAAGGGTCTTACATAGTAATTATATAAATTAACACATGTCATAAATGTAGTTATTAAAATCGTATTGTATGCATAATTGTAAATTTATAATTATTCTAGCAGTGTACCCGTCTTTGCACGGGAAAATGGATTGCCATGTGACACTTGAAACATTTATAATACTTATGTGGTCATGCTGGTTATGCCCGAGACCAGTGCCATGATGGAGGTCTACCAAGGTAATTAAACTGACCCGCTGTTTCTCAAGTCACCTAAAGTGGAGAGAGAGAGAGACCATCTACATCTAATAGGTCACAAATTACTTATGCAGTGATAAAACAGTCATTGTTTTTCTGATTGTAAATAAAAAGAGTAAAATTTCTTTCTGTCATCCCATAACGTATTACTTCCACAGTCCAATAGGGTCACCAAGTATTACTGACTTTAATCCACAGTCCAATAGGGTCACCAAGTATTACTGCCTTTAATCCACAGTCCAATAGGGTCACCAAGTATTACTGCCTTTAATCCACAGTCCAATATGGTCACCAAGTATTACTGCCTTTAATCCACAGTCCGATGAATCACATTTATCACATTTCGTAATGTTTTGTAATCTATCATGTTCCGTGGTGTAGAGTACTCACTTCTTAACTAAAGAATAGCTGAATTAAAAAAAATGTCCTTGAATAAACCCCAGTTGAGAGGCTATGAGCAGCGGGTAGAGGCTACGAGCAGCAGGTAGAGGCTACGAGCAGCAGGAAGGGGCTATGAGCTGCAGGTAGAGGCTATGAGCAGCGGGTAGAGGCTATAAGCTGCAGGTAGAGGCTACGAGCATCAGGTAGAGGCTATGTGCTGCGGGCAGAGGCTACGAGCAGTGGGTAGAGGCTATGAGCTGCAGGTAGAGGCTATGAGCAGCAGGTAGAGGCTATGAGCTGCAGGTAGAGGCTATGAGCAGCAGGTAGAGGCTATACGCAGCTGTATAGGCTATGAGCAGCAGGTAGAGGGTACGAGCAGCAGGTAGAGGCTATGAGCAGCTGGTAGAGGCTACGAGCAGCAGGTAGAATTATGGATGTTCATCGAAGATTGGCTTGGGAGAAAAATTGACTACAGAGTACTCTGACGTGTATGTGCGCACGCAATAATTTATTCAGACGTTCCCCCACTTAGAACTTACAAATTATCGGACTAAGATAACAATAAACACAAAACATAAAACAGTCAGTCATGCAGATAAAATGACACAGAGTATGTGAAAATGAGCCTTTTGTATACTATACAGTACAATGTTTATGAGTGGCTATTTGTATTTTGTATCCATGTGTACAATAAGGGGTGGGGGGGGGGGGTTAACAATATGTCAGATACCCTGTATCCAAGGAGCCCAGTCGCTTTTCATAGCCAGGCATAGTCAAGGCCCTAAGGTTAGCTGGCGGAAGCCCTGGTCCAATTCCTAACTCAATAGTTGGAACAAAAACAGTGTGATTGAATTTGTATCTGGACTTTTAATGAAATTTAAAGTAGTTCAAAGAAAGGTACACATCAGGGGGGGGAGGGCATACTCTCATTACATCAGTGGAAAAAAAAATAAAACGTCAAAAGGGTAAAGATAAAAAAAAAAGGTAAAAGTTTAATTATGTCTGGAAACCCCCTCCCCTTTTTTTTTTCTTCCCCTCCCTTACCCCTTCACTACTTCCCCGTGTATAATAAACCCTCGGCATTTTCTCAGTATTTGACATTAGCGAGACTACGCGAGAGAAGAAATGCGTGCTATGAAATAGCCTCCCCTTTACTCGTTGATGTGCCTGACGTGACAAGCAAGACACAGGCCTCGCGAGGCTCTGTCGAGGGGAAACTAATTAAAATAACGACACACGCTAAGACTGAGGAAGCGGGTCATCAAAAGTACCAACCCGTATATCACCCCAGAGGGAGTTTTAAAATAAAAATGTAAGGTGGTAGTCGTAGTGAAACGATTCAGCGAAACTGTATTTGAAAGGGGGAAAAAACAACAAACAATAGGGTTTTAAACAAAGAGGAAAAGGGGGGTGAGAGAAAGAGAGAGAGAGAGACGCCAACAGGTCTGACGTCACAGGTTTGTTTTGATGATCAATGACGAAATTTACCAGACGATCTAGTCCACCGATTCTGAAGATAATCGACGCGAGGAATTTTAAATCCAAGAATTAATTTCCCCTCGATTGTTGATTTGTAATAACAGATCGAAACTGATTTCATAAAAACATTAATGAGTAAACAAATATTGAATTTCTATCAAGTGTTGTCATTCTTTTTTTTTCAAACGTTGATAACATGTCATGTACATTTTTGGTTTGTGTGCAGTGCCAAAATTGTTGTTCAAGTTAGTAATAAAAAATATATTAAAAAAACAATAATATAAATCTGATCCTACTTACAACTAAGGTGGGAGAAGAATATCTTTCACACAAAATGTCTTCTCTATTCTCCTGTTCAAGAAAAGTTCCACCAAGTTGACGAAGTTCTGGGAGAGTAAGGGAGGAGCCGTCACCGGTACTCAGATCACACAGTGCTGGCCTCCCTCGTCACCTCCTCAAAACTTCCTGGGATTCTGATGCTAGCTGACATTGTTGACAAATGACTTGAGGCTCGGTCGAGGTGAAACTACACACCGAAGAACAAATATCTATTTTATTTCGCACAAAAAAATATACTTGAGCTGAAATTTTGTAAAAGATATATTTGAAACGGGAAATTTTATCGTAGATATGTTATAAAATTGTAATGTCACATCAACATTCGTCAATATTACACTATTTATCTGGTTATTTCGTTTGCGGTGAGCGCGACATTATCCCTAACAGAGCCTAAAAATTTATATGGGGTCCGCATCCTACATTTTCGTGTGACAACAGGTTTCAGCTGTGGGAACTTCAAGTAGGGAGAAAGAAGAGCAGACGGGAAACATGATAATAAAAGAAAAAGTGGAAGAAAACGACTTCAGAAGAAATTAGGGCATGATGGGCGTAGGAACATGGCATCACACTGACTTTTGGTGTCTTATTCACTCAATGTTTATGTAAAGAAATATTAATCATTACTTAATGAAATAAATAAAAATTGGGATTGGTTCCGGCACAGACTGATCCACGGTCCTACCCACACAAACACTTCCCGTATAGTTAGTTATATCTAAGAGACTGAATAATATTTTTTTTGCCCACACTAGGAGAGGACTTGTGTATGACTTGTTGTATTCCACTTCAATAACAAAGTTTGGCGTCAGCATTTGTTGGTACACGCCAGTCTTCTTATCATCATGGGAGATCTCGTTGTCTTGTTGAAGTACTACATTCCTAGACTTGTCGCTGTGTGGTATTTGTAGCACTCTACTCATGTCCATCTCTCTATCTCTACATGACCTCTACACCCTATCCCCCGTTCCACACCACACACACCCCCTCCACCCTCCGGCCATTTTATCTGGAATTTTTTTTTTCTGTTCCAGTTTATCATTTGTAGTAAGAGGTGAGAGAGGAAGTAAATCCTTGAAATTTTTTTTTGTTGATTTCAAAGATTGTTGACTTTCTATCTCTCATGTCGCCCCCCCCCCCATACGCACACACACATAAACAAACTCTTTTAATTCCTGGTTTTCGCCCCCCCCCCCCCCACACACACACCACCAGTTGCTACTTATACAGTTGTACTAAGCCATAAAGGAAATCTTTATACGTCGTTAAACAAAAAGGTAGCACATATAAATAATTAGACAAATGAGTTGGTTGGCTGAAACATGTTTTTCACCATAATAAAGTGACGTTGAGAGAGAAAGAGAGAGAGAGAGAGAGAGAACAGGGCGGGGCCGTGATGCGACCATTGTTGTTGTTACACAGCACAGCTCCAGGTACTCTCTGGCTGTTACCTGTCTCAGACTTTATACACCTGACACGCACGGCATGTAGCCTAGTCATCTAGGATCCGGCCAGGTACCACAGAGCAGTGTACAGGACCTGAGAGGGAAGAGAGAGAGAGAGAGAGAGAGGGAGGGTGGCGGCATGAGGACGAGGGAGGGGGTGAGGAGGAGGAGGGCAGGGTTGTTTGCTATGAAAAGTTTGATGCCTAAATGGAAGTTAGGGAAGAGATGTAAGGGAAGGGGGCAGATGTGGAGGTCACAGAGTGAACTGTGACAGACACAGGGGAGGGGAAGGAAAGCGCTCCGTGTGTGTGTGTTCAGGAATTAAATAAAAAAGTATGGAAGGAAGTTCTATGGAATGTTTGATGGTACGGGATGTAGACCCGGGGGGGGGGATAGAATGTTTGATGGTACTGTGGAGTGAAATGTTTGAAAGTCAAGGAACGGGTTGAGTTGTAGAAAGTTTGATGGTACTGTGGAGTGAAATGTTTGAAAGTCAAGGAACGGGTTGAGTTGTAGAAAGTTTGATGGTACTGTGGAGTGAAATGTTTGAAAGTCAAGGAACGGGTTGAGTTGTAGAAAGTTTGATGGTACTGTGGAGTGAAATGTTTGAAAGTCAAGGAGCGGGTTGAGTTTGTAGAAAGTTTGATGGTACTGTGGAGTGAAATGTTTGAAAGTCAAGGAACGGGTTGAGTTGTAGAAAGTTTGATGGTACTGTGGAGTGAAATGTTTGAAAGTCAAGGAACGGGTTGAGTTGTAGAAAGTTTGATGGTACTGTGGAGTGAAATGTTTGAAAGTCAAGGAACGGGTTGAGTTTGTAGAAAGTTTGATGGTACTGTGGAGTGAAATGTTTGAAAGTCAAGGAACGGGTTGAGTTGTAGAAAGTTTGATGGTACTGTGGAGTGAAATGTTTGAAAGTCAAGGAACGGGTTGAGTTGTAGAAAGTTTGATGGTACTGTGGAGTGAAATGTTTGAAAGTCAAGGAACGGGTTGAGTTTGTAGAAAGTTTGATGGTACTGTGGAGTGAAATGTTTGAAAGTCAAGGAACGGGTTGAGTTGTAGAAAGTTTGATGGTACTGTGGAGTGAAATGTTTGAAAGTCAAGGAACGGGTTGAGTTCGTAGAAAGTTTGATGGTACTGTGGAGTGAAATGTTTGAAAGTCAAGGAACAGGTTGAGTTTGTAGAAAGTTTGATGGTACGGGATGTAGACCCGGGGGGGGGTAGAATGTTTGATGGTACTGGATGGGGGACTGGAGGAAAGTAGAATGTCATTGATTATATGTGAAGCTTTTAGAATGTTCCGACAAGTTAGAATATAGATGATACTTTTTTAAACATTTTAGATTATTGTTGGTGACTACTGACATTTTAGATTATTGTTGATGATTGTTGACATTTTAGTTTATTGTTGGTGATTATTGACATTTTAGATTATTGTTGGTGATTATTGACATTTTAGATTATTGTTGGTGATTATTGACATTTTAGATTATTGTTGGTGACTATTGACATTTTAGATTATTGTTGGTGATTATTGACATTTTAGATTATTGTTGGTGATTATTGACCTGTTAGATGATTGTTGGTAATTATTGACATTTTAGATTATTGTTATCTGAAATGAGGGTTGGGCAGTTTAAAAAGACTATTAAGGACGCAATATTGCAGGAGCTGGTCCTGACATCGTTTTTGTCCTCTGCCACAAATTGTGTTTTTGCCCAGTGCCCGCCTTGGGGCGGTTGGCCGAGTGATGAAGAAGTTCGACTACCGATCTGAGAGTCCTAGGTTCTATCCTTGTTGAGAACCAAAGGAATCTCCAGGTCCTAGTGAAAGTTGGTCAAATCCCCACAAGTCCACCCAGGTTTAAATGGGTACCTGACTTAAGTTGGGGAAGTAAAGGCGGCTGGGCGTTATGCTAACCATGCAATCCATTTATATACCGTGGTTACAGACGCAGATTAATTCTACACGTCATCTGCCATGTAGACCCTTTACTTTACTAGGGGCCCTCTAAATTATACCTGTCCCTGAAGCACCCAGATACACATTTGTCTAGGGCCCCAAAATAAATCTTTACCTGGGGGGGGGTGTCCCAAAACATAGTGTAAATTTAAGAGGAAAAACAACATCAGCTTTTACCGTCGCATGACACATTATGACATCAGTTTCACATTATGACATCAGTTTCACATTATGACATCGGTTTCACATTATGACAACAGTTTCACATTATGACAACAGTTTCAGTTTCGCGATGCAACTTCACAGAAAAACTACAACAAAAGAAAGCTTTATTAATTGTATAATTAGATTACCTCTTTTACTTTGAGGATTTTCAAACTTCGAGTTTTGTTAGGTAATTATAATCAGGAATACATTTAGGTTATCAATCATATAATTATATACTTGACCCTGAACTTCGTCCCAGACTTTGAGAACTCCGGGACCACAGTATAGGACTCATCTAGACCACAGTATAGGACTCCGCTGGAACACAGTATAGGACTCATCTAGACCGCAGTATAGGACTCCGATGGAACACAGTATAAGACACATCTGGACCACAGTATAGGAATCCACTGGACCACAGTATAGGACTCCACTGGACCACAGTATAGGACTCCGTTGGACCATAGTATAGGACTTTTCATGGAATTATTTCCCTTTTATTTAAGTTGGCGCCAGATTTCTCAACAGTTCAAACAAACCTTCATAATATTCAGGTCAGCTCATATCGGAATATTTTGATTAAAATAAAATAGATCAAATCATAAGTGACAGTATGTAGACAAGGATAAAAAAGAGTCAATTTTATTAAACTCGACCATACGTTGACTTAAACAGAAATAATAGACATTTTTATTTTAATCTCAGGTCTATTAAACAAATTGATCTAATAGTCCAAAACTGGCGATTGAACTTTGTGATCTAACAGACATTTCGATTCAATCAAGGTCTCAAAGACATTTTGTTTGAAAACGTAATGGAAGCAGACGTATCAGGTTGGTTTTGAATTGTAAGAAATAGAAGCATTATTTTACAAAATATTTGAAACCATTTCTGGGGCCATTGTTCGCCCCCCAGTTTGAGACACTGTGATAGAGAGTACTAAACAAACTGAGGCTGCAACATTTAATGAAATGGAAGAATGTCTAGAGCACCCAAGTCAAAGCCCCCCCCCCACCCCCTTTTTTTTCCCAGTGTTAATTTCTATAATATCCGATGCTGGTGGGTCACGACTTGTACATTTTTCTAGGGTGCCTCAAAATAACACTCACTACAAGTATGGAAATGAGATTGCTGACCAATTGGCAAAATCTGGCAGCAAAGAAATGCAGGTAGATGTCCCTCTAAATGCAGAAGAAATGAAGAGCTGTATAAATGAACAAATCCAACAAAATTGGATGAATAATCACCCAGATCACGACAAAAACGACCCCTATTATAATCTTCCCAGACAAACTCAAAATATTATCTTCAGACTCAGAACTGGGCACAACAGACTAAGACAACACATGTTCTGAAGGCTAGGCATTGGAAACAGAGAACAAAGAAGAAGAAGACACTACACGTATCTGCCTCGGGCCCCAACTTCACCAAATACCTAAGTACAAGCCCATTAAATATAAGCAACACAACATCTACGTTAAAAGACAAGTATAAACTATGTTCGTTAGACTGAGGTTGTTTTAATTTTGACGTTAGACTGAGGTTGTTTTTATTTTGACGTTAGACTGAGGTTGTTTTAATTTTGACGTTAGACTGAGGTTGTTTTTATTTTGACGTTAGACTAAGGTTGTTTTAATTTTGACGTTAGACTGAGGTTGTTTTTATTTTGACGTTAGACTGAGGTTGTTTTTATTTTGACGTTAGACTGAGGTTGTTTTAATTTTGACGTTAGACTGAGGTTGTTTTTATTTTGACGTTAGACTAAGGTTGTTTTAATTTTGACGTTAGACTGAGGTTGTTTTTATTTTGACGTTAGACTGAGGTTGTTTTTATTTTGACGTTAGACTGAGGTTGTTTTAATTTTGACGTTAGACTGAGGTTGTTTTAATTTTGACATTATTTCATTGGTCAACTTGACTTGTAAATAAAAAATGATGCTGTATCGAAATAAATTTTATTTTTTTTATTTTACTTAAGGAGAAAATGTTTGCATGTGATTTCAGGTTTTGATCCCTGCAGAACACTGCAGGTACGAGTATTGTTTCCCGATTGCAGTCTCTCGTCTTGGATAAGGTAAGGTAAGGTGTTGATATTTATTTATGAAGATTGAATTTTTCGCTTGCAATTTTTTTTTCTATGTGAAGTAATTTACTTGAAAGTTTCAATGATATAAATTATGTATCGAAATGCCCGAAACGAAATTTAGTTATTTACGTTTTATTGATACATTGAATCGCTCATCGAATTTCAACAACAAATGTGATAAACCAATGAAAATGGCAGGTCATATGTTTTAATATGTACGACAAACTTGTATTTCTCCTTCACGGTGATGACTCCATGGTGCTTCTTCCGCATGGTGCTGCCTCCATGGTGCTTCTTCTACATGGTGCTGTCCCCAAAGGCATCACTCTATAGTGCTGCCTCTATGGTGCTTCTCCTGCATGGTGCTGCCTCTATGGTGCTTCTTCTGCATGGTGCTGTCTCCAGTTTGCCTACTCTCTAATGTTCTGCCTCCATGGTGCTTCTTCTGCATGGTGCTGTCTCCATGGTGCTTCTTCTGCATGGTGCTGTCTCCATGGTGTTGTTTCTAAATGGAGCTACCTCTATGGCCATTTCAGCCTCGGACATGTAGATAGGACACTAAACAGATAGTCCCTACAACGTTTACATATTCCCTTTAATGGTAACATATTCCTGATAGTATCAATTTAAGAAAGACAAATAGTCCCTCTAATGGTAACATATTCCAGATAGTATCAATTTAAAAAAGACAAATAGTCCCTCTAATGGTAACATATTACTTATTGTTTCAAAATATAAACACCAGTCCCTATAATAGGTAAATATTCCTTACCACATAAATAGATCAACACGTTTCCAGAGTCAACTCACAGATTGTAGCCTATATACATCATTCACTTACACGAGTAAGAGAACATGCAAAGAAGGATATTAAAAAATCCAAACAGGGGAGAGAGGTTTGAGTCGGGGAATGGGAAGGGGAGGGGGTCGGCTATGAGTTTCCTGGAACTGTACACAAGATGAGAAGAGACGGGGGGGGGGACAAGGGGGAGGATAGGGAAAAAGGGGGGAATGGGACTGACAAAATATATGTATTGAAAACCTGGGGACAGAGTGGCTGGAGGCAGTCAATAGAGAGGAAGAGAGGGGACAGAGTGGCTGGAGGCAGTCAATAGAGAGGAAGAGAGGGGACAGAGAAACTTCCAGCCTTGTGAATTCAGTGACTGGCGCTCGACCCAGCGCGTCCCCTCCATGAGAATTTCTTTGTACTTTGATCTGCTGCTTGTTGGGGAACCCCTCCCCCCCCCCCCTCCGTCTCTAGCCTGAAGGAGACCACGAGACGTGTCCTTGTGGACTTGATGCTCACCTGAATGACCCGTATTTTTCTACCACCTACACCACCCCTCACTCTACGTTTCCTGCTCTCTTTCATCTTGATAACGCTTGCTATCTCTACCTGACCTCTCGAATCCAGCCCCCCCCCATTTCCCCTGTCTTTCTGTGAACTCGGTTGGAGCAATCAGCTGACAGACTAGCGGTTTCCTGCACCGAAATGTCAGAACAGTTCCACTTCATTGATTTCACCTAGTCATGGTCTGGTGAAAGGTAGGTGGGATTGACCAATGGACCAGTTCTAATTATTATAGGATGGTGGCGTGTGATCTACAAATCGTTGTCTATAATAAATCGTTCAATCCATGAATTAATTTTTTGAATGTTATAAAACGTACAGAGTACAGAATCATTTCTGAATCCCCACACAAAAAATCTCAATTATTTTACATTTGTTATGCCGTCTGTTGGGGAGGGAGTGTGTGTGTGAGAGAGAGAGAGAGAGAGAGAAAGAAAGAGAGAGAGATAGAGAGTGAGTGAGCGAGTGAGTGAGAGAGAGATAAAGAGAGAGTGAGAGAGAGACAGAAAGAATGTGAGTGAGAGAGAAAAAGAGAGAGAGAAAGAGAGTGAGAGAGAGAGAAAGTGAGTGAGTGAGAGAGATAAAGAGAGTGAGAGAGACAGAGAGACAGAAAAAGTGTGAGTGAGAGAGAGAGAGAGAGAGAGAGAGAAAGTGAGTGAGTGAGAGAGAGATAAAGAGAGTGAGAGAGACAGAGAGACAGAAAGAGTGTGAGTGAGAGAGAGAGTGAGACACACACACACACACAGAGAGAGAGAGAGAGAGAGAGAGAGAGAGAGATATCAACATAAGGATGTGTTCGTCTACAATTAAATAATCTAATCATATTTTAAAACTTTAAAGACGGCGATTAATCTGTTTCCAGATATTTTTTTTGCCACCGGCCAGGGTTGGCAACGGTCGTACTTCGTCTCATAATAATCACAACTTACACCTTGCATGTGATGGCACCTCAGAACCACAACTTACACCTTGCATGTGATGGCACCTCAGAATCACAAATTACAATTACACATTGCAGGTAATGGCCCTTAGGAATCACAACTTACACTTAAACCTTGCAGGTAATGGCATGTATTTTAAATGTTTTACCTTTGAGCCACTTTAAAAAAAAATTATTCTCAAAAAAACTTGATTTCCCACAATTTTTACCTGCCATCACCCTAGATGCTGTCATTCCATAAGGCCACTACTGCATTTACCTAAGCTCCAGACGCTCTGTATGGTGGCACCCTGTGCTACTGATCATTTTTTAACTATGATCGGTTAAAAAAAAACCTGACTAGACCGAGTTATTTCTGCAATGAAATTTACAATTGTTCATTTTGTTTGTCACCCCTATGTTGGTGTCACCCGGTGCGGCCAGCACCCCCTAGTGACGCCACTGCTTTCACTAAACACAGAAATGTTATATAAAGATGGCATAAACTCGAAGATGAAGTGCTAAACAACAACAATAACAACAACAGCACAGAAATAACTCGCCAGATGTTGGAATTAAAAATAATGTTTCGTATTCTAAGGTATTTTAATATATTAAGTTCGGTTTCCAAGTCGCAGTGGCGTAGCTAAGGGGGGGCGGGAGGGGCGGGCCGCCCCGGGTGACAGCCTATGAAGGGTGACACTATGTCACCTCCAACAAATAAAAAAAGTGGCATTTATAGCAATTTAAGTTGCATGACCATATTTAATTTGAATATATTTGTATACTAATAAGAACAATGTTTTTGCATCTTCTCATAGAGTCTAATGATAATTAGACCTATAAGCGAAAAATGTTGCCGATCTGAATGCTGGGTTACACTTGTATAAATACGTTTGCTATTCATTGGCTGAACCAAGGGGGGGAAACCAAACATGTAACTTGGCGGTAACTAATTTTTAACTGCCAACTTTCTCAGCAAATAATTATTTACTAACAGATTTTAAATATCCAGAATTATATAACAATTAAGAACATAATTTTATTATATTTCTGACTGAACAAAAAAAATAAAATTATTAAACTATTGTCTAAATAGCATTTTAGATTGATCAAAATAATTTAGAACTGTCAATAAAATATGACAGTTGGCAGCACTGCAGTAGACAAGCACGCCCAGCTTACGTCAGAATGTTTATTTAGTCTCGTCACCTGTCGTCCAACATCCCCCTTCCTGCCCCCCCCCCCCCGTACCTTTCCTTTTCCCGCGAGTCGTTGTGTTATTTTAGCGATAACACAATGGGAGTTAACTCTTTTTAATTGCTGGTGCCTCAACTGAAAGGATTTTTAGCGCATTTTCGAGAAAAAAATGCGCTATTGTCCCCATTTTGTCTGTCTGTCATCACCCTAGATCTCAGCAGCCATAAGTCCCAGACCCATGATGTATATACTGTTTTTGTAGTCTTGTTTTAATTGTTAGAGCGCTCAGCATAGCGATAAAACGTTTTATTTTATTACTGTACATTTATGTGTTCTTTAATACATTGGGTGTATTCGAATGTTGTAAAAAACATAAGTAAGTACGTTTAATTAAAATATTCTAGAAGTAGCGAGATTGATTTTTTTCTCTCTTATTTTAAATCTTCATGTTTAATTACCCAAATCTGCTTTTTTCTCACGCTTTTTTATTTAATTTCTGAAATAAAAGTAAGAAAAAATCACTATAGTAATTTAGTTAAAATAACTCTTGTAGCTTTTACGGGGGTGATTTTTTGAATGATACAATTAGTGAATATCTGCAGGGGCGCCGGGAGACAACAAGGGCCCCAGGGCAGGACATCATTGCGGGTCCCTTAATAAACAATGAGTCGTGAAAAAATTGACGTCGTCGGGGCGGCCGGACCCCCTTACAGATGCGGGCCCCCCTGGCAATGACCCCCCCTCTCGGCGTGCCTGATCATCTGCTAGGAATCTTGATTGACAGGTGCCATGGTTTAGAAACGATGGAACTTGTGTAACAGAGGGGGTACGTCATCAAAAATGTAACTGGGTTGGGAAAGGGGGAAAAATAAAAAAAACGCGTTAATAATAAGTGAGCATCTACTTTCTGGAGTACGATAATGCAGCAAGCATGGCTGAAATCCACGGTGGTGTGCAACAAAAGATCAAAGACATCAATCCGAAGGCAATTTTTGTACCTTATTCCAATCTTTCTTTGAACCTTTGCTAACAATCCGTCTTGTGTAACGTTTTTTGGAAGTCTTGAGACGCTGTACATGCTGATGCAGTGAAGCCAGTATACAGAAGTTTAACAAGTTTGTGGAAGCCATTGAAGCTCTGTGTGATTTCGAAGAAAGCGTCGAGCAAGAGGTGCTGCGTACAATCTGTTGCCAGCTTACATGCGACTTTATTTCGTTCTTGTTTTTCTGGGGTGACGTTTTACAAGAAGTTGACTCAGCACAGAAGTACATGCAAACACCAGGTATTACTGTGGACATGGTTGCAACCAAACTCTCAAGGTCTTTATGGAAGTGCAGCGTACGAGGTTGTTGACAATGCCATCCAGCAGGCATTTGTGAAATGTGTAGAACTTGATATCCCTACAGAGAAGAGAATCATAAGAAAGACAGGATTACCAGGAGAGGAATCAAGAGATGCTGGATTGTCATTGCAGCAGGAGACCAAGAGAGCAATGTTAGAGTGTCTGGACCTTTTCATATGTAGTTAGATACAAGAGGAAAGGCATTGAATGACATTTGCTGACTCTTTCTTCAGTTCAGCCAGACCATACTATTTGTGCCAACGACGAAGAAATACAGTCTTCTGTTACCAAGCTCACAGCCATGTATGATGAGATGTCTGAAAAAGACCTTTGTCTAGAAATTCCACGTTTAAGGCGACACCTACAAGCAACCGAAATAAACTTGGAGGAAGCCAAGCACTGGACTGTACTGCAATTCCTACGGTTTATCATCAAGTGGGAATTTGTTGAATCATTGCCATATCTTACGCTGACTCTAAGATTCTTTCTGACAATATGTGTTTATGTGGCATCGTGTGAAAGAAGTTTCTCGAAAATGAAACTTATAAAAAATTACCTCCGGTCAACCATAAGCCAGTCGAGATTGTCGTATTTGGCTGTTCTGTCCATTGAACATGAGCTGACAAGACAAATAGATTTTGACGATGTCATTGACCTGTTTGTCACAATGAAAACAAGAAGACATTCCTTCTAGGACTATAATGTTGAAGGACATTCAAACATTCTTTTGGGCTGTGCATTCTGTGTTTTGCATTTTGTATTTGGATGTTCTGATAGTGAAATGTTGCGTTTTAAAAATGTTTGGATTTGAACTATTTGTTTTGTGGTATTGGATTTTGTCTTGGGTCATACATGTAAGCAGTAGCGTACCGGTCAGTAGAGTAAAGTAGAGCCTAGAGGTAGAGTATATATGAAAGTTTAGCTACACTTAATCATTCAGCATAGGGTCATGTAGGGTCACTGGGGTGACATTTGAACGGACCGCCCCGGGTGACGTTTACTCTAGCTACGCCACTGCCAAGTCGTTAGACTTTAAGGATTTATGAATTATAAAAGGGGGGGGGGAAGTAAGGGGCGGCACTTTTAAAGTCCGCCCCGGGCGTACAAAAGTTATTTACGCCACTACTTTTCTCTGCCCCAGCACACACGAACACCCCCTCTCCACCCCACACATAGTTCCTTTATTCCTTCACAGGTTTTGTTCCAAAAGGTGCCCCAGAAGGAACATATGCAAGGAGCGCTGTACTTGGGGCCCCCTTCAGATACAGAATTGTGACAGCAACAACAATGGGGGGGCCTATATGTGATCAAGATGAACTAGCGGTGGCCCCTGTAACTCTACCCGGTCCCAAACGGTCGTCTGCTGCGTTTAGTCTGCGTATTAGACTGATTTTAAATAAACAATAGTCTATTTATCTATTTTTATTGATCCCCCGGGGGGGTGTAGGAGTTTGGGTGGGGGAGGAACGGAGGGAAGGAGGTGGGGGGGGGCAGAGTAAACCGAAACACGACGTGACATCACACGTGTGTGTGTGTGTGTGTGTGTGTGTGTGTGTGTGTGTGTGTGGTGTCTGAGAAACCTGATCTGCAAGTTTTTTTTTTTATTTTCCTCATGTCTTCCCTCTGTCTCTCTTTCTATCTTCTTTGATGTGGAGTGAAACAGAAATACATGTAGGTTTTTTTTTTTTAAACGAAACCCAGCAAGCGGTGTCTTGGTTCCATTAGACACCCAGACATTTTTAGACAGGTACATGTTTTCAAATGACTCATTTCGTAGCAGACGACATTTTTTTAATATTTTTTTAATATTCATTGCTTTGATCATTGGATCCAGTACATGTACTTAGGCGAGGTCAGAGGTCTGGGTGATTCATTTTGAATTAGAAATAAAGTAAAATCTTTTTTTTTTAATAATAATAATAGGACAGTAAGAAAAGATAATGCTAATATGTACGGGGAAAAAAAACGAAACCTGAATTTTCAAATAATTTTTCAGACGTAGGGACAATGGGCAATGTCGGTGACAAGACAAAAAACTGCCCCATAGATTGTCTTCAAATAGATAACACAGACTGACGACTTGATAGATAGATAGTCTTCAAATCGATAACACAGACCGACGACTTGATAGATAGTCTTCAAATAGATAACATAGACCTACGACTTGATAGATATATGGTCTTCAAATAGATAACACAGACCGACGACACGATAGATAGATAGTCTTCAAACAGATAACACAGACCGACGACACGATAGATAGATAGTCTTCAAACAGATAACACAGACCGACGACACGATAGATAGATAGTCTTCAAACAGATAACACAGACCGACGACACGATAGATAGATAGTCTTCAAACAGATAACACAGACCGACGACACGATAGATAGATAGTCTTCAAACAGATAACACAGACCGAAGACACGATAGATAGATAGTCTTCAAACAGATAACACAGACCGACGACACGATAGATAGATAGTCTTCAAACAGATAACACAGACCGACGACACGATAGATAGATAGTCTTCAAACAGATAACACAGACCGACGACACGATAGATAGATAGTCTTCAAACAGATAACACAGACCGACGACACGATAGATAGATAGTCTTCAAACAGATAACACAGACCGACGACACGATAGATAATCATACACGAAGAAAGATACAGATACATAGATACACAGACATAGTTGAGTGGACAGCCAGAAGTCGGAGAAACATAACATTTTCTGATATACAAATGTATTCATTCACAGACAGACATACAGAGAGACAGATACATGGATGTAATGATGCATAGAAATACATATAGTTAGATAAACTAATATAGGCTAGGTGAGAAGGTCATTTAGATAGACAGGCAGACATATAGATAGATAGATATGTGGATGGATGGATAAATAGATAGGTACTTAGATGGATGGGTGAATAGATAGATAGACAGATAGATATAAAGATAGATAGATGGGATGGATGAACGGATAGATGTCTAGGTAGATAGGTTATGGATAGATGGTTAGATAGATAGAAAGATAAACAGTTAGAGATAGATCTGACACAATAAGAAGATCCTGTTGATGCAGGTCCCAGAGACAAAGACAACACAACTGACAAGGGCAGGCTACCGTGTGGACTTCATTTACCGCCTATTTACCCCCCCTTCCCCTATTTAACCATTCTCCTCCTAACCCCCCACCCCCCCGCCACTGCCCTAAATTGCTCTCACCGTGCACCGTCTCTCGTTGTTTACATATTTAATTGGGTCTTTCAGCCGTAATTTGAATGTACAAACAACAACAACAACAACAACAACACACAGAAAGGCGGTAGTCTGAGGGAATAACAGACCAGGTTCCACGGATATGCGAGGACAAGATGGACGACCTTAAAAGGTTATACAGGTGTGCTGTCGTCTGCCACGACACACACACACACAACACACACACACACACCTGAAGGCGGAAAATCCTAGCAGAAAAGTAAATGGCACATATATTTAGGGGAGCTAAGACAGCCAGAAGGATACCACAGGCTTAAAAAAAAAAAACGTAATTAAAAGAATGGGACACGAAGGTAAGGAGGAAAAGAGAATTAAGAAAAGAGAATTAAGGAGTGGAAATAGAAAGGTCTGAACAGTTAGTTGAGTTTAGAAAGGGAGAAGATTGTCGAATGTGTGTGTGTTTATGTTATAAATAGGTCATGGATGCAGTGAGGTAGAATTGATCACTTCATTGGTCGCAGATAGTGTTGTTTTAGTCCCAGGTCATATTTTAGTTTCAGTTTTTATTTCGTTTTTTCTGTAATAATTTTAGTTTTCGTCTAGTGTTAGTCTTGCTTCTAATTTTAGTTTTAATTTTAGTTCTCGTTGACGAAAAGTCAACATTTTCGTAAACGAAGGTTTTAGTTTTAGTTTTCGTGAACGAAAGCAACACTATATTTTAGTTTCAGTTTTTATTTCGTTTTTTTCTGTAATAATTTCAGTTTTCGTTTAGTTTTAGTCTTGCTGCTAATTTTAGTTTTAGTTTTAGTTCTCGTTGACGAAAAGTCAACATTTTCGTCAACGAAGGTTTTAGTTTTAGTTTTCGTCAACGAAAACAACACTAGTCGCAGAGTATTTTATTAGTAAAAGCCTTTTTGTTTTTAATGAATGTCATCAAAACAATGGGACATAGTGCTAAATAAAGGCTGGACTTGACATAGTGTTAAATAAAGGCTGGGACTGGACATTGTGTTTTAAGAAACCAACTAGTGGATTGGTTCTCAAACATAGCTGTAATTAGGCTCGCGGATTAGTACAAATGTGTTTATTAGTAGAAATAATATGACCAGGATATGAGTACTTCGATAGGGGTCATAGAGACGATAGAATCAGGACATAAATACTTGATGGGACCATAGAGACGATAGAATCATGACATAATTACTTGGATAGAGCCCTAGAGACGATAGAATCAGGACATAAGTACTTGGATAGGGCCCTAGAGACGATAGAATCAGGACATAAGTACATGATGGGGCCCTAGAGACGATAGAATCAGGACATAAGTACATGATGGGGCCCTAGAGACGATAGAATCAGGACATAAGTACTTGATGGGGCCCTAGAGACGATAGAATCAGGACATAAGTACTTGGATAGGGCCCTAGAGACGATAGAATCAGGACATAAGTAGTTGGATGGGGCCGTAGAGACGATAGAATCATGACATAAGTACTTGGTGGAGCCATAGAGACGATAGAATCAGGACATAAGTACTTGATGGGGCCATATAGACGATAGAATCAGGACATAAGTACTTGATGGGGCCATATAGACGATAGAATCAGGACATACGTACTTGATGGGGCCATATAGACGATAGAATCAGGACATAAGTACTTGATGGGGCCATATAGACGATAGAATCAGGACATAAGTACTTGATGGGGCCATAGAGACGATAGAATCAGGACATAAGTACTTGATGGGGCCATATAGACGATAGAATCAGGACACAAGTACTTGATGGGGGCTTTGATATTTCTGTACGAGTACTTGATAAATAATAACATTGGTATTGCGGACATGTAAATGTACGTTCGTACTGACAAAAGAGGAGCAGTTAGTGATGGTGGTCCTTGGCAGTGGTGTAGTTTTCATGTCCTAGAACAGATCTGTTTTCATGTCCTAGAACAGATCTGTTTTCATGTCCTAGAACAGATCTGTTTTCATGTCCTAGAACAGATCTGTTTTCATGCCCTAGAACAGATCTGTTTTCATGCCCTAGAACAGATCTGTTTTCATGTCCTAGAACAGATCTGTTTTCATGCCCTAGAACAGATATGTTTTCATATCCTAGAACAGATCTGTTTTCATGTCCTAGAACAGATCTGTTTTCATGTCCTAGAACAGATCTGTTTTCATGTCCTAGAACAGATCTGTTTTCATGCCCTAGAACAGATCTGTTTTCATGTCCTAGAACAGATCTGTTTTCATGTCCTAGAACAGATCTGTTTTCATGCCCTAGAACAGATCTGTTTTCATGTCCTAGAACAGATCTGTTTTCATGTCCTAGAACAAATCTTTTCATAGGACTGGCCAAAATGGGCGCCCTCATAGCGAAACTATTTTTAACCTTTAAGCGCACGCCCCCCCCCCCAACCGTGTCTGTGTTATTTTAAAATAAATAGAATATATATATATATACACACACACACACACATATATATATATATAAACACACACACACACATATATACATACACACATACATATATATATATATACACACATATATACACATACACACATACACACACATACATACACACATACACACACACATACACACACACATACACACACATACACACACATACACACACACATACACACACACATACACACATACATACACACATACACACACATACACACACATACACACACATACACACACATATATATTATGTGAAAGAGATGCCACGCCGGAAAAGCAACGGTGTGTGTGTGTGTGTGTGTATGTGGAGATGGAACTAGAATAATACTTAATGAAGAAAATTTCCGCTGTAACTGAAATAAGAACAGGAAATAGAACAGAGCGGGGAAGGGGGAGTGGGTGGTATTGTTTGTTCCTGTTCTATAAAGCTAGGGAACAATTTTCTTAAAAACATCTTTTACATAAATTATTTTACTTCTTGAACAGCAGCACCAAGTTGAATGATGTCACAAGATGAAAGTTTTGTGTTATAAATAAATATATGAGTTTCGCTCATGCATATTTGATGGTCGCTCTGATACATACATAAATATTAGTTACTCTCATATAAACATATATGATGGTCGCTCTGATACATTTAAATATTAGTTACTCTCATATAAACATAAATGATGGTCGCTCTGATACATATATAAATATTAGTTACTCTCATAAACATATATGATGGTCGCTCTGATACATATATAAATATTAGTTACTCTCATATAAACATATTTGATGGTCGCTCTGATACATATATAAATATTAGTTACTGTCGTATCCCACTTGTGCTCTAATTAAATCAGACAACACAACTCCTTGTATTGTAAAAGAATTAACTGAACTTTTTAATGCATGATATATACAGATGAGAATATGATACTCCAATATAAACACTTGAGAAGATGAATCAATAAAACACATGTATAATTCTATACTTTATCACACACGATAAATACTATGATCAATATTCTATGAGAGATGTGGCAATAAATCACAAGTAGCTGCTATCACTATAAACCAGTACACGAGTCTATAACTATTATAACTCTCGACTGCACTGTCCACTTAGTCCACGTGTTATATCTAGTATCCCCTTCATGGGTCTCTAGTCTCTCTCTTGTGTGTGTGTCTCCGTCCCTCTAGCAACCGTGATAACTTCCCTATTTATAGGATATATCACCCCCTCATATTGCATCATTGGGGTGATTGCATCACTGGGGTGATTGCATCACTGATTGCATCATTGGGGTGATTGCATCATTGATTGCATCATTGGGGTGATTGCATCATGCATGCCTGACCCTGCAAGCACTTACAAGGGATAGGACAGTTACTCTCATATAAACATATTTGATGGTCGCTCTGATACATATATAAATATTAGTTACTCTCATATAAACATATTTGATGGTCGCTCTGATACATATATAAATATTAGTTACTCTCATATAAACATAAATGATGGTCGATCTGATACATATATAAATATTAGTTACTCTCATATAAACATATTTGATGGTCGCCAGTCCTGGGTCAAATGCTCTAAACACCCCTCCCCCAGTGCTCAAAGAATGAAGGGAAAAAAGCTGGAAGGGGGGGGGGTCACAAAAATTTTACAGACAAATTTGTTTTTCGAAATATTTGATCTCATTAAAATATTTGCCAATTTCCTATTACTTGTATAATGAACAACATGTTTTCTTGGAACATAGTGGACATGTTCTAAGTGAGCAGTTGGCACAGAAGCATACTCAACTATACACGATTTTAATCATTTCCCTTTACTTTTTTTAAAAAAAATAAAACCCAAGTATTGTATCAGACTAAACCCCAACTTCAGTGGAATCGAGTCAGCCGAAGTATTGTATCAGACTAAACCCCAACTTCAATGGAATCGAGTCAGCCCAAGTATTGTATCAGACTAAACCCCAACTTCAGTGGAATCGAGTCAGCCCAAGTAGTGTATCAGACTAAACCCCAACTTCAGTGGAATCGAGTCAGCCCAAGTATTGTATCAGCCCCGTAGCGTGAAAATTCTACAGCAGGGGCCAGGCCAATAACAGGGGGGGGGGCAGAAAAAATGTTACTAAGTAGAGCAAACAAGTGGAGGGGCCAGACAAAACACAGGGAGGGGGGATGGCGGCCCCCTTCTGATGTGTTTGTAGGTATGGCTGTTTGTATGGTTGTGTGTGTATGTATTTGTGTATGAACGTATTTCACTATGTATATTGAATGTTTATCCGTTAATTCCACTTAGAATCGTGTACATTATGGTATCTATATGGTGCACAATTTCTTGATTTAATGGAGTAGAAGAGGTCCTCACTGGGACCCCACACATCTATCTATCTATCTATCTATCTATCTATCTATCTATCTATCTATCTATCTATCTATCTATCTATCTATCTATCTATCTATCTATCTATCTATCTATCTATCTATCTATCTATCTATCTATCTATCTATCTATCTATCAATCTATCTATCTATCTGTCTGTCTGTCTGTCTGTCTGTCTGTCTGTCTGTCTGTCTGTCTGTCTGCATGCCTGTCTGTCTGTTTGTCTGTCTATCTACAAAAGAAATATTCTATAAATGATTAAAAGACAATGTCATACGTCATTCGTCCTAGGTACAAAGTGTGTTTTCCTAATCCGTTATGCCTAAAACAAATAGAAAAAGCTATTATTTCACAAAAACCTTTGTTTCTGTGATCAGGATAATGATATTTTGAAATTCGTGTTTTATTGAAAATTCTTTATTCGCATTCTTTACTTAGTAATCTTCTAGAATATTCTTGAACTGCTGGAATTGTCTGTTTTCAAGAAAATTCTTGATTCGATTCGCATTCAATACTGATTAGTCTTTTAGAATATTCTTTCAAGAAACTTAATAACTTTCTAGGACTGTCCAATAGTAGTCATACAAGTATAAAAGTACAGGTGACTCGAGCCAACTTTTCGGCTTATATCATTTCCGAGTATGACAATAACAAATCGTAGTTAAAGTGAAATTATTGATTTAGACGTCATCAAGAGGTTGTTTGCACCCAGCAGATGACTTTTGCTACATGTGTGGACAATTTTATAAATAAAAGAGACAGAAAGTATTTTGTGAAAGAATGTTGCAGGATGTGTCAGCCCTACAAGGCATAAGTCAAAGGCACCTCATTTCACATTTACGAATATTGCAATGAAACTCTTGAAGGTAATGTAAACATTTGCTGCTCGCTTATATGAAGGTGCTGTATACTGTAGAGTTTCAATGATTTAGGTCTGGTACAGTTTATAATGTTGATAATGACAAAATTTTCACATATATTCATGTATTGTGGTACAATATGTTATGTCAGTACTGTAAAACGTAACGTGTACAAATTTCCTGCTTTAAAATGAATATAATTGATTTTATCTGCTATGTTACAGGTTGGGACAGGTGAGAAAAGAGAGCCATGAAGTTTGCTATCCCGTTATCAAGCAACTGCTACTTCTGAATGGTGGATCATACCAATGTCGCAATGGTAATAATGCATCTCATACTGTTTATCCAGACATTCATTCGTTCATTGCAGCACCACACTGCCAGAGCTGCCTGTTTCCACTCCCTAAGAGGGATCAGCCATCTTCAGGAGACAGCAGCGAGTTATTTATCATACTAGTGTTTTTTTTACTAGACCGAATGAATAAAAATATATACATTTCATTGTAATGTCACAATAAATACATTTCATTGCATTGTCACAATAAATACATTTCATTGTATTGTCTCAATAAATACATTTCATTGTATTGTCACAATAAATACATTTCATTGTATTGTCACAATAAATACATTTTATTGTATTGTCACAATGAATACATTCCATTGTATTGTTACAATAAATACATTTCATTGTATTGTCACAATAAATACATTTCATTGTATTGTCACTATAAATACATTTCATTGTATTGTCACAATAAATACATTTCATTGTATTGCCACTATAAATACATCTCATTGTATTGTCACTATAAATACATTTCATTGTATTGTGACAATAAATACATTTCATTGTATTGTGACAATAAATACATTTCATTGTATTGCCACAATAAATACATTTCATTGTTATGTCGCAATAAAAACATTCCATTGTTATGTCGCAATAAATACATTTCATTGTTATGTGGCAATAAATACATTTCATTGTTATGTCGCAATAAATACATTTCATTGTTATGTCGCAATAAATACATTTCATTGTTATGTCGCAATAAATACATTTCATTGTTATGTCGCAATAAATATATTTCATTGTTATGTCACAATAAATACATTTCATTGTTATGTCGCAATAAATACATTTCAGTGTTATGTCGCAATAAATACATTTCATTGTATTGTCACAATAAATACATTTCATTGTTATGTCGCAATAAATACATTTCATTGTTATGTCACAATAAATACAACATTATTCATGGATGTGGTCATAAAAACAAAGTTTGTATTGAATGTTGTCGTTTTTCGATAGTTTTTAGACATAAGAAGTTGAAATATTACACTTAGTAACCAGGAACAAAAATTGTGTTACATAGTGCAATGGGACAAATAAAAGAATAAATAAAGTACCTCAATATGTGTGTATGTGTCCCTTTTTAAAGTATGAAAATATATGGGCATACATAGGGCTCGAGCCTAATGGGCTTCCCGGGGAAATTTACGGCCCTCACCCCCCTCTCTCCTCATGGTTCCTCACACCCCACCAGACCACACAAACAAAATACTGCTACAAACATACAATGTCTTCACACACCCCACCAGACCACACAAACAAAATACTGCTACAAACATACAATGTCTCCCACACACCCCACCAGACCACAGAAACAAAAATAATGCTACAAACATACAATGTGTTCACACACCCCACCAGACCACACAAACAAAATACTGCTACAAACATACAATGTGTTCACACACCCCACCAGACCACATAAACCAACAAATTACTCGCTGCTGTGAATACATAAAGTAAATTATACATAGATTAAAACAAGTTATATTTTACTTTTTACTTTTTTGATTCACAAATGCAAGATATTTATCCAGGGGAGCAAACTCAATTAATTAAAGTTTCATGATATATTGACATTGTAAGTGTGTTACCTCCCATATTTTCAGTTTATGGACTAACCGAGGACAGTAAACACACTTTTATTCTACAAACATTTATGTGATGTAAGTGCGTGGCTTTCATTATTATTGATATCTAGTAGAGAGACTAGGTAGAGACCAGAAATATTTCAGATCCCTAGGGAAAATTACCAAATGGGGCGCTCTTAGCATCAGAGGCTAACCCTCCTTATTGTCCCACAGAGGCGAACCCTCCTTATCGTCCCACCCAGTGTTCCTTCTAAGAATTTGGGGTTTGTGCGCCAAAAAAAAAATTGTGAGGCAAAATTTCATTGATGTGTAAATTGTGCGCCAATTGCACGACGCGCACTACACATACAATTACTGTCATTTAAAAAGAAAATAAATAATAAGATAATAGAGTCAAACACATGGGAAACTTCCAAATATTTACATGTAGGAATTTTTTATAAAGCTTTTGTAAATAAATTCTTTTAGAATTAAAAAAAAATATATGGTTGCAGTAAATATGGTTAAGTAGAAGAAATTACATTTAAAAATGACGAATATGCAACCAAAAAAATAGAAATAAACTGATAAGTTTTTAGATATAAATATAAATGGAAGTTTACGTGAGATAGACCAACACTTAACTAAATTCTAATACAACAAGATAAAAAAGAAAATCCAAGAATTGAAGTCAATTAACTTTATTTAGAAATAATTAACTTTTCCCTTCTTCCTTTTTCTGCTTTCCAAAAGTCATATACATGATCTGTGTTAATGACATTTTTAGCTAATAAATATGACTTAATTCTCATTAAATGTTCCAAATGGTCTACATCAAGCCTATTTCACATTTTTGTTTTTAATTGCATTCAGTAAGCTGAATCCTCTCTCACAGTCTGCACTTGAAGCTTGAAAAGTTCCACAAATATGAATAAGAAGACAAAGTTCACTAAACTGTTCATTTTTCCCGCACACAATTTACAATGTCCTGAAAGGTTTTCAGTGTTCCAGATTTTTCTTTTTCATTTAAAAGTAGCTTCAACTCTGAATATTCCCTCTGAACTTCCTTTGCAAAAGATGTCGCATCCTTTTGGAATAAGGTGCCATGAAGGTTTGCTAATATTCGAAGTTGATCAATGTCAAGATCAAATTGTCCAAGTTTGATAGCTTAGAGAAAAAAACAGCTTTATCAAACACACACCCAGTCCTGTAATTCCTGATCTGGAAATCTTTTGTCCATGTGGTCACATGTCTCTTTAATAAATTTAATAATATCATCTGTGTTGAATGAATGATTATATGATGATAATAGATTTTTCACTTCTTCCTCGCAATATATACTTTCCCCAAAATGCTGTGATCTTAGTTTCTTAATTTTGGCTTTGGCAAACTGAAACGCCTCGACTGTATTGAGGTTGCTCCTCTGGAGAGTCTTACAAATTCTGCTAACTCCCCAAGAACATTACAAAGGATTGCTAATGCAACGCGAATCTCTGGTTTTGTTAATTTGTCAAGACAGTGCACTGGGTCATTATCTTCGTTTACTTCCTCTCTGCAATACTCAACCAAAATATCATAATTCTTTATCAAATCAATAACAGCAGAATGCCTAGAAAGCCAATGTACTTGATTTAATGGCCTGAAAGAAACAACATCACATTCTGCAGCTTCTGCAATTTCTGCTAATTTTGCCTTTTTTATACTTGACCTGCTGAACAATGTATAGACAGTACGTATTAAAGTTTCTAATTGTTTCATTAATTTTATTTGTTTCCAGTATTGTCCTAACTATCTAATCTTTCTAGCAGCCTCACCTGGTCGTCATTGTTAGACCTACTAGCCTGTCCGACGTCGCCTCCCGGTCTTCACACCTTTGCTGTCTACTATTCTATTGTTTCCCCACCTTGTCCTAAGTCGTCTGTCACCTTGTCTACCATTATTTGTATTAATCCTACTTCTTAGATGTCTTCTTATCTTAAAACTTCAAAAGGGATTGTCTCTATCTCTATATCTACTCTAGCTCGTCACAATATCACCCAATGACTCGATTCCTGATCGTCACCCTTTCGCTTCGACTTTTTCTTTTTTTTCTCCAACTATATTATATTTAACGAAGTGTACTATTTGCAGTCAGCTTCAAGCCAATTACTTAAATTACGAACGTGATCGGAAGTTGATATCACAACAAAGACTGTAAGCTAGTTCGATCCCGTTAATTTCATTTATATAGCGCAAGTCACGGCGGAATTTTACGACAAAATTTTATGTAATTTTTTTTTTCTCTAATCACACGTTTTGTGCGCCAAGCCAAAAAGTTGTGCGCTGAGGTCTGAAAAATCGTGCGCTAGCGCAGGCTGGCGCAGCTTAGAGGGAAGAGTGGCCCCCAACCCCGCCCAGCTGGAGGCTGATACGGGCGGGCATCTATTTTTCCGCCATGTTACTAGCCTAGGACAAAAAGACAACGACTAAAACAAATTAGAATCCAGACGTTTAAACATGTTGTGATATATAGGTTAAAAAACGGCAATCCTTTTAAAGTAAAACCCAAAGGCAGACAACCCAGCCTACTACACCAGCGGCCGGCAACTTGTGGGCCGCGGACAATTAGTGGTCAGGGAAAACATTTTTAAAAAATATTTTTGTGTCATCTAGTATACAAAAGTGTTCAAAATTTCAAATCGATTGGGTTCAAAATTTTAAATCGAATGGGTTTAGAGAAATTGGTGATAACTGATTTCAAATTTCCCAAAACATCCACTTGGCTGTCTACGGCCAGAAAGAGTGACTATAATAAAAGCCTATAAAATAGAACAACACAATCACGTGTTTAAAATGATTTACTGAATTTTATTCCTTATGAGTGTTCTTTGATTTTTTTTAGATAAATAAATAAAAAATATACATTCAGTGGTCCCCGGAAATGAAACCTAGGAGTTTAGAGGTCCGTGAGATCCAAAGCGCAACCCCCTCACACCCCCTCCACACACACACACAGAAATTTATTTTTTAAATGCGTTTTTTTCTAGTAAAGATTTACATTTTATATAAATATCAAGTTTAGGTATTATTTTAGATTCGATTTTATCATACTTTTAATACAAATACAGATTTACTTTCCATATCAAACATTGTTTATAAGTTTTTGTGTTTAAAAGTGTCTCGGATCTTATTATTTGTTTATCGTTAAAAAAAAAACAACTTGAAGTTTGTTTTTATCTGAAGTTATATTTATAAACTTTCAATTAGTTTCATTTTCTGTGTGTACGTTTGTGAATCCTTAAATCACGTAGATCTATTTGGGGGCTGTTGTAATTTACTGAGAGGGCCGTCATTTGGCATACGTGTACATCTAGACTATTGTGTACACCCTACATGACATTACATTATTTTGTACACCCATATGTCCATATGGTGTTTAAACAGGCCATGTCCATATGTAGTCAATATGCAGTCCATCTGTGTAGGCGTGTAGGTCATCAGACAGAGCTTAGGTTAAAAAATAAAGGAATCCCTAACCCGTATGCCGTGTAACGCTGGTGTTCCACGAAACTGGGTTAGGCTAACCGCGGCGAAAAATTGAATATTTAAAGTTTATGTCGAATAAGACTCGAATCATAGGCATAGGTTTTTTTTTATAAAAATTATATATCAGCAATAATCATCTTCATCATGTCCTTAACCTTGCCTGCCATTATTAGTATTAATCCTACTTCTTAGATGTCTTCTTATCTTAAAACGTCGAAGGGGGTTGTCTCTATCTCTACATCTACCCTAGCTCGTCACAATATCACCAAATGACTCCACTCCTGATCGTCGCCCATTCGCTTCGACTTTTTCTTTTTTTTCTCCAACTATATTACATTTAACGAAGTGTACTATTTACAGTCAGCTTCAAGCCAATTACTTAAATTACGAACGTGATCGGAAGTTGATATCACAACAAAGAATGTATGCTAGTTCGATCCCGTTAAGTTCATTTATATAGCGCAAGTCTCGGCGGAATTTTTCGACAAAATTTTATGTAATTTTTTTTTCTCTAATCACACGTTTTGTGCGCCAAGCCAAAAAGTTGTGCGTTGAGGTCTGAAACCCATAGACAACTCAATCAGACACATTTCTACATAGTTGCCAATCCTGCGCGGCTGTCTTTGATGTGTGTGAAGCCCCTGTAAGGATGAGATGAAATCTCTTAGATCCTATAAACCACTCATGGGACGGTTTTTATGGTGCCCTTCTTTCATCCCCACCATAGCCGATAGTGCAATGGCCATGGAGGCACCACGGGAGATATATCGGGAACTTGAGCCAAGACCTAAAAAATTTCCTTGGTCCTCACCGGAGATAGAACCAGGTACCTTCAGATCGATAGTCCATTCTTTTATATTGTCCAACCAACATTTTCGCTGGCGATGGCCTTCCTTCTACGGTCCCTTGGAGAATTTTTTTTTGTTTTGGAAGGCTATTGTACCTTGACCCATGTCCGAACCATGTCATCTTTCGTCGCTTGATTGTTGTCATAATAGTTTCATGAAGGCCCGCTATTGACGATATTCTTTCCCAGACAAACTCATTGGTCTTGTGTTCTAGGTAGGAGATTCGGAAGTATTTTTCTCATGCATTTATTTTCGAATGCCTGTGACTTGCTTATCGTGGCTGCTAGAATATTACATCAACGAAGTTAAACCAATAAATGTATAGATAAATACTTTGAGGTTAGCATTAGCATAGATGTGTAATAATTTGTATGGTGTAGTGAAACTGATAAAGATGATCAATAACAATTATTTGTTTATAGGACATCATTCATCAAGCAATGTTTCCTATCAAATCATTACACTGTAACAATAAACCAATACTTTGAGATTATCAGAAGTTTAAGAAATAAATAGTGACGTATTGTTTTTGTTATTGTGTAGTTTGTCCAGTAATATTTGAGCTACACCACAGACATCAGTGTAGTTTGTCCAGTAATATTTGAGCTACACCACAGACATCAGTGTAGTTTGTCCAGTAATATTTGAGCTACACCACAGACATCAGTGTAGTTTGTCCAGTAATATTTGAGCTACACCACAGACATCAGTGTAGTTTGTCCAGTAATATTTGAGCTACACCACAGACATCAGTGTGATTTGATTATATGAGTGTGGTTTGATTACATGAGTGTGGTTTAATTACATCAGTGTGGTTTTATTACATCAGTGTGGTTTGATTACATCCGTGTGGTTTGATTACATCAGTGCCAGCACGAGATGTGTAACAGTTTGAAGTCAGCCATTGGAAACCAAACTTGTGTGAATGACTGGACTGACATTAAATTTATGAAGTGTATTATATCATGCGCGATAGTGTATTATCATGTAGATCTACACTTGAGCAAATTAGAGCTTTCTCACTAAATAAGAAAAAGTAAAAAAGATTAAGTTACAGGATTTGAAAAAAAAACACAAACAGAAAGTGAAGTTAAATCAAAGTTTTAAAATGTGTGCTTACACCTGTAAAGAAATATATGACAAAATATCTGAACATAATTCGTTCATACATACATCTACATTATAAAGCAGCTAAGCTTGTCCGGGTCGCGGCGGGCGGTGTGTGGGGAATCCGTTCTATAAATAAACGACCTCCAGAAATAATAAATAAAATAATAGTATTGGATAAAGTAATCATGGGCCTTGCTAGCCCAAAACTTTACAAGATATTAAGGGCCCAAGGCAAGGATACTTACCGATTGGTAGAAATATGTAGTGGACGTTGGCGTTGGTGGGGGGCTATTGCCTAATCACAGAAGTGGCCATCTAGTTTACCTAATCACAGAAGTGGCCATCTAGTTTTCCTAATCACAGAAGTAACCATATAGTTTACCTAATCATAGAGGTGACCATCTAGTTTGCTTAATCACAGAAGTGACCATCTAGTTTGCCTAATCATAGAGGTGACCATCTAGTTTTCCTAATCATAGAGGTGACCATCTAGTTTGCCTAATCACAGAAGTGACCATCTAGTTGGCCTAATCATAGAGGTGACCATCTAGTTTGCCTAATCATAGAGGTGACCATCTAGTTTGCCTAATCACAGAAGTGACCATCTAGTTGGCCTAATCACAGAGGTAACCATCTAGTTGGCCTAATCACAGAGGTAACTATCTAGTTGGCCTAATCAGAGGTAGCCATCTAGTTTACCTAATCACAGAAGTGGCCATCTAGTTTACCTAATTATAGAGGTGACCATCTAGTTTGCCTAATCACAGAAGCGGCCTCAGCCTTATTACTGAATTCGCCTGGCCTAAGGTGAGTTTAAAATGTGGGGCTCAGAATCCTAACTGTAGTCTATATATCATACCAAAAAACGCTCGTATCGCTGGAACCATCTTAGATGCGGGGCATAGAGCCAACCACAGATCCAAATTTGTGTTTATGTCCATTATCTTCTTGATCGACATTAAAAACTAAATCAATGTTAACAGTAAGTTGTTTATATAGGTCAGTGACAATATGAATTTAAATACTACAATAGCTCCACCTTTTGTTTATATTGGTCTGTGACAATATGAATTTAAACACTACAATAGCTCCACCTTTTGTTTATATTGGTCTGTGACAATATGAATTTAAACAATACAATAGCTCCACCTTTTGTTTATATATGTCTGTGACAATATGAATTTAAATAGTACAATAGCTCCACCTTTTTTTATATAGGTCTGTGATAATATGAATTTAAACACTACAATAGCTCCACCTTTTGTTTATATTGGTCTATGACAATATGAATTTAAACACTACAATAGCTCCACCTTTTGTTTATATAGGTCTGTGACAATATGAATTCAAACACTACAATAGCTCCACCTTTTGTTTATATAGGTCTGTGACAATATGAATTTAAACACTACAATAGCTCCACCTTTTCTCTACTTTGAGGTAAGAAAGTTTCACTTTTTTGGCACTGGTACGAAGAACAGTGTGAAAAATATTAGAAGTCCCATAGCACTACAGGCCAGGCTGTACATGAGCGGAGCCCAGATGTTGCCCGTCAGATCCATAAGGGGCCCCATGAAGAGAGACATCAGCAAGTAATGTGATGGGATGAGGAACCCGACCATTGTCATCAGCTTACCGAGATCTCTGTTAAACTCTTCTACATCTGCCTGAAACATGAAACACATATTTCAAGATAAAATTTACTTTACTAAACCGATGTTTTGCAACATAGTTGATATATAAACTATACTTTAATAAACCAAAGGACTGAAACATTGTTGATATATAAACTATACTTTAATAAACCAAAGGACTGAAACATTGTCGATATATAAACTATAATTTAATAAACCAAAGGACTGAAACATAGTTGTTATATAAACTATACTTTAATAAACCAAAGGACTGAAACATAGTTGATATATAAACTATACTTTAATAAACCAAAGGACTGAAACATAGTTGATATATAAAGTAGGGCTGCTGATTAAACTGCGTTAATTTGCGATTAACGTGTCAAAAAAAATTTGCGATTAAATTTTTTAACGCAACACCTAAATGCGTTAATGTGACCAAAATGCTGAAAGTTTACCAAATCGACAAATAACAGAATTTCACGCAACAATTTGAAGTTAAAGTCCGTTCACTTATTAAGTAGATCTACCACCCCCACCCTGACACAATTTACTCACACCCTCACCCCCAGGTACGTCGACAAAAGCCCCAATTGTAATATAAAATGAAGACGTTTTGTTATATAGCCCATCCCTTCGACATGTGAACCTACTGCTCCCTTCCCGGTCGATATAAAAAGAATAAAGTTTCAATCACTAGTTTACATTATATACTGCAGTGTATTGGTGGAGGTACTGTAGTGTATTGGTGGAGGTACTGTAGTGTATTGGTGGAGGTACTGTAGTGTATTGGTGGAGGTACTGCAGTGTACTGGTGGAGGTACTGTAGTGTATTGGTGGAGGAACTGTAGTGTATTGGTGGAGGTACTGTAGTGTATTGGTCGAGGTACTGCAGTGTACTGGTGGAGGTACTGTAGTGGAGGTACTGTAGTGTATTGGTGGAGGTACTGTAGTGTACTGGTGCAGGTACTGTAGTGTACTGGTTGATATAAAAGAACGACAAGTGTTTTGTGAACTCTGTTATATATAGGTAAAAATAACGAGATGTTAGAAATTTTGTATCACCATTTTTTTGCGCCCAATTTTTTATCGCATTTGAAAATACAGCGTCTTGTCAGCTGCACTAACAATTTCATGACACTTGAAATCAATGTCTAGACATAGTCTAGACTATGCTATGCAAACATCAGTACACGAGACAGTGTATGTATTTTTCAGAATTATTGTGATACTAAGCTAAATTTAATATTTTATATTAATTAACGTTCTGAAACTAGCGGTGTCGATATGATGAAAGGCATATTTTCGTTTGTGCTTTGTATATAGCAATAAAAACATCAATAGATTTTTCTCTAAGAGTTAGACCGGCAAACACTTTGATACAACTGTTGCTATAACCAAAATGAAACGAAAGAAAGAATTTTTAATGTTGACACACGAAAGAACAACAGAAGATGAAAAATTAAAGCCGACCTATCAAAATTTTTCTTTGAACGTTTGAAACGGTAACATTAAAGAGTGTCATTTTACAAGATACTTTTTTTATTAATATAACTGTCAGACAGATAAAAAAAAATTTCTTTTCTGTTGTTCACTAAAATATTGAACAAATAGTTGATAGTAGGAAAGTAATTGAATGAAAGAATATAAGAGTAACATTTATAGACATCGACGCGCAAAGCAAAAACTTCAAAAGAAGATTAAAAGTAAATTTGTCCTTCAACTCGGCGATCGTAGTTGTCATTTCTGACGCGTGCTCCTAGTTTGAAACAATGGAACCGGTGTCAACATGTTTTGGGACATCTTTAAGTGGAGAGAGAGCGTATGTTAAAAATGTGACTTGGTGGGGAATGGGGGGGGTGATAAAGAAAAAACGCGTTAATAATAAGTGAGCGACAACTTTCTGGCTACACTATCATTTTATGAAAGAAAAGTTACATGAGATATAAATGACGTGTGTATTTTTTTTTTGAAATGGGAAGTGGAGGGTAGGGTAAACAGACTTATGTGTGGGCGAAGTGAAGTAAAATATGACAGGGAATGAGGGAAGAGGGGTTGACATACGTCATTAATTCGGAAACTATGGTACGAAAAGAAAGGTTAGACATTGTTGTTAAATAAAAAGAAAACAATTCGCATCATTGACGTGATTGATACAGGTCCATAAACTGGTCTCAATAACTAATTCAATAGACATATATACTAATGCTTAATAAATATGTTATAATTCATTATACCTCTTTCGTAAATTAAAATGACTTGTTTATTATGCCAATGTTATGCTTTGATATTATGACATATTAGCTTGAATACAAACAATTGTATTATATTATGTCGATTAAAATGTGCGTTAAATTGCGATTAAAATTTTTAATCATGCGTTAATTTTGACCAATTTTTTTAATCGAACAGCAGCTCTAATATAAACTATACTTTGATAAACCAAAGGACTGAAACATAGTTGATATCTAAACTATACTTTAATAAAGGACTGAAATATAGTTGATATATAAACTATACTTTAATAAACCAAAGGACTGAAACATAGCTAAGTCAACTGTGATTTTGACAAAACTTAAATAAACCAATGACCATCTCTCTCACGGCAATTGACAATCTCTCTCGCAGAAAACTGATTCTCTCATGGAACACCGACTCTCTCTCGGCACACTGACTATCTCTCTATGCACATTGACTATCTCTCTTTCTCTCTCGGCACACTGACTATCTCTCAATGCACATTGACTCTCTCGGCACACTGACTATCTCTCACTAAGCACACTGACTATCTCTCCCGCGGCACCTGGCTGCCCTCTTGTGTTTCGAGGCACACAATTTCAAGTCCCCTGATATAGAAACATGTTTTGAATTCTCGAGTAATGCCACGATATATTACTTATTTTTGTATAAAATAAACGAATACTTGAAAATATTCAGCCTGGAGTGCAATGAATCGGATGAGAAATCTGAAATGAGGTTAAATTATCCATCTTCTATCTTTACTTCGGGTACTTAATAGTAGGTATTATAAAAACCGTTGGGGGCGGACTTTCCCCTCCACCCCCGGGCAGCATCTACTTTTCCACAGTCAATGGCGACTACTTTAGTTCTTTATCGCACGGTATTTGGGCGGTATATCCTGAGTTTGCCCCGGGCGCCACGTATGCTAGCTAGCTGCAGTGTTGTTCTATGTACTGTACCTGTTCCTGGTGAAACCTGCTGACCAACACAAAGGTCAAGGTGTACACAGTTGACCTGAAGATCCCACTGAAGATCATGAAGATGAAGTAAACTTCCAGAGTTTGAATCTCCAGCAATACTACAAGTGCCGTGATTAGTAGACAGTGACTTAATACAAACTGAACTTTCTCACCTGGTGCGGGGATAGAACAAATAGAATTAGAGCAAATTGTAGAGTCAACAGAACGTAGAGTCAATAAAACGAAGAGTTAAAAGAATGATCAGTCAACAGAGTGTAGTTTCAACAGAATGTCAAGTCAACAGAACGTAGAGTCAACAGAATAAAGAGTCAACAGAATAAACAGTCAACAGTATATGGGGTCAACAGAGTGTTAAGTCATAAAAATGTAAAGTTAACAAAACGTATTGTCAAGAGAATGTGGAGCAGGCCCGTAGCGTGCGGGGGTGGCAGGGAGGCACCCCCTGCGTTTTGTCTGGCCCCCTCTGCTTATTTGTTCTACTTAGTAAAATGTATTACCTGGCCCCCCCCCGCTATTGCCTGGCCCATGCTGTAGAATTTTCACGCTACGGGGCTGATGTGGAGTCAACAGAGTGTAGTGTCAACAGAGTGTAGTGTCAACAGAGTGTTGTGTCAACAGAGTGTAATGTCAACAGAGTGTTATGTCAACAGAGTGTAGTGTCAACAGAGTGTAGTGTCAACAGAGTGTAGTGTCTACTTATGTAGTGTCAACAGAGTGTAGTGTCTACTTATGTAGTTTCAACAGAGTGTTGTGTCAACAGAGTGTAGTGTCTACTTATGTAGTGTCAACAGAGTGTAGTGTCTACTTATGTAGTGTCAACAGAGTGTAGTGTCTACTTATGTAGTGTCTACTTATGTAGTTTCAACAGAGTGTAGTGTCTACTTATGTAGTTTCAACAGAGTGTAGTGTCAACAGAGTGTAGTGTCAACAGAGTGTTGTGTCAACAGAGCATTGTGTCAACAGAGTGTAGTGTCAACAGAGTGTAGTGGCAACAGAGTGTAGTGTCAATAGAGTGTTGTGTCAACAGAGTATTGTGTCAACAGAGTGTAGTGTCAACAGAGTGTTGTGTCAACAGAGTGTTGTGTCAACAGAGTGTAGTGTCAACAGAGTGTAGTGTCTACTTATGTAGTGTCTACTTATGTAGTGTCAACAGAGTGTAGTTTCTACTTATGTAGTTTCAACAGAGTGTAGTGTCAACAGAGTGTTGTGTCAACAGAGTATTGTGTCAACAGAGTGTAGTGTCTGCTTATGTAGTTTCAACAGAGTGTAGTGTCAACAGAGTGTAGTGTCAACAGAGTGTTGTGTCAACAGTGTATTGTGTCAGCAGAGTGTAGTGTCAACAGAGTGTAGTGTCAACAGAGTGTTGTGTCAACAGAGTGTTGTGTCAACAGAGTGTAGTGTCAACAGAGTGTAGTGTCAACAGAGTGTAGTGTCTACTTATGTAGTGTCTACTTATGTAGTGTCAACAGAGTGTAGTTTCTACTTATGTAGTTTCAACAGAGTGTAGTGTCAACAGAGTGTTGTGTCAACAGAGTATTGTGTCAACAGAGTGTAGTGTCAACAGAGTGTTGTGTCAACAGAGTGTTGTGTCAACAGAGTGTAGTGTCAACAGAGTGTAGTGTCTACTTATGTAGTGTCTACTTATGTAGTGTCAACAGAGTGTAGTGTCTACTTATGTAGTTTCAACAGAGTGTAGTGTCAACAGAGTGTAGTGTCAACAGAGTGTTGTGTCAACAGAGTATTGTGTCAAAAGAGTGTAGTGTCAACAGAGTGTAGTGTCAACAGAGTGTTGTGTCAACAGAGTGTTGTGTCAACAGAGTGTAGTGTCAACAGAAAGTAGAGAGAAACTCTGCGTGTGTGGGGGGATGAGGTTTGGTGTTATTATTCGAGATGGCTAAGTTGGATGTGAGCTCAATCTGCATGCTGCAGGTCAGGAGTTTAAAACCTACGTCTTGAGTTTCGCCTCTCCATGACCACAGCACACTCAGCCATGGGCACTTCAAGATCCTGCCGTGTCCCACTGACCTACCGGACCAAGAGATAAACAAACCATCCCCCATCCCATAATATATTACAATACAATGTCTAAAAGTGTCGGTGGTGATGGAAATGTTTGGTACACCCGATGTCAGGTTAATAGCCTCCCTGGGAATGAAAACTGTTACTGATAATGTATGCAGGGTTGCAACTAAACCAGTGGGAGTTGACCAGTTTGTCATGGCTGTAAATATTGAATATTCAGAGTATGTTGACATGCATAATACGACATGCCTATTACGTCACGCCTAATTTGATATATTATGTTCTGTCTATTATGATCCATTACCTGCCTGTTATGTCCTATCTCTTATGACCTCATATGACCTACCTATTAAACCTAATTTTATTTTTACCTAAATATGACTTTCATATAAAAACCTATGTATAATGACCTACATATACTGACCTACATATACTGACCCAGCTTTACATGGGTACCTGACTTTAAGTTGGGGGAGTAAAGGCGGTTGGGCGTTGTGCTAACCACACAATCCCTTCATATGCCGAGGTTTCTGAAACAGATGAATTCTACATTTCATCTTCCTCGATTAGCCCTTTCGGACTTAAGGGAACATTTATAATGACCTACATATAATGACCTACATCAAAGGACCTGCATATAATGACCTACATATAAATTACCTACCTATAATTTTCATAATTGTTTGGTTGCTAATGCTGGTGATGAGATACGAGGCGTACATGACCAGGTTTCCAAATGCAGCCATCCTCAAACCTTCCTTGTACCTTTGGTACCCCTCTGTGCCCGCACGCGCCGTAGGGTCACCATTGTAGATGATGATGGTCAGTGTGTTGGACGAGTACACAACAATACAGAGAATGGCGCCGATAGAGAAAAAAGAGGATGCGCAGAAGATGAGCAGACGTCTTCCGAGTTTCATTTTCTTGCTGTCGGCGCTCAAGCCACACGACAGTTCGACTTCATGAAACTTTGTTTCTTTTGCGTCGGTTTTTCCCTCACAATAATTTTCATTTTTATCCCAATGAGGCTGAATACTCTCCTCCTCTGACGGCGTACGGCTTGAGTTTTGATCCTGTTGATTGACAGATGTATAGTGAGTATAAATGTTCTTTGAGATGTCTCCAATGACGCCGTTCAAACTGCTGGACGTGGAAAACCCACCGAAATTTGTAGACGATGTAGAGTAAGCCTTAATGCTGTTGTCACGGAGTATCGGTTTTGTCTCTATCACACCCACCTCCGTATGAAGTATGTCCGGGTTATAGGGACGTCGGTCATCATTGAACTCCAGCTTTCGACACACCTTGGTCGCCTTCCTTTCTGCTGTAGGCAGGTGTTCAGGAACTTGGGGCAACAGCTCGTACTTTATCTTTCTCCTGGTAATAAATATCCCCGTCAGAATGGTGCAGATGTATCCACAGGAAATGATGACAAAAAGCAATGCGCAGAAGACTATCAGAGTGGCTGCCACCCCCTCGACGTGAAAGATTGGCCCCAAAATACTGGGAAAGTCAAAACAGCCAATGGAAGAGAAAGTTGTCCCTCCCACAGACTGGGCCACAGTGGCCATCATCAGGAGCTGGGTGTGCTGCGTCAGAGGGACGACCTCTAGCACAAAGGCTCGCGTCAAGGACACACTCATATCGAATCCAACGTCCAGCAGAGCAAACCCCATGATGGCTAAAAACGCAGTAGTCGGAAGGCTAGAATAATCGACACCGTCTGATCCTAGTATCGATACTGAGGAATTGGTTACCGTCACGTTGAAGTAGTCGACTTCCGTTTCGTTGCAATCTGTGGATGTTGCATATGTTGTGTGGTTGATCTCAAGAGATGTGTTGGTCGCCAGTTTGATAAATCCAGAGGTAGCCAATAGGATAAGACCGGACAGGAACATAGTCATGCCACATAACAAAGTTATCATTTTCCTCAGCTGTACAACAGAAAATAAAACCCATAGTTAAAGCCAAAACACCCACAGATACATATTGTATCCATTAGTCAAGAGCATGTATCATACAGGCAGTCACTGTGTTGAGCCACATGTATCATACAGGCAGTCACTGTGTTGGGCCACATGTATCATACAGGCAGTCATTGTGTTGGGCCACGTGTATAATACAGGCAGTCATTGTGTTGGGCCACGTGTATCCTACAGGCAGTCACTGTGTTGGGCCACGTGTATAATACAGGCAGTCACTGTGTTGGGCCACGTGTATCCTACAGGCAGTCACTGTGTTGGGCCACGTGTATAATACAGGCAGTCACTGTGTTGGGCCACGTGTATCCTACAGGCAGTCACTGTGTTGGGCCACGTGTATAATACAGGCAGTCACTGTGTTGGGCCACGTGTATCCTACAGGCAGTCACTGTGTTGGGCCACGTGTATAATACAGGCAGTCACTGTGTTGGGCCACATGTATCATAAGGCAGTCACTGTGTTGAGCCACATGTATTATAACGGCAGTCACTGTGTTGAGCCACATTATCATACAGGCAGTTACTGTGTTGAGCCACATTATCAAACAGGCAGTTACTGTGTTGAGCCACATGTATCATACAGGCAGTCACTGTGTTGAGCCACATGTATCATACAGGCAGTCACTGTGTTGCGCCACGTGTATAATACAGGCAGTCACTGTGTTGGGCCACATGTATCATACAGGCAGTCACTGTGTTGAGCCACATGTATCATACCGGCAGTCACTGTGTTGGGCCACGTGTATCATAGAGCCTGTCATTGTGTTGAGCCTTATATTTCCCATAGCATGTCACCGTTTTGGGCCAATACAACTCAAAAGGATGAAATTAATCAGGATTCCCCCCCTCCCGCCATTCAGGTGGCTCCATGATGGCCCTGAACAACTAAGAACTTTTGTTATTGTAAATAATAAAAACTGTGTTCATTATAAAGTAATTTGCATTATTTGTTAGACTTTCCCTGCAATAACGCAAATAAAATAAAATGCAATAACAAAGAACTATTTTACTGCAACATTTCAAGACGAGCGCAATACATAAAGCAACAACACATTTGATGTTACATAAATCAATCAATCATAAATGGTATGTCATTTCATAAAATACACACGAATGAGTTATTGGTGAAACTTAGTGAATTGTTGGGAGAATTACTACCATAATAATATTGTTATACTCTAAAGACAAAATGTTGAAAGGAAATTAGGTTTCACAATAGTTTTGTAAAATTTAAACACAAAAATTAAGATAACGATTCAAACATAGATATCACTTTACACAAAACTAATTATTTGATAACTATTTTCCTGATATTTGTACTTGAAAATTTGAAGATTCAGAAGCGTTTAAAATTAGGAATGAATTCATTCAATTATCAAGCAAAACGTTACAGAAATGGCTGAGAATTATCTGGCTTATTTTAGGTTTCCTCCACAGACTTACCTTGGTATTGGAACCCCTGTCTCCCATGATCCCTAGTACAGGCAGCAAGATGACGCTGATACCTCCACAGATAGCCCCATTAATGGAGACCAGGTTCACTGGTACACCGAGATACTGGAGACTACGGGGGAAATAAGACATGATTATGATTTGCTTCGATTATTATAACACTGTTAATGATTAACTGAGCAGTACGATATCGTAATCCCGCGGTATTTTAATGATTAATTCAGCAGTAAGTAAACGAATAATTCAGCAGTAAGTAAACGAATAATTCAGCAGTTTGTCAAATGTAATCACACAGTATCTTAACAACTAATTATGCAGTATGTCGAAAATTAATTTATTGATGTTTCAATAATTATTTAAGCTGTCATTAATTAATAACCAGGGATGAACGTGGATAATACACTGAAAGAGTTTAAGTGAATATTTCAAACTACACGATTCAAGAATTAAATGGATTACAATTTTTTATATTTTTTAATTATTTTAAACATTTCATTTTTATTGTTAATATTTTTGTATCTTTATGTCCATTAACTAGCCTATACAGAACCTCGAGGTCAGGTGAAGTTCATCTGTTTCAGTGTGTTAGTGTGGTAAGTAATAGATGAAATATCTTAGATCCTATAAACCAGTGATTCCCAACATGGGCGTATTCATGGGGAGGGGGAGTGGGCAGGGGGGGCGACGCCCATGGTTCCCAACCTTTTCCTCGTCGCTGACCGATCGACGTTTGATAATTTCACCGTGGCCTGCTGGGGAAGGGGGCGGGGGAAACGTTGACTATTTTGATACACAATATCACTGCCGCCCACAGCAGATCAGAAGATCCCGGTTAATACCTCGTCCATAAAAGGTCGCACAATCCCCAGAGAAATACACCATAAAACATAAAATGGAAGTAACTTGATGTTTCTTTGGGCGACACACTAATACTTGATAAGGCCCGGTGATTGGAGACAGCTGCTATAAACCATTAATTAATAGGACGGGTTTATGGTGCCTTTCTTTCATCCCCACCGATAGTGCAATGGCCTTGGGAGCAAGACCTGAAATATCCATTGGTCATCATCGGAGGTTAAAGCAGGTATCTTCAGGTTGATAGTTGAGCGCTTTACCCCCGACCATCCGTGAAGTTCCTTCCACGTCTCCCGTAGTACCTCCATTACACTCCAGGCTGTGGTGGGGATGAAAGAAGGGCACTAAAAAACATAAAAATTGTCCCATTTAGGTGGGCGATTTTTTTCATCTGTTTTTGTAACCACAGTTATTCTATGGGATTGTGTGTCCGATACCATTCCCAGCCTCTTTTCCCAACAAATGTCAGGCACCCATCTGATTGGACCCATGACATTGCTTGGACCCGAGAAAAGACCAAACTTTCACGGAAGCTCGAACTTGTACCGTTCCGGTCAGCAGTCGAGCGTTCTATGACAATTCCACCCCCCGTCCTCTTTTCTTATTACCTTCAGTAAAAATACATTTTTGTGTCACGTGTGACTTTGGTAGCAATATTCACGTAAAGCACAAATCAATAACTACACATCAATATCTACAAATTATTATATACACATTAATATTTAGTCTGGGTTACTTTCCTAATAGTCACCTCGTTATATTAGATTTAAAAATATCAATTGATGTAATGGAAAAAAGTGATGTCTACTTATAATAGTAGCTGGAAGATTTGTGCTGTCTACTTACATTAGTATCTGGTAGATTTGTTCAAACGAGACGCACATCTCAATACCACACAAGGCGAACACCAGCAACACCTGGCAACATTTCCCGATTCCTTCAGTCATGGCGGCCCCTCTTTGGTCCTCACTAAGACGACGCCCCTGCAGCTTCAACGGCCTCCGAATGAGAAGAGACTGAGATTCGATCCAAAGTATCAGATAAGAGGGTGCTAAATGGTAGATTATGAGACCAATACAAAGTCTGTTAGCACCACATAAAACCGGTCATATCCAGTTCACCCTGTTAATAGTTTGAACGGTTCTCAACATATTTATTCATCACAACTGGCATATGTTGTAGAAATATACAGTAAGTGATTACATACAAAAATATCAATCAAGTATAGTAATACCTCGGTTTTCGTTGATAATCCATTAAAAACAGTTGACGAAAACCGAGGCCATTATTTCCATATAAATAAGTAGAAATCTAACTAATTAGTTCAATTAAAAAAAAAAACATATATACCAAAATACAAAAAGTAGATCATTAATACCGTGTTTATTACTAAATATTAAAGACGAATGGAACAATGGACATAAGAAATAAACATTTAACATGACACATTACACTTCTGAAGAATCGTCTTTGACTTCTAGTACACAGCGAGGTGGGAAGAAAGAGACAGTGAGGTGGGAAGAAAGAGACAGTGAGGAGGGAAGAAAGAAAAACAGTGAGATGGGAAGAAAGAGAAAGTGAGATGGGAAGAAAGGGACAGCACGGAGGGAAGAAAGAGACAGTGAGGAGGGAAGAAAGAGACAGTGAGGAGGGAAGAGACAGTGAGGTGGGAAGAAAGAGACAGTGAGGCGGGAAGAAAGAGACAGTGAGGAGGGAAGAAAGAGACAGTGAGGAGGGAAGAAAGAGACAGTGAGGAGGGAAGAAACAGGGAGGAGGGAAGAAAGAGACAGTGAGGAGGGAAGAGACAGTGAGGTGGGAAGAGACAGTGAGGAGGGAAGAAAGAGACAGTGAGGAGGGAAGAGACAGTGAGGAGGGAAGAAAGAGACAGTGAGGAGGGAAGAGACAGTGAGTTGGGAAGAAAGAGACAGTGAGGAGGGAAGAAAGAGACAGCGAGGAGGGAAGAGACAGTGAGGAGGGAAGAAAGAGACAGTGAGGAGGGAAGAAAGAGACAGCGAAGTGGGAAGAAAGAGACAGTGAGATGGGAAAAAAGAGGTTCATATATTATTGTTTGGAATGGGAATACAGATCAATAAAATAAAATAAAATTAGCTGCAATATTAAAAAGGTAATCTCCGAAAACTGAGACAATGCTCCCAGCGTTATAAAGAAACGGAATAAAGAAAGCAACGTTAACGGTATGCAATGTAAACCGGGACTTACACTATTTTGAAATAAATAAATGAAAGAAAACCGTGACTATCGACTTATCATTAAACTTACAAATGTGTTATTAATTAGTTTGAATGGAGCGAGTGCCCCGTAATCATGATACCATCATGTCTACGTTGGACACAACAGTAACATATGTTGTTGTGGTGTTTAGATCAGTAGATCTCATTCTGTGGTTGTGGTGTTTAGATCAGTAGATCTTATTCTGTTGTTGTGGTGTTTAGATAAGTAGATCTCATTCTGTTGTTGTGGTGTTTAGATCAGTAGATCTCATTCTGTTGTTGTGGTGTTTAGATCAGTAGATCTCATTCTGTGGTTGTGGTGTTTAGATCAGTAGATCTTATTCTGTTGTTGTGGTGTTTAGATAAGTAGATCTCATTCTGTTGTTGTGGTGTTTAGATCAGTAGATCTCATTCTGTGGTTGTGGTGTTTAGATCAGTAGATCTTATTCTGTTGTTGTGGTGTTTAGATCAGTAGATCTCATTCTGTTGTGGTGTTTAGATCAGTATCATTCTGTGGTTGTGGTGTTTAGATCAGTGGATCTCATTCTGTGGTCCGGGGCACCCGGCTATTCAATAGAGACATTTTAAGGGTTTCGCAAAAGAAAAAAAAATCAAATGTAACGCTCCCCCCCCCCCCCCCCCCCCCAGTATTGGGGCTGAGAGCTATGTGCATCATTCTTGAATAAATGTTCATTCCGATAAATGTTCCTGTCGGTATTGAGCGCTGGATTTAGCCATCTCACCTTTTGAACTCAAGTATTATACAAGTATAGGGCTCCCAATAATATCATTGTCTAGGGTCCCCCAATAATATCATTGCCTATAGCCAACAAATGTATCATTTCCTAGGGCCCCAAATTTATCATTGCCTAGGGCTCCCACATATATCATTGCCTAATGCCCCAAACATATAATTGCCTATATTCCCCAAATTTATCATTGCCTAGGGGCCCCAAATATATATAATGGGTGCACTTTTTTGGCACGGCCGGGAGGCTTTCATAGTGTCCGCTCCGGGATCAACAAAATCACTTGGTGTCGAGAAATTTTGTAGAAAAAATGTACGCTGTCCGCCAGAGAAAAATGTACGCAGTCCGCCAGAGAAAAACGTATGCAGTCCGCCAGAGAAAAATTACGCAGTCCACCAGAGAAAAATGTATACAGTCCGCCAGAGAAAAATTACGCAGTCCGCCAGCGAAAAATGTACGCAGTCCGCCAAAGAAAAATGTACGCAGTCCGCCAGAGAAAAATTACGCAGTCCGCCAGCGAAAAATGTATACAGTCCGCCAGAGAAAAATTACGCAGTCCGCCAGAGCAAAATGTACGCAGTCCGCCAGAGAAAAATGTTCATAGATTTACATCGTTACTTAAATGATTCGGGGATGGGGATAACTTAAAAATACATTTAAACACACAGACTCCATCCGCTAACACCCCCCCCCCCGCCCACGGCTATAAGGGGAACTAAATTTGAATTTCAAATATTTTTTGTGCATCCTGATGAATCTACTGAAATGTACTTTACTAAGACTAACTATCTAAGTGCAGTACCGACCTTTGGGATCGGTTAACTAGGCTACCTAGTGGCCCCCTCTGACAGGACTTATATTTTATCAGGAACTAAAAATGCTATCTGGGTACTTGTCAGGGTTCCCGGTCTAAAATGAGTCAACAACTAAGGTTGTTTTTGGCACCTTATTTTCTAATAATTTTAAGGGTCTATTATTATTATTTGCAAAGCGATAGCATCTGCAGCATTAGGCCTAGAGCACATTTTTGATATGATTGCATAAGGCCCCCTTCCAAATGAATCATGGCATGGCCCCATCCCCAAATGTATCATTGCCTATATTCCCCAAATGTATCATGGACTAGCCCCCCACCCCAATGTATCATGGGCTAGCCCCCTGTGGCGTAAGATGTTACGTTATAATTCATAAGGCGTACGATCGCCAAATATGTAACGTCAGATGTTAAATGCTAGAATCTATAAGTTCAGGGCAGGCTCGCCAGGTGATTTTAATATGTTCACCAAATATGTTACGTACAAAATTCTCCAATATATATATTTATATATATCAACGCCAACACTTGGTATATAAACACAAAGATCCAAACTTTATTGGCTTCTAAACATAGATGAATATATATATATATATATATATACAATATAAGTCCTTTGTCTAATGTCTTTATGTCTATTTAAACAAATATCATTTACTTAGCGACTACACTACAAGTCTACAACTAACTCTTAGAACTGTCTACACCGAACTAACTACGTCTAACTCGTATGACTGTCAGCACCTTACTAACTCAACTACTGCTATTCACTTCTTTTATAATGGTGGGGGATGGGGGGCGAATACGTTGGTGCAACGTTTGGGGAAATATGACATCAATGAAACGATTGGGGGGGGGGCGAAGACGATGATGAAAAGATTCAATATGGCGGCTGGAACCTTGACCGGTGGTGAACTGGGGGGTGGTGGTGGGGATGGTAAATTCTGCACGTCACCCCACATCCACCAAATGTATCATGGACTAGCTCCCTCGTCAAATATATCATGGACTAGCCTCCCCCCCCCAAATGTACCATGTACTAGGCCACCAAATGTATATTGGACTAGCCCCCCCCAATGTACCATGGACTAGCCCCCCCCCCAAAAGTATCATGGACTAGCTCCCCCTCCCCCTAAATGTATCATGGACTAGCCCCCCCCCCCAAAGTATCATGGACTAGACCCCCAAAAGTATCATGGACTAGCCTCCCCAAAATGTATCATGGACTAGGCCCCCCAAAAGTATCATGGACTAGACCCCCAAAGGTATCATGGACTAGGCCCACCAAAAGTATCATGGACGAGCCCCCCCAAAAATGTATCATGGACTAGGCCCCCCAAAAGTATCATGGACTAGCCCCCCAAAGGTATCAAGGACTAGCCCCCCCCCAAATGTATCATGGACTAGGCCCCCCCCCAAAAGTATCATGGACTAGCCCCCCCCCCAAGTGTCATGGACTAGCCCCACCCCCCAAAAAAAGTATCATGGACTAGGCCCCCCAAAAGTATCATGGACTAGCCCCCCCAAAACGAATCATGGACTAACTTCCCCTCCCCCAAAAATGTATCATGGACTAGCCCCCCCCAAAAGTATCATAGACTAGGCCCCCTAAATATATCATGGACTAGCCCCCCCGAATGTATCATGGACTAGCCCCCCCCCAAAAAGTATCATGGACTAGCCCCCCAAATGTTTCATGGACTAGCCCCCCAAAGTATCAAGGACTAGCCCCCCCAAAGTATCATGGACTAGGCCCCCCCCAAAAGTATCATGGACTAGCCCCCCCAAAGGTATCATGGACTAGGCCCCCAAAGTATCATGGACTAGGCCCCCCAAAAGTATCATGGACTAGCCCCCCAAAGGTATCATGGACTAGGCCCCCAAAGTATCATGGACTAGGCCCCCCATAAAGTATCATGGACTAGTCCCCTCCCCCAAATGAATCATGGACTAGCCCCCCTCCCCCCCCAAATGTATCATGGACTAGCCCCCCCCAAATGTATTATAGACTAGCCCCCAAAAGTATCAAGGACTAGCCCCCCCAAATGTATCAGGGACTAGGCCCCCAAAAAGTATCATGGCCTAGCCCCCCCCAAAATATCATGGACTAGTCCCCCCCAAAAAAAAGTATCATGGACTAGGCCCACCAAAAGTATCATGGACTAGCCCCCTAAAAAGAATCATGGACTAGCTTTTCTCCCCCCAAAATGAATCATGGACTAGCTTCCCCTCCCCCAAAAATGTATCATGGGCTAGCCTCCCCCTCCCCCCAAATGAATCATGGACTAGCTTCCCCTCCCCCCAAAATGTATCATGGACTAGGCCCCCCCCAAAAAGAATCATAGACTAGGCCCCCCAAATGTATCATGGACTAGCCCCCCCTAATGTATCATGGACTAGCCCCCCCAAATGTATTATGGACTAGGCCCCCCAAAAGTATCATGGACTAGCCCCCCTCCCCCAGAGTGTCATGGACTAGCCCCCCCGCACCCCAAATGTATCATGGACTAGCCCCCCCAAAAATTATCATTGTCTAGGCCCCCCGAAAAGTATCATGGACTAGCCCTCACCAAATTAATCATGGATTAGCTTCCCCTCCCCCCAAAATGTATCATGGACTAACCCCCCCAAAAAAAAGAATCATAGACTAGGCCCCCCAAATGTATCATGGACTAGCCCTCCCTAATGTATCATGGACTAGCCCCCCAAATGTATCATGGACTAGGCCCCCCAGAAGTATCATGGACTAGCCCCCCATAGGTATCATGGACTTGCCCCCCCCAAATGTATCATGGACTAGGCCCCCCCAAAAGTATCATGGACTAGGCCCCCAAAAAGTATCATGGACTAGCCCCCCAACAGTATCATGGACTAGCCCCCCCAAAGTATCATGGACTAGGCCCCCCAAAAGTATCATGGACTAGCTCCCCCCCACACCCCGACATAAATGAATCATGGGCTAGCTTCCCCCCCCAAATTATCATGGACTAGCTCCCCCCAAATGTATCATGGACTAGCCCCCCAAATGTATCATGGACTAGCCCCCTCCCCCAAATGTATCATGGACTAGCCCCCCCCCCCAATGTATCATGGACTAGCCCCCCCCCAAATGAATCATGGAGTAGCCCCCCCCAAATGTATCATGGACTAGCCCCCCCCCAAATGTATCATGGACTAGCCCCCCCAAAAGTATCATAGTCAAGGCCCCCTCGAAAAGTATCATGGACTAGCCCCTCCCCCAAAATGAATCATGGATTAGCTTCCCCTCCCCCCAAAATGAATCATGGACTAGCTTCCCTCCCCCAAAATGTATCATGGACTAGGCCCCCCAAAAATAATCATAGACTAGGCCCCCCAATGTATCATGGACTAGCCCCCCTAATGTATCATGGACTAGCCCCCAAATGTATTATGGACTAGGCCCCCAAAAGTATCAAGGACTAGCCCCCGAAAGGTATCATGGACTTGCCCCCCCAATGTATCATGGACTAGGCCCCCCCAAAAGTATCATGGACTAGGCCCCAAAAGTATCATGGACTAGCCCCCCCAACAGTATCATGGACTAGCCCCTCCCCAAATGAATCATGGACTAGCCCCCTCCCCCCCCAATGTATCATGGACTAGCCCCCCAAATGTATCATGGACTAGCCCCCCAAATGTATCATGGACTAGCCCCCCCAAATGTATCATGGACTAGCCCCCCCAAAATGTATCATGGACTAGCCCCCCCAACAGTATCATGGACTAGCCCCCCCCAAAAGTATCATAGTCAAGGCCCCCTCGAAAAGTATCATGGACTAGCCCCTCCCCCAAATGAATCATGGATTAGCTTCCCCTCCCCCCAAAATGAATCATGGACTAGCTTCCCCTCCCCCCAAAATGTATCATGGACTAGGCCCCCCCCAAAAAGAATCATAGACTAGGCCCCCCAAATGTATCATGGACTAGCCCCCCCTAATGTATCATGGACTAGCCCCCCCAAAAGTATTATGGACTAGGCCCCCCAAAAGTATCATGGACTAGCCCCCGAAAGGTATCATGGACTTGCCCCCCCCAAATGTATCATGGACTAGGCCCCCCCCAAAAGTATCATGGACTAGGCCCCCCAAAAGTATCATGGACTAGCCCCCCCAACAGTATCATGGACTAGCCCCCTCCCCCAAATGAATCATGGACTAGCCCCCCTCCCCCCCCCAAATGTATCATGGACTAGCCCCCCTCCCCCCCAAATGTATCATGGACTAGCCCCCCCAAATGTATCATGGACTAGCCCCCCTACTCCCCCCAAATGTATCATGGACTAGCCCCCTCCCCCCAAATGTATCATGGACCAGCTCCCCCAAATGTATCATGGACTAGCCCCCCAAATGTATCATGGACTAGCCCCCCCAACAGTATCATGGACTAGCCCCCAAATGTATCATGGACTAGCCCCCTCCCCCCAAATGTATCATGGACTAGCCTCCCAAATGTATTATGGACTAGGCCCCCAAAAGTATCATGGACTAGCCCCCCAAAGGTATCATGGACTTGCCCCCCTCCCAAAGGTATCATGGACTTGCCCCCCCCCTGCAGTATCATGGACTAGGCCCCAAAAGTATCATGGACTAGCCCCCCCAACAGTATCATGGACTAGCCCCTCCCCCAAATGAATCATGGACTAGCCCCCTCCCCCCCCCCCCAAATGTATCATGGACTAGCCCCCTCCCCCCCAAATGTATCATGGACAACCCCCCCAAATGTATCTTGGACTAGCCCCCCCCCCAATGTATCATGGACTAGCCCCCCCCCAAATGTATCATGGACTAGCCCCCCCCAACAGTATCATGGACTAGCCCCCCCAAATGTATCATGGACTAGCCCCCCCTCCCCCCCAAATGTATCATGGACTAGCCCCCCCCCAAATGTATCATGGACTAGCCCCCCCCAAATGTATCATGGACTAGCCCCCCCCCCCCCCCCAAATGTATCATGGACTAGGCCCCCCAAATGTGTTGTTAAAAACAAATAATAGTTGTTTTTGTAAGGGGAGAGCACTGCTTAATTTCAGTTTTGGTAGAAATCAAAATTTAATTTTTAGGCTATGTCCCTTAGTCTTACCCCCCCCTCCACCAGCCACCTTTTGCACAACACACATACACGCACACACGTACGCACGCACTCACTCAAGAACACACACAATTTTTTTAAAGGTGTATTTTTTAGTAGTAGAGAGTCACATTTCAAAGAAATATCACGTTTAGGTTTTATTTTAGATTCTATTCTATCATTCTGTAGGGCATTCTGTGTGCAAGCTACACTTAAAATAAATACATCATTCAACTGAAAATTATTTCAGCCTGATACCTCTTTTAGTTTTTTTGAAATATTCACGTTCAAATATCGCGAACATATAAATGTCACGCGAACTCGCGACTACCCTTAAAACTTTAAAAAATCATATTTCAAAGAGTTTATGAACAAATGGCCTGAAACTTTCAGGAAGATCTTAGAGGGTCGGGTGAACATCACTAGTTGAGTTGACATGGAATGACCCTAATGGTGTTTAGTTTGGTTTGGTTTGCTTTGGTTGATTTGATGGGTTTGGATTATTTGGTTGGTTGGTTGATCGGTTTTTCGGTTGGTTGGTTGAAGGGTAAAGCGTAATTTGTGACAGATTTGGCTTGGTTGGTTGGATTGGTTGGCTCGGTTGGTTTGTTTGGTTGATTGGTTAGCTGGTTTGGTTAGTTGGTTTAGTTGGTAGTTTGGTTTGGTTGGTTTGATTGGTTGGTTCGGTTGGTTTGGTTGTTTGGTTTGGTTTGGTTGGTGGTTGATTAGCGTTGACGGGTAAAACTTAATTTGTGACGTATGAAATGTACGTCATTTTTGCACATTAGGAAGGTGGCATAAATCAGCACTTAATTAACCTAATTAATCGTAAATTATATCTAGTATATATATATATATATATATATATATATATATATATATATATATATATATATATATATATATATAGATAGATAGATAGATAGATAGATAGATAGATAGATAGATAGATAGATAGATAGATAGATAGATAGATAGATAGATAGATAGATAGATAGATAGATAGATAGATAGATAGATAGATAGATAGATAGATAGATAGATAGATAGATAGATAGATAGATAGATAGATAGATAGATAGATAGATAGATAGATAGATAGATAGATAGATAGATAGATAGATAGATAGATAGATAGATAGATAGATAGATAGATAGATAGATATTAATAATTAAATGGAACATACGCCTGTGTGTTCAATTATTAGACCGTGAGAGCATAAATCAATACTTACTTTTCACATCAAATATTATTTATAAGTTTTTGTATTTATAAGTGTCGAAGATCTTATTATTTGTTCATTATATTTTTAAAAAAAACTTGAAATATGTTTTTCTGTGAAGTTATTTTTATAAACTTTTAATTAGTTTCCTTTCTGTGTGCACGTTTTGTAAGTTGGTGAATCTCAAATTACGTAGATTTATTTTGGGTTTGTTCTAAGTGAATTAGAGGGCTCAAATTTGGAAGACGTGTACATCCTACATGACATTACTCTATTGTGTAGATCCTACATGACATTACTCTATTGTGTACACCCTACATGACATTACTCTATTGTGTACACCCTACATGACATTACACTATTGTGTAGATCCTACATGACATTACACTATTGTGTACACCCTACATGACATTACACTATTGTGTACACCCTACATGACATTACTCTATTGTGTACACCCTACATGACATTACACTATTGTGTACACCTTACATGACATTACTCTATTGTGTACACCCTACATGACATTACTCTATTGTGTACACCCTACATGACATTACACTATTGTGTAACCCTACATGACATTACACTATTGTGTAAACCCTACATGACATTACTCTATTGTGCACACCCTACATGACGTTACACTATTGTGTACACCCTACATGACGTTACACTATTGTATACACCCTACATGACGTTACACTGTTGTGTACACCCTACATGACGTTACACTATTTTAATAATTTCAAATCCAGGAATTAACATCTTGTAGAATTATGAAGCAAAGAAGTTTTTATTAACGTTTATAATGGAAAAAAATCGCATTTCGATTGTCATATCAAAATATATACGACGCATGACACCAGTGGAGAAGTGCGCGAAAAAAAATATTTTTTTTTTAGTCCTATACAGGCTAATTTAACTAATGCAGCATGCAGTGGGAGTACGCTCAATGTTAAAGGTTAACTAACGACGAAAAAGGCCCCTAACTCTAAAATACCTGCACACTACATATGATTGTAAATGTAATAAACAAATAGTTAAGAAATTCAGTACATAAACAATTTAAAGAAAGTGTGTAGAAAATTGAAAAAAAATGTACCATAATAAACAACTGTTTTTACCGTTCAACACTATTGCAGACGTTCAACAATCGTATAGAAATAGTTAGTATGCCATGAATAGAAAAGTTTAACATGCGACTATTATTAGACGACCGTTATGAATAAATAAAAAAAAAAACAATAACCTGCTTAACTTTTGTGTACACTAAGCTGTAAGTGAGAAGCCTAACACTAACCCTTTACAGCAGTCTGTCAACAGGTGATGTAATAGTCTTATTGATCAGTCAGTAAAGGGTTTTGCATATCACCAGTTTGTATGCGTATATATGTATGAATTGGTTGTAAATGCTGTATCGATTACGGAAATTTAGCAATATACTTAGTCAATATGTAGTCCATCTGTAATCCAGGGCCAACACTAGAGTCTTCGCCAGCCCAGGTGATCCTGTCTTACTGCACCCTACCCCCCCCCCCCACGGCAACTAATTATTAATACATTTAATATTGACTTTCACAAAGTAATTATTACGTTTGTTTGCTTTCATATCTATGGCTTCTCATTATCAATGCCATCTAGGTTCACTCTGACCCCATCAACTGTTCATTTTTTTCAGCCCAATACCCCCTGACAAGTTATAACATTGCCCTTGCTTGTGGCGGACAGAAATGTTATTAACATGTACCTGTCAGAATGTTGAACTAGCCTAGAGAATGTCTTGTCTTGTACTAGGATGGTTTAGAATTTTTTCATTGACATCAAGTTTAAATGAAAATTATAATAGGTTAGGGCAAAATAAAAGTCCCGGCAAGGTCTATCTCTGGGGGAGAGGGGGTGCATTAGGTCGATGTCCACTGGACATAGTCCAGTTTGCTTATCCATTAAAACTGCTTTGTTTATCAGAGCCAGGGATAGAGTTGCTCAGCATCATAAAAATGTATTTGGTAGTCTTAACAAGTTCTTTCAAGATACAATCGGTAAGTATAAAAAATTGAAGGTCTGGCAATATATATCAGAATTAGGGCTGCTGATTAAACTGCGTTAATTTGCGATTAACGCGTCAAAAAAAATTGCGATTAAAATTTTTAACGCAACACCTAAATGCGTTCATTTGAACAAAATGCTGAAAGTTCCCCAAATCGATAAATAACGGATTTTCACGCAACAATTTGAAGTTAAAGTCCGTTCACTTATTAAGTAGATCTACTCCCACCCTGTCACAATTTACACACACCCTCACCCCCAGGTACGTGGACAAAAGCCCCAATTGTAATATAAAATGATGATGTTTTGTTATGTTGCCTTTCGACAAGTGAACCTACTGCTCCCTTCCCGGTCGATGTAAAAAGAAAAAAAGTTTCATTTACTAGTTTACATTATATACTGTAGTGTATTGGTGAGGTACTGTAGTGTACTGGTGGAGGTAAAAGAACGACAAGTGTTTGGTGAATTCTGTTATAATTAGGTCAAAATAACGAGATGTTAGAAATTTTGTATCACCAATTTTCGCGCCCAATTTTTTATCGCATTTGAAAATACAGCGTCTTGCATCAGCTGCACTAACAGTTTCATGACACTTGAAATCAATGTCTAGACATGGTCTAGATTATGCTATGCAAACATCAGTACACGAGCACTGTAAGTATTTTTCAGAATTATGGTGTTACTGAGCTAAATTTAATAATTTATATTTATTAACGTTCTGAAACTAGCGGTGTCGATATGATGGAAAGAAAGACATATTTTCGTTTGTACTTTGTATATATCAATAAAAACATCAAAAGATTATTCTCCAAGAGTTAGACCGGCAAACACTCGGATACAACTGTTGCTATAACCAAAATGAAACGAAAGAAAGAATTGTTAATGTTGACACATGAAAGAACAAGAGAAGATCAAAAATGAAAGCCGACCTATCAAAATTTTGCTTTGAACGTTTGAAACGGTAACATTAAAGAGTGTCATTTTACAAGATACTTTTTTATTAATTTAACTGACAGACATATATTTTTTTTTCTTTTCTGTTGTTCACTAAAACATTGAACAAATAGTTGATAGTAAGAAAGTAAATGAATGAAAGAATATAAGAGTAACATTTATAGACACCGACGCGCAAAAACTTCAAAGGAAGATCAAAAGTAAATCAACTTGTTTTGGGACATCTTTAAATGGAGAGAGAGTGTGTTAAAAATGTGACTTGGTGGGGAATGGGGGGGGGGTGATAAAAAAAAACGCGTTAATAATAAGTGAGCGACAACTTTCTGGCTACACTATCATTTTATGAAAGAAAAGTTACATTTGAGATATAAATGACGTGTGCATTTTTTTTTTTTGAAATGAGAAGTGGAGGGTAGGGTAAACAGACTTAGGTGTGGGCGAAGTGAAGAAAAATATGACAGGGAGGGAGGGACATACGTCATTAGTTCGGAACTATGGTATGATAAAAAAAGGTTAGACATTGTTGTTAAATAAAAAGAAAACAATTCGCATCATTGACGTGATTGATACATGTCCATAAACTGGTCTCAATAATTAATTCAATAGACATATATGCTAATGCTTAATAAATATGTTATAATTCATTTTACCTCTTTCGTAAATTAAAATGACTTGTTTATTATGCCAATATTATGCTTTGATATTATGACATATTAGTTTGAATACAAACAATTGTATTATATTGTGTCGATTAAAATGTGCGTTAATTTGCGATTAAAATTTTTAATCATGCGTTAATTTCGATCAATTTTTTTAATCGAACAGCAGCTCTAATCAGAATCTATTTTACAAACAAGCGTAAAATGCAAACGAATGCTATACTATCTGATAAACAAAATTATTTGTACAAATGATCCCAGTTTAAAACTAATTGATAGTGATAATTTCCATACTCTACAGTACTGTTGTATGTTACCATATACAGACAGCTTACAGAGAGCGGGTAGAGGTTTACAATTTATTGTAAAGTTTTACTTTCTTCTCGACAGATCTATGTCAAGTGAGGAAGCAGTGGCTAAAACAGATTCAAGACTCCGATGACCGATGTACATATGAGTTATTCGTGTTTTTTTTCACTGTCCAATAACAGCTAGACAATATGATGTTGGTCTCAAACGACACGTTCGTATCAAACCGTCCTAAGCGGCATTAGCTATTCCTCAAGCCATTGGTGGCACTTTCACAACTTGTTAACTCTTTTGTCTGTGAATGGGGCGGTATTTCATAATGCTCCTAGGACGTCCATTAATGTTGGTTACGCCACTGCTACACAAATAAATCAAGAAACGGACTTAGTTATAACCCGTACATCTATTTGTTGTAACCCGTACATCTATATGTTGTAACCCGTACATCTATAACGTGTAAAATGTTCCAATAAAACAACAATTTATTTTCCTTTTTTCAGCTTTGTTTAACTCTTTAAAAAAAATCAATTCAGTTATTACCAAAAGATAGAAATCCCTAACTATATTTATACTTTACCTATAGTAAATTATAACACCGCCAGCAAAAATTGGCCGCCATATGGTGTTTAAACAGGCCATGTCCATATGGTGTTTAAACAGGCCATGTCCATATGTAGTCAATGTGCAGTCCAACTGTGTAGGCGTGTAGCTCGTCAGACAGAGCTTATGTTAAATAAAGGGATTTTGACACGTCGACATTAAAATATAATTGGATAATATTTTAAGCAGTGTTCCCCAACCCGTGTGCCGCGGCACGCTGATGTATCGGGAGACTGTTCGGTGTCCCGCGGCAAAAATTGAATATTCAAAGTTTTTGTCAAATCAGACTCGAATCATTTCATTTTTTTTTCGTGACGATTAGTTAAATTATCAGCAATATTTCATCAGCGTCATAAAACCGATATAAGTGTATAGAGAAATACTTTGAAGTTAACATTTAGCATAGATGTGTATGGTGTAGTGAAACTGATCAAAATGATCAACAACAATTATGTAATAATTTGAATAGAACATCGTTCATCAAGCAATGTTTCCTATCAAATCTATCCAGTGTTACAAGAACCAGTACTTTGAGATTATCAGAAGTTTTATAAATAAATAGCGACGAATTGTTTATCATTATTTGTACTACATCTTTAATGGGCTGCCTCCATCAGGTTACCTCTTTATTGTACTGCCTCCAAAATGCTGGTTGTTTATTGTGCTGCCTCCATTGTACTACCTCTCTATTGTGCTGCCTCTCTGTTGTACTGTCTCTCTATTGTGCGGCCTGCATTGTATTACCTCTCTATTGTGCTGCCTTCATTGTGCTACCTCTCTATTGTACTGCCTCCTTTGTACTACCTCTCTGTTGTGCTGCTTACATTGTACTACCTCTCTATTGTGCTGCTTTTATAGTACTACCTCTCTGTTGTACTACCTCTCTGTTTTGCTGCCTACATTGTACTACCTCTCTGTTGTACTACCTCTCTGTTGTACTACCTCTCTGTTGTACTACCTCTCTGTTGTGCTGCCCCCATTGTACTACCTCTCTATTGTGCTGCCTACATTGTACTACCTCTCTGTTGCGCTGCTTATATAGTCCTACCTCTACATGCTGCTGCCTCTCTATTGTGCTGTTTCCATGGTATTCCTCGCTATTTTGCTGCCTCTTTACTGTACTGCCTCCATAATGCACAAAGTGGATCACTAAGAGTGATGGGGAAAATGTATTTTACTTACCATTGTTTTGACATTTTAAAATTCTTCTCGCTTGTTCCAATATCAGTTCATATTGTTTATTATTATGTAGAAATCTACTAGAAATCTGGAAAAAGGTTTCAGAAAGTCAAGGGGGGGAGGTAACTTTATTTTCCCCATTTAGTGACCACGCCCTTTGTCTCCCCTGGATATCAATATTGGATTAGGTCGAGGATTACAACGATTTGTATGCAGAATAATGAGAGATATGGCCTCTGGATATTTGAGAAAAAATGTAAATGTCTGAAATTACTGAATTCAGATGAACAAAAAACATTTTTTTACATCCCATTTGCTAAAAAAATAAGTTGTGTTATCAAATCTTTTTCATTATTGATACTAATTAAAAAAAAGATCATTTATCACGCTAAGAAATTTTTTATGCCTAATTTCAAATTGCTGCTTTGAATACTAATGCCGGAAAAACACTGGCTATGTTCCGTAGAACATCACACTCAATTTAAAATCCCTAAGTTATTGAAGATAAATGAACGTTTTGTGTTTGCATAAATACCCATACATTTTATTCAACGTGCCATCGATAATTCGTAACATTTCAAGTGTGACGCGAGCAGAAAAAAAGGTTGCGGAGCACTAGAATAAATCATATAAGTTATGTTTATTTTATGCTCTGTAATAAACAGCAAGTATCGACCAAGAAAACCTAACATTAAAAACAAAATCATGTTTATTTACATTTTTCACCCAGACAGTGTAAACTAAATTGCATTCTGATCAATGCCTTATTTCGTCTTTGTTCTTATGAGCTACTTATATTTGTAATTTAGTTGTAGTAGACATGGGCGTCGCTAGGCATTTTTCCAGGGGGGGGGGGCAAAAATTTTCCAGGGGGGCCAATAACAACTTTATAACATTTTTTTAAATGTAGGGGAGGGGAGCAAATGCCCCCCTCTTATATGACATTTTTTCAAAATGTAGGGGGAGGGGCAAATGCCCCCCTTCCCCCCCCCCATGAATACGCCCATGGTAGTAGACTTTGGTGAATTATTCTTCAGCTATAGAATAGATAAGTATAACAAAATAATGTTTTATTTCGCCGACTATTGAATTCTTATACAGGCTACGTGTCTCATTACCTCCATTAATTATGAGTCAAGAGGTCATCTGTAAATGTTACAATTGAGGTGTTAAATGCCTGCATAATATAGTACACTCTACTGTAGCTGTACGTATATTCATGGGCGTATTCATGGGGGGGGGGGCAAGGGAGGCATTCCCCCCCCCCATTTTGAAAAAATGTCATATAAGCGGGGGGCATTTGCCCCCCCCCCTTACATTTAAAAACAATGTCATAAAGTTGTTATTTGCCCCCCCCCCCCCGGAAAATGTTTGCCCCCCCCCTGGAAAAATTCCTAACGACGCCCATGCGTATATTAATAATAGTGTCTTATTGACCAAGACGTTCAATTGTTTGATATCATTGGACAATGACAGTAAAATATAACTATACATATTTGAAAATTCATTCTTATTTCAACACAATTAACTTTTGTTAAAATAATTTTATCTTAATTTATTGTTAATATTTAAGTAGCTGGAATGACTGTTGATTGATTGTCGATTCAGTTTAAAGAAATAAAAAAGAAAACTCCTAATTTAGATTTTAATACAAAATTAGTTAGCTAATAACATTCTAATTGTATTAAAGAACTTTCAACCGGTTGATCGTGCACTCAGTGTGTGTGAAGCCCCTGTAAGGATGAGATGAAATCTCTTAGATCCTATAAACCAATAATGCGATGGTTTTTATGGTACACTTCTTTCCTCCCCCACCATAGCCGATAGTGCAATGGCCATGGAGGCACCACGGGAGATATATCGGGAACTTTAGCCATGACCTGAAATATCCATTGGTCCTCACCGGAGATCAAACCGGGTACCATCAGGTCGACAGTCCGAGTTATTTACCACACGACCAACCGTGCGCTTTGTGCACTCAACAGCTAGACACATTTTGAGAAATAATCAATTCTAACAACACATTTTGAGAAATAATCAATTCTAACAACACATTTTGAGAAATAATCAATTCTAACAACACATTTTGAGAAATAATCAATTCTAACAACACATTTTGAGAAATAATCAATTTTAACAACACCTTTTGATAAAAATGATTTTACATTAAAAACAAACTGATTTGTATGCGCAATACAACAAATAATAACAATATTAATTAGCAGCATGAAATATAATTAAACATCGTTACAAAATCAATATTAATGATAACTAAAAATACAGTAATCATGAATGTATAGTCCATATATCACGCCAAGTTAACAGTTAATATACACATGTACCAGAGGTGTGCGGATCTTGAAATTTTGCGTCCGCGTCCGTCCGCGGATTTCTATCAATGATCCGCGTCCGCAGAATCTTACAACATTGGTCCGCAGTCAGTCCGCGCGTCCACATTGCTGAAATTTAGCTGTTTAAATGACTTGAAATTTTTTATGGTAACGCTAAGGAAGATCCGCGTCAGTCCGTGAGTCCGCAACTTAACCATACGAAGCGTCCGCTGTCAGTCCGCGGATTCGGAAAAGTCTGCGGATCTGCGTCCGCAAGCGGACGCGTCCGCTGTCCGCTCATCTCTGACATGTAAAGGTAATATCTTTCACTGACAGAATTTCTCAACACCATATAGTCATAAAGTATATATATATATATATATATATATATATATATATATATATATATATATATATATATAGGCCTACCTACAATATGATATATAAAGGTCTCTAAGTCTAGTGTGGCTTTACATTTATGTATAAATTGGTCTTGGTCTAACAGCAAAAGACTGTAAATGTGTATGGTATTAAAAACATAATTCTTGTTACAAAATGAGAGATATGTTAAAAGATATACCAGTATATAAAATAAAACACCTTTTTAAATGATTAGCTTTTATACACAAAAAATTAAAAAGATAATTCCTTAAATCCTAACTCGTAGTTTGACCTATGGCTTCTCTAGTCACCCAGGATCTGGCGGGCCCGTAGTTTGACCTATGGCTTCTCTATTCACACAAGCCTATATTTGAAGCAACGATAATGTATATAATATATGTGTTTATGCTAGAAGGAATTTTTTTTCACTTTTAAGTGCATTTTAATCAAAACTTTCTTTAAAAAAAAATTCTTTTATTTTTTTTTTATTTTTTACTTTTTAGTTTTAAAAAAAAAATAATTTTTTTTTCTTTTAAATTGGCGCATTCGAAAAGTCTGATATGGGTCTGATTTGGGTAGTCTATATAAGAATAAAAATAGCTTCATTATTGTGCAGTGCACATCTGTGCTGTATTTTCGTCTTAATTTAACACAATAATCTCCATCCGTATACTTTCCCATTAGAAACATTACTATAAATAATTAGCTTAAAGTTATACTAACTGTTGGAAATAAATATAATAGTGTATTATCATGTAGAATAGTGTATTATTAAGTAGAATAGTATATTATGATTTAGAAGAGTGTATTTCCATGTAGAATCAACACCTTTGCCGATTTGAGCTTTCTCACTAAATTAGAAAAGGTAAACAAAAAATTGAGCTACAAGATTTGAAAATAAAACAAATAAACACAAGCAGAAAGTGAAGCTAAATAAAAACTGTAAAAATGTGCTTACACGTGTAAAACAATATGTGACAAAAATATGTGAACATAATTCGTAGATATTCATGTATATGCAATAAATGACAACAAAAATGAGAATAAATTAAAACATGTCGAATGTAATTTTGAAATTAACCCGTGGCCACATTAATTTACATTTTGATTCTCTTCGCTTCCTTCATTGGTAATTAGATAATTATTTTGCATTGGACAAAATGATATTAAGGAATTTGACACAATTTGAGAGGTCAATTACATGTATTGAATAAAATGTTGAGGTGGAAGAGTATAGAAGATAACGACAGAGTGACATGGAGATTGAAGAGAAGTGACGTCATAGGCCAGGGCTCAAGTGGGCAGAAGGTCTAACAGTTAAATCACATTTAAACTTTTAGCGCATCTCATGAAAAATTTGTCTTTCAAAGATGTTCTTGGGCCTTGCTAGCCTAAAACTTTCCAAGATATTATGAGCCCAAGGCAAGAGTACCTACCGATTTGGTAAGATGGATGTTGGCATTGGGGGAAAGCTGTAGACGGTCATCTAGTTTGCCTAATCACAGAGGTAACCGTCTAGTTTGCCTAATCACAGAGGTAACCATCTAGTTTGCCTAATCACAGAGGTAACCATCTAGTTTTCCTAATCACAGAGGTAACCATCTAGTTTGTCTAATCACAGAGGTAGCCATCTAGTTTGCCTAATCACAGAGGTAACCATCTAGTTGCCTAATCACAGAGGTAACCATCTAGTTTGCCTAATCACAGAGGTAGTCATCTAGTTTTCCTATTTTCATAGGCGGCCTTTACCTAGTTACTACCGAATGCGCGGGTAAAGGTCCAACCATAAAGGTCACTTTGTGTTTATGTCCATTATCTTCTTGCTCGATATCAAATTAATACATTTATCTGTGAACAATAAATTGTTTATATAAGTCTGTGACAATATAAATTTAAACACTACAATAGCTCCACCTTTTCTCTACTTTGACTTAAGAAAGTTTCACTTTTTTGGCACTGGTACGAAGAACAGAGTTAAAAATATGAGTAGTCCCATAGCACTAGAGGCCAGGCTGTACATGAGCGGAGCCCACGAATTGCCCGTCAGATCCATTAGGGGCCCCATGAAGATAGACACCAGCATGTAATGTGATGGGATGAGGAACCCGACCATTGTCATCAGCTTACCGACATATCTGTTTGATTCCTCCACATCTGCCTGAAATATATGAATTATACTTTACTAAACCAATGTACTAAAACATAGTTAACTTAATTATGACAATGGTTAAAATTTAATAAACCAATGACCATATCTCTCGCGGCACACTTACTATCTATCTCGCGACACACCGACTATCTATCTTGCAGCACATTGACTATCTAACTCGCGACACACTGTCTTTCTCGAGGGATACTGACTATCTCGCGGCACACTGACTATCTATCTCGCGACACACTGACTATCTATTTCGCGTCACAATGACTATCTATCTCGAGACACACTATCTTTCTCGCGGCACACTGACTATCTATTTCACGGCACATTGACTATCTATTTCGCGGCACACTGACTATCTATCTGGCGACACACTTACTATCTATCTCGCGGCACACGGACTATCTCGCGGCACACTGGCTATCTCGCGGCACACTGGCTATCTCGCGGCACACTGACTATCTCGCGGCACACTGGCTATCTATCTTGCAGCACATTGACTACCTCGCGACACACTGACTATCTCGAGGCACACTGACTATATCGAGGCACACTGACTATCTATCTCGCGAAACACTTCCTATCTATCTCGCGGCACACTGACTATCTATTTCGCGGTACACTGACTATCTCGCGGCACACTGACTTTCTTTCTCACGGCACACTATCTTTCTTGCGGAGCATTGACTATCTACCTCACGGCTCACTGCATCTCTCTCTCTCTCTCTCTCTCTCTCTCTCTCTCTCTCTCTCTCTATCTATCTCTCTTAATTATGATTAGCTAAAATTTATTAAACCAATGACTATCTCTCACGGAAAATCGACAATCTCTCACGCAGAAAAATGATTCTCTCGCGGAACAATATCTTTCTCGCAGCACTCCTGCACACTGGCTATCTCTCTCACGGCACTTGACATCTCTCTTAAGAGTTTCGCGGCACATAATATAAGTCCACTGATATAGAAACTTGCTTTGGCTTCCAGAGTAATGCCATGATATATTACAAATTTTTGCATAAAATAAATCGACTTTACTTTTCAGAATACTTAAAAATATGTCAGCTTGGTGTACCCATCATAAGGTTAAGAATGGTGTCTGTTTCATCGTACCCCAAGTTAAGAACGGTGTCTGTTTCATCTTACCCCAAGTTAAGAACGGTGTCTGTTTCATCTTACCCCAAGTTCCCCTAAATGACAAGTTTAGAGATAAAAAACCCGAGCAGCTACAATTTTTTTCAATTTTATTCACTTGTCCTAATCACTTAAAACAACGACGTAATGGATTAAAAAAAAAACCAGTAAAAACATAAAAACAGAATAAACACGCTGACCTATACATCATTATAAGTTATAATGGTTTAATTTAATAATTTACACATAGAATTAGCTCGGGGCCTATGAAAGTGCGGGGCCCAATGCGGCCACATAGGTTGTAGTGGCCTAAGGACGACCCTGTGTGTTGTTCTATGTACTGTACCTGTTCCTGGTGAAACCTGCTGACCAACACAAAGGTCAAGGTGTACACAGTTGACCTGAAGACCCCGCAGAAGATCATGAAGATGAAGTAAACTTCCAGAGTTTGAATCTCCAGCAATACTACAAGAGCCGTGATGAGTAGACAGTGACTTAATACAAACTGAACTTTCTCACCTGGTTGGAAGGGGGATAGAACAAATAGAATTAGAGCGAAATGTAGTGTCAACAGAGTGTAGTGTCAACAGAGTGTAGTGTCAACAGAATATTGTGTCAACAGAGTGTAGTGTCAACAGAGTGTAGTGTCAACGGAATGTAGTGTCAACAGAATGTAGTGTCAACAGAGTGTAGTGTCAACAGACTGTAGTGTCAACAGAGTGTAGTGTCAACAGAGTGTAGTGTCAACAGACTGTAGTGTCAACAGAGTGTTGTGTCAACAGAGTGTAGTATCAACAGAGTGTAGTGTCAACAGAGTGTTGTGTCAACAGAGTGTTGTGTCAACAGAATGTTGTGTCAACAGAGTGTAGTGTCAACAGAGTGTTGTGTCAACAGAGTGTTGTGTCAACAGAGTGTAGTGTCAACAGAGTGTTGTGTCAACAAAGTGTTGTGTCAAAATAATGTAGTCTCAACAGAGTGTAGTGTCAACAGAGTGTTGTATCAACAGAGTGTTGTGTCAACAGAGTGTAGTGTCAACAGAGTGTTGTATCAACAGAGTGTTGTATCAACAGAGTGTTGTATCAACAGAGTGTACTGTCAACAGAGTGTTGTATCAACAGAGTGTAGTGTCAACAGAGTGTTGTATCAACAGAGTGTAGTGTCAACAGAGTGAAGTGTCTACAGAGTGTAGTGTCAACAGAGTGTTGTGTCAACAGAATGTAGTGTCAACAGAGTGTAGTGTCAACAGAGTGTAGTGTCAACAGAGTGAAGTGTCTACAGAGTGTAGTGTCAACAGAGTGTTGTGTCAATAGAGTGTTGTGTCAACAGAATGTAGTGTCAACAGAGTGTAGTGTCAACAGAGTGTAGTGTCAACAGAGTGTAGTGTCAACAGAATATTGAGTCAACTGAGTTGAGCAACTCCGTATGTGTGTGTGTGGTGTATGTGTGTGTAGTGTGTATGAGTGTTGCGTGTGTGTGTGTGTGTGTGCATGCTGCAGGTTACGAATACCAAACTATTTATTTTGCCAATGTCTTCTGTTGTGCCTCTCTATGACCAGTGCTCGATGTAAGAAAAAACCAGTGCCGGGGATGAAAATTCTGAAGAGCCGGGGATAAATGTCTATGATTTCATCCCCGGCTGAGAAATATTACCTGAAGCAGAGCCGAGGATGACAGGTCTCAGTGCCGGGGATATCCCCGGCATCCCCGACGGTAAATCGAGCCGTCTATGACCACAGCACACTCGGCTAAGCTCCAACCTTATTGCACTGGCCTATACAACCAAAAGATAAAACAGACTCAACTTATCCTTACATGGACTTAAATAATCATGAAATGAAACATGGCGCAGTGCAGCCACACATAGGGTTGAACCCAAACTCATGTGGGGCCCCGTCATGTACTGTAGCCTTCCACAAAATATCTTAGTGAGCGGGTTATTTTCTTTATAATACACAGTGACAAAAATTGTAAAACTAACAAAAAATATCTTCTACTGCCTTTAGAATTTAAATATGTCCAGTTTATTAACTTGTGAAATATTTAATTATGATAACAAAAATAAGAAATAAATAGGATAATATTTCTATGAAAATGAATACATAGTTTAGGCAGGCTGGATGAATGAGTAGAAAACTGAAGATTTCCATATTTGAAATACAGTGGGTATTCGGTTAACGAACTGTTCGGACAGCGAACAAATCGGACAACGAACACTTTCAGGAAAGATTTTTGTGATCGGACAACGAACGAAATTCGGATAACGAACAAAAACTAATTCTAACGAAAAAGTCTCGGCTCTCGAAACACCCGACATCAGTCCTCAATTTGTCCTGAAAATTGATGTGCGCGTGCGCTGACACGTCATCATTCATGCTGCATAGCAGTGAGGCAGCACCATACGACGCGTAGGGTAGTGTGCGACGACACATCGTCAATAGTGTGCCATTCATGTGTAGTTAGTTTCTGTTCTTGTGGTTTTCGTATGTGTTTCTCTGCTTATAAAAAAACCCTGAAAATTTGAAAATATTATGGGACGTGAAAAGAGTGGAGTGTCAAGAACTGTGCTCACCATAAAAACCAAGCAAGAGATTAAAAACTAAAGTAGAGAGTGGACAAATAATGACTGATGTTACCAGGCTGTACGGCTTGAACAGGTCTACTGTAGGCACAACCCTATATAAAAAAGATATCATCAAGAAGACTCAAGCCGCTAAAGGAGTAAGGAAAATTACATCTGAGGAGCAAAAAAAAGTGTCATTCATGATAAAATCGAGAGTTTGCTTTTAGTTTGGATAAATGAACGGGAGGTGAAAAGAGATGTAACTAGAATGGCCATCATTCAAGAGAAGGCTGGAGAAATTTTTTAGAAATTGAAAGAACAAACTCCAGGCTCGTCCTCCGAAAATTTAGAATTCAAGGCTACCACTGGCTGGTTTACAAAATTTAAAAGATCTGGCATTAAACAAGCTGATGTCAATAGGGTTGCTGATCTCTACAACGACATTGCTATAAATCATTTCCTGAATGTCCTGAAGGAGACAGAAAAACAACCGACATTGGACATGTTCTTTAACGCCCAAAGAAAGGAAAAGAACTGATTAATAAGCAAGAATATATGTATGTATCATATTTGTAATGAATAAACTTACTAAGAAATTATTCTTGTACATGATAATTTTTTTTAAATTTATTTTTAGGATCTCCAGAACGCATTAATCGAATGTCCATTATCATATATGGTAAATCGATGATCGGTTAACGAACGATTCGGATAGCGAACATAATTGTGGAACGGATTAAGTTCGTTAACCGAATACCCACTGTACTAGAATATAAAGGAATCAATAACAAATTGTCGGTTTAACTTCTATTGAAAGATGTGGATATTTGAAATAAAATCTGTAACTCCTCCGTTTGTCATCAGGATCAGTTTCTTATCTTATTTCAAACACTACTTACATTGTGGGGTTGTGATTCAAACATTACTTACATTGTGGGGGTTGTGATTCGAACACTACTTACATTGTGGGGTTGTGATTCAAACATTACTTACATTGTGGGGGTTGTGATTCGAACACTACTTACATTGTGGGGTTGTGATTCAAACACTTCTTACATTGCGGGTTTGTGATTCAAACACTACTTACATTGCGGGGTTGTGATTCAAACACTACTTACGTTGCGGGTTGTGATTCAAACACTTCTTACATTGTGGGTTGTGATTCAAACACTACTTACATTGTGGGGTTGTGATTCAAACACTACTTACATTGCGGGTTGTGATTCAAACACTTCTTACATTGCGGGCTTACATTGCAGGGTTGTGATCATTACCAAAATGATTATGCGGGTCGATAATAAACACAATGTGTTGATGATAAATACTACCACTCCCCCCCCCCCGGCCACCTGGTTACAATACAATACAATGTCTAGAAGAGTCGGTGGTGGTGGGGCATGTTTGGTACACCCGATGACAGGTTAATAGCCCCCTGGGAATGAAAACTGTTACTGATAATGTATGCAGGATTGCAAATGAGCCAGTGGGAGTCGACCAGTTTGTTATTGTTGTAAATATTCAGAGTCTGTTGACATGCTCATTACGAAATGCCTATTATGACCATTACATTGTGACCTGTCTCTCGTGACCTGTTATCATGACCTGTCTATTAGAAGCTACCTATTAAAACCTAAATAAAATGACCTATTAAAACCTACATAAAATGACCTAACTATTAAAACATACCTATTAAAATTACATATAATGACCTACATTTAATGTAATAATTATATTTGGCTATAATAATAATACTTGGCCTAGAAATTTAGTAAGTTTAATTATCTGGCCACTTTGCGGAAGTTGAATATTAGGGCAGATGAGATTTTTCAGACGATAGATAATTGCAGACAGACGACTTTAGATTTTATTAGGATGAGGACGTGATTTTCGTCTCACATCAATTTTACTATGTATGTATTTCTTATTAAACAGTTAAATTAAAATATACATACATACATATATATATATATGTGCGTGTGTGTGTGTGTATGTGAATCTTATACTCAGTAATTTACAGCTGTTTGTATGTGTTACGTCTCACGCATATCTGTGGACATTTAATTTATAAATATAAACCAAGTCAAGAAATATCAACTCCGAAGAGACTACTACAATTTATACACCTTCCCAGAAGTAGATGAAGTTCAACAGAATAAATAATATATATATATATATATATATATATATATATATATATATATATATATATATATATATATATATATATATAAGTAAAGTTCCCTTAACCCTAACGGGTCATCGGGGCAGATGAAGTGTAGAATTCATCTGTTTCTATAACCTCGGCATATGAAGGGGTTGTGTGGTTAGCACAACGCCCAGCCGCCTTTACTCCCCCAACTTAAAGTCAGGTCCCCTATATATATATATATACAGCAAATAATTCTACAAGAAATTCTACAAAGAAATATACCCATGACACCTACCTATAATTTTTATAATTGTTTGGTTGCTGATGCTGATGATGAGATACGTAACGTACATGACCAGGTTACCAAATGCAGCCATCCTCAAACCTTCCTTGTACCTTTGGTACCCCTCTGTGCCCGCACGTGCCGTGGGGTCACCCTTGTAGATGCTAATGGTCAACGTGTTGGCTGAGTACACAACAATACATAGACTGGCGCCGATGGAGAAAAAGGAAGATGCGCAGAAGATGAGCAGACGTCTTCCGAGTATCATTTTCTTGCCAGCTGTCTGCCTTCCAAATGATTTCTTCTCTTTCTGGAGCTCCGCCAGTTTCCTCGAGTGAAACTCCCCTAGAGGAGACTGGACGATTGACAGGGACGTAGACAGAGACTGTTTGATGGCCGAGATGAGGCGCGGGGCGCGCTTGTCTTTGGAGTTCACGTCAGACGACAACTCGACTTCATTAAAGATTGTTTCTTTTGCGTCGGTTTTCCCCTCACCATGATTCTTTTTGACACACTGACGCTGAATGCTCTCCGCCTCTGACGCGGAAGAGAGTTGGTGATGTGAGTTTTGATTGAGTTGACCAACAGATGAAGAGTGAGTATAAATGTTCTTTGAGATATCTCCAATGACGCCGTTCAAACTGCCGGACGTCGACAACCCACCGAAAGTTGAAGACGATATAGAGTAAGCCTTAATGCTGTTGTCATGGAGAAGCGGTTTTGTCTCTATCACACCCACCTCCGTATGAAGTATATCCGGGTTATAGGGACGTCGCTCATCATTGAACTCCAGCTTTCGACGCACTTTGGTCGCCTTCCTTTCTCCTGTAGGCAGGTGTTCAGGAACTTGACGCAACAGCTCGTACTTCATCTTTATCCTGGTGATAAACATCCCCGTCAGAATGGTGCAGATGTATCCACAGGAAATGATGACAAAAAGCAATGCGCAGAAGACTACCAGAGTGGCCGCCACCCCCTCGACGTGAAAGACAGGCCCCAAAATACTGGGAAAGTCAAAACAGCCAATGGAAGAGAATGTGGTCCCGGCCACAGACTGGGCCACAGTGGCCATCATCAGGAGCTGGGTGTGCTGCGTCAGAGGGACGACCTCTAGCACAAATGCTCGGGTCAAGGACATGCTCATATCGAATCCAATGTCCAGCAGAGCAAACCCCATGATGGCTAAAAACGCAGTAGTCGGAAGGCTAGAATAACCGACACCGTCGGTTCCCAGTATCGATACTGATGAATTGGTTACCGTCACTTTGTCGTAGTCGACTTCCGTATCGCTGTAATCGATGGATGTTGCATATGATGTGTGGTTGATCTCAAGGGATGTGTTGGTGGCAAGTTTGATAAATCCAGAGGTGGCCAATATGATGAGACCGGACAGGAACATGGCCATACCACATAACAAACTTATCATTTTCCTCAGCTGTACAACAGAAAAAAAAAATAAAAATCATAGTAAAAGCCAAAACATCCACAGATATATTATATCCATTAGTCAAGTACAGTGTACGTTTTAAAAGAAACATGGATCCTAGGGCCATCCACTATGTTGGCCAACATACACAACTGCAAAGGATGAAATTAGAATTGGGCCAATTCCTCGTTGACCCCCTTCCCCACATGGACAGCTCTTGGGTGGTTCTATGAGTTGAGATAGCCCTGATCAACTAACGATGACCTTTTTTTATTGTAAATAATTTATCAAAACTGTGTTCATTATAAAATAATATACATATATTATATATATATATATATATATATATATATATATATATATATATATATATATATATATATATATATAACACAACTTCGAGAAGACGCAGGACAATTTATAGATTGTGGAATTCCCGAATACGTCGACAACTCGCGACAGCTGAAAAAAAAAACACAGCAAGCATGTTGTTTAAAGTGGATCAAGATGGATCACAGCTAGCGTTTTGTTTAGAGAACTCATTCAAGGTTGAAGTGTACACAAAAAAGGCAGTAATTATTACATCAGCCTGCAAGACTATTTATAGAAGAGCTTTTTTTTATTTCTCTGCAACTCACGACAGCGGAAAAAAAACTATAAATTATCAACTTCGAGACGCAAGACGCAGGAAGATTAAGAAACCAGATTACTTTAATCCTTTTATTTGGTAAAATATATTAAGCAATACGAGCACAATGGTGGTTGTACAATACTATTTCATGTCTAGACAGCTCCAGTAGTCTTTAAAACATTATTGTTTGGTCGTAATCATGTTTTTATGTGCTCTAAATACGAAACTATTTCATTTATCCCCCGTCGCGGTAAATTCTGTATTCGTTTAACCGCGGAAATGAGGGAATGCTGTACATAAAATAACATTATAATAACAACTGATTATTGTAAATAAAAAAAACACATTTAATACTACAATTATGTGTAAAGATAAAAGTAATATTGAACTATTTCCAATTAGAGAATTAAAAAAATGGTGTAAATAATATAGATTACAAAAAAAATGGTAACTGTTTCAGAATATGACACTTGGGAGACGGGAGGGCTGGATCATAGCAAGCGTGTTGTTTAAAGTGGGTCAAGATGGATCACTCAGGAAGTCTTCACCCGTCAGCTATAGAAGTTTAAAATGTTTAAAAATAAATTTCACTTTACAGAAAACAGACTTCGCTTTGTCACTGTGTCCGTATCAAAGATTGTGTCAGTATCTTTCCCCCTTTCTTTGCGGCGTATGATACGACGCGGGACCGACTAGTTTGCATTATTTGTTAGACTTATCCTACATTAACGCAAATAAACAAAAAATGGTCAACAGCAAAGAACTATTTTACTGCAATATTTCAAGATGAACACAACGCCTTTAAACAACAATATACAGGTTGTTAAATCGACGAATCATTTATGGTATGTCATGTTAATTTATAGAATACTCACAAATGGAGTTTTTGGTGACACTTCCATTTAAATTGTTGAGAGAATCACTTTCAAATTTGTACTCTCCAAAGACAAAATGTTGAAAGAAAGTTAGTTTTTTGGAATAGTTTTGTAAATTTAAACACACAAATTAAGAATAGAAGACGAGAGACTATGATTCACGTGGTGTAATGCCAGTCGAGTCTAACATAGGTATCTCTTTACATAAATTTAATTCTCAAACAGACATTGTTGTGGTATTTTTGAATGAAAATTTGAAGATTCAGAAGTGGATATAATTAGAAAAAAATACATTCAATGATCAAGCAATAAGTTTCAGAAATTCCTCAGATTTATCCTGCTTATTTTAGGTTTCCTCCACAGACTTACCTTGGTATTGGAACCCCTGTCTCCCATGATCCCCAATGCAGGCAGCAAGATGACGCTGATACCTCCACAGATAGCCCCATTAATGGAGACCAGATTCACTGGTACACCTAGATACTGGAGACTACGGGGAAAAGAAGACAGGCTTATGATTTACTTCGATTATTTTAAAAGTCTGTTTAGGATAAAATTTTTTGGACAACTTAATCTGCTATGAAATTCTACTCCCCCCTCGGGGTCGGAATTTAATCTGTTAATTTAAAGCGGATCGTATTTAAAGAACAACTTTTAAAAACTATCTTACTGCCTATTAAAAGTAAAGAATTGGGTGAGCTATAAATTCTGAAATGGCGAGATGCCATTAGTGTAGTCCTCCACAATGGGAGACTGACTATGTGAGCACTTCTCAACGACTCCGAGCAAGAAATACCTCACAGTTGGGTGGGGCAGGGTTGTCGATGTTTGGCAGCCTAGGGGCCCATGGAGCCCCCCCCCCATCAAACTATCTCAACTTAAGGCAGTTTTTTTTTAAATATTTACCCAATGTCCTCTTCTAAAGAGCAAATTTGTTGGACCACCCTCCCCCATTGACTCTTCTAACAATTTTCGTTTGTAAGTTTCTTTCAATATCTCTATAACTGTTGTCGCAAAGCACAAATCAATATCTACACATCAATATTTAGATTTGGTTACTTTTTTAGTAGTCTCATCAAGTTTCATTAGATTTAGAAACATTATCAAATGCTGAAATGGAAAATAAAGTTTTGTCTACTTACAAGAGTATCTGGTAGATAACGTTTTGTCTACTTACAAGAGTATCTGGTAGATTTGTTCAAACGTGACGCACATCTCAATACCACACAAGGCGAACACCAGCAACACCTGGCAACATTTCCCGATTCCTTCAGCCATGGCGGCCCCTCTTTGGTCCTCACTAAGACGACGCCCCTGCAGCTCCAACTGCCTCCGAATGAGAAGAGACTGTGAGATTTGATCCATGATATCAGACTTCCCCCAGTTTTCCCGCGGCTGTCTTTATAATGTTATTTTGTATCGCTGTATTCATAGCCCGGTACACACTCATAACATGTTGTCTAGAGGGGAACGGCTTGACGCCAACTCAAACCTCGCTTTAGCTGTACAAATTCAAGAGTGGTCAAACAGCAGATGTAAAAATTAAAAAAATAAAAACCGAAGTGGTAAGAGGGTGCTAAGTTATTCACATTCATACATGTATGTATGTATATATATATATATATATATATATATATATATATATATATATATATATATATATATATATATATTTGTCAACGGTAGATTACGAGACCGATGCAGATTCTGTTATCACCACATAAAACCGGTCATATCCAGTGCATTCTGCGCAACTGTTAATAGTCTGAACGATTCTCAAAAGGGCAGTCATGTCATAACTGGTTTAAAGATAATTGAAAATCCTTACTGAAAAAATATAGATCAAATACAGTGATACCTCGGTTATCGTTAGTATAACTCATAAGAAAATAGTAAATGAAAACAAAAACTAATGAAAACCGAGGCCATAATTTCCATATAAATAAGTCTAAATCTAATTAATTCGTTCAATTAAAAAAAAACAAGTATACCAAAATACAAAAAGTAGATCATTAATACCGTGATTATTACTAAATATTAAAGACGAATGGAACAATGGACATAAGAAATAAACATTTAACATGACACATTACACTTCTGAAGAATCGTCTTTGACTTCTAGTACACAGCGAGGTGGGAAGAAAGAGACAGCGAGGAGGGTAGAAAGAGACAGCGAGGTTGGGAAGGGGAATACAGTTCAATACAATAAAGTAAAAAAATTAGCAGCAAATTTATAAAGACTATCTGCAAAAACCGAGACAGTTCTCCCTACATTATAAATGTATTATTAATTGGTTTCCGTTTAAAAGTCATGATAGTATAATGCCAACGTTGGACAAAACAGTAACATCTGTTATAGATGTTGTGTTGTTCAGATCAGTAGATATCATTCTGTAATCCGCGGGACGAGGCTAATCAGTAGAGTCATTTCAAAAGTTTCGAGAAAGATAAAAAAAAAAACATCAAATGCGCAATAAAAAATGTAGCAACAAACAACGACAACAGTAAAACTAGTCTACCAGCGCTAACACCCGTATGTGTATATTTTCTCCATTAATGAATGTTAGTTTTGATTTAAATGTTTGTGTTGGAATGAAGACAAGGACGTAAAACTCAAGTATTGCAAAAGTTCCGCGGGAAACAAACAAAAATGACTAAGAGTAGACTTACAGCTAGCTGCTGAATTAACAAAAGTTATTGATGTCCACCCAGAAATGATTCAGGGAAATGTCTGCAGCCCGTCTCAAAAAAAAATAAATAAATGGACATGTATTAAATTTTCCTGAAACACTCGGGGATGTGCGATGCTAAACAGGGACCGGGGATGTGCGATACTAAACAGGGACCGGGGATGTGCGATGCTAAACAGGGACATGTCCAAGATAAACTGATACTCCTAGTCACCGTACTCTTCGCGGAATTCAAAAAAAAAAAATATTCTGAAGAATCATTGAGAACCCCTGGTCTAGGTAGTAAAGACGGTATATACAACAACAATATTCCCAACCATTTAATGTTGCACTAATTTGTCACATTGTATGTTTTGTTGGACAGTAAAATTCGTATGTCCTGGTTATTATTTTAAAACTATTTTCTAAATGTTATCAAGATCGTTGTTAACTATTTTAACAGAGGATGAGAAAAGTGACGAAAATATGGTGGAAACAGTTAAATATGTGGGCCAACACACAGACTATATATTCCTGGGCCAACACACAGACTATATATTCCTGGGCCAACACACAGATTATATATTCCTGGGCCAACACACATATTATATATTTCTGGGCCAACACACAGACTATATATTACTGGGCCTACACACAGGCTATATATTCCTGGGCCAACACACAGACTATATATTCCTGGGACAACACACAGACTATATATTCCTGGGTCAACACACAGATTATATATTCCTGGGCTAACACACAGACTATATATTCCTGGGCTAACACACAGATTATATATTCCTGGACCAACACACATATTATATATTCCTGGGCCAACACACAGGCTATATATTCCTGGGCCAACACACAGACTATATATTCCTGGGCCAACACACAGACTATATATTCCTGGACCAACACACAGACTATATATTCCTGGACCAACACACAGACTATATATTCCTGGGCCAACACACAGATTATATATTCCTGGGCCAACACACAGACTATATATTCCTGGGCCAACACACAGACTATATATTCCTGGGCTAACACACAGATTATATATTCCTGGACCAACACGCAGACTATATATTACTGGGCCAACACACAGACTATATATTCCTGGGCTAACACACAGACTATATATTACTGGGCCTACACAGACTATATATTCCTGGGCCAACACACAGACTATATATTCCTGGGCCAACACACAGACTATGTATTCCTGGGCCAACACACAGACTATATATTACTAGGCCAACACACAGACTATTTATTACTGGGCCAACACACAGACTATATATTCCTTGGCCAACACACATATTATATATATATATATATATATTCGTAGAACTACATCGTTTTTAAGGGGGGTTGGGGCGGGGAAGAGATCAATGGAATATATACTTAAACATAGAGACTTTATGTAGCGACTTACAGAGATATTTCTGGCAGTGGCGTAGTGGGGGGGGGCATCTTGCCCCGGGCGCTACTCACAAATGGGCGCCAAATGGTATATTTTACACATAATATATTGTTTTCGAATGGGGGGCGCTGCTGAAAAGTTACTGTGCCCCGGGCGCGAGTTAACCTCGCTACGCCACTGATTTAGGGGCTCTGAATAATGCCTAGTTTTCCAATCCATGATAACGTCCGTGATGCCCGGATATTGATCTGAGCAACACCATTCTCCAACTGCCAAACGGAGATACATGTGAGTCGTCTGCCAGTATCTTTGACCTACATACTGTGCACGCTGCTACTTTGAGACCCGCGACACCTATGATGTCATGAAGTTTTTTTTTTTTTTGCGCATGACTGTTGCAGTATTCAAACAATTATCCAGTGAGGCAGAGTAAGATATTGCATACATTGTTTTTACAAGTCAACTTCAGAGTATTGTCCAATGAAGTCGAACGCCAGGGTAAACAATGTCACGTCATTTAGTTTTTTTCCCACTGAAAAAAAAAATATATATAAATTACGACGTTTAACACAAAGGTAGGCAAACTTTGGGACACCAAAGAACTTTACATTCGTAAGATTCACTCCCGCGGATCACTAAATTGATGAATTTATTCCCGTGTAACACTTTAAATATGAGTGGATGTGATTGATATAACATCTTTAAAACAATCGCATGAAGGGACAGATGTCAAAACTGAAACCCTTTATATGTGTATACACATTCCCGCTTAATCACGTGATTGCTTTTTGTATATTTTCACGCACGGATAATAGTTTTTATTGTTTATAAATTTAAATAATTGGACTATTGATTAAAACATAAGAAAAAATGAATTTATCCCTTCTGCGAGCCATCATAATTTTCTTTTGGACCACTAATTGTCTGGATGCCGACCGCTGGGTCAACGCATTAAACCACACACACACACAAATGAAAAATACATGTACACAGATACTAAACAAGTGCGCGCGCACACGCACACACACACACACTAAAGCACTCATACACACAGTCGAATGAGCTCATTTGATTCGAAGCCCGTACGATTTAAAATAATAATGAAACATCTATAATATACATTCTGACTTTTAAAAAATTGTATGACTATACCATGTAATTGAAATGATATACATAACCAACATTTTCTGTTGGTATTTCACTGAAAAAGGCTCTATATTATATTATATTATATCATATTATATTATATTATGAGAAAAATAGTTTAAAGTTTTAACTGAATGTTTAGTATCAAAAGAACTACAAATCGCAACAAAATCTGTTCAAATTAAACAAAAACAGTCGGTCACGCCCGGTGAAACTTCTCTTTCTTTAATGTTTTCACACTTTTGCTGGTTAATGTCTGACATTGGCCGACTAGCTAATATAGGCGTAACATTTTTCGGCCTAGTTTGAAATGAATATAGTAAAGGGGCTGTATCCATCTATAATTAACTCTGTTGCAGCAATATAAATTAACCAAAGTTATTGCCCCTGGCATCTTACTGAATCATCGTCTTTTCATCATTTGTCCCTTAAAGTTTTCGTCATTGGTGAAACCTAAAGGACACTGTCTCTCTCAACAGTGGCGTAGCGAGCTGAACTCGCGCCGGGGGAACAATACCTTTATAGCGCCCCTCCCATTCGAAAACCATATATTATTATATGTAAAATATACCATTTGGCGCCCCTTCGTGAGTAACGCCCTTCGCTACGCCACTGTCTCTCAATTCCTCTCTCTGTCACGTGATTTTGATTAAGGACGCTAGATTATGACCAGTCCATTCGAGTATGTTCACAATCCTATTTTTTCTAGGGCGGCCTCTCTTCCATCCTTCTTCAATGTACCCTCAGGCACGCCGAGAGGGGGGCAGGGGGGTCATTGCCAGGGGGCCCGCATCTGTAAGGGGGCCCGGCCGCCCCAACCATGTCATTTTTTTCACGACTCATTGATTATTAAGGGGCCTGCAATGATGTCCTGCCGTGGGGCCCTTGTTGGCTCCCCTCGGCGCCCCTGGGTACCCTGAATTATAACATAAAGCCTACCATTTTGCTTTCTGCTGTTCTTAATATTTAAGTAGCCACTAGTAGACAGTGGTGCAATCATTGCGTTACAAACTTCTTGGAAAAGTGTATCCGATTCTCGCTAGTTATGCCACTTTGACCGGTGGAGGCTCCACATAATAGGGGGGGCGTGAATTCATTTTATAGTTGATGTTGCACGGTGACATTTTATAGTTGATGTTGCACGGTGACATTTTATAGTTGATGTTGCACGGTGACATTTTATAGTTGATGTTGCACGGTGACATTTTATAGTTGATGTTGCTGGGTGACGGCGTTTAACGTTTATAAGGCCTGTCGCAAGTAATTGTCCTACCCCCCCCCCCCCCAATTGTTCTCGTGGTGGGTCTCAAAAGGTGTATATATTTGCCACGAAAACGGACATACTGTATAGATCAGGGCTTCTTAAACTATGGGTCGCGACCCCATTTGGGGGTTGCGTAGCAAAATTCTGGGGTCGCGAGAGATAAAAATACAATTTAACAGAAAATGTTTTTTAACTTGTAAAATATTAATTTATTTTTCTTTTATATTTGTATGGGGTCGTCAAGAAACTCGCAATCATAAATGGGGTCGTGAATTACAAAAGTTTAAGAAGCCCTGGTATAGACCCCTCAAATTAGTTTTTTTTTTTTTAAAAACTATATTTTTTTTTATTATAACTGGAAATGCAAAAATTAGCCATAATTAAATTTTAAAAAATTAAAGACACAAGAGTCCTAAACTTCTTAACTTCACATTCTCAAACTCAACCCAATGAAATAGTTACAATATTGACAGTTAAAACTGATTTCAGGTAAAAACACTACGCTATCTTGAAACTTGTGGTCAATTTATCCAGGGAGCAGATTCTAAATGTAGCATGGGGGAGGGGGGGGGCGCAACCCTTTCTGAAATATTAACAGTCCCGACCGGACCTATTACTTTATGTTGACCTAAAGTTACTTGAAAGTTTAGTCAGAGGGGCCTCGAGTACCAATGTTATTAGGGGCCTGATAGGTCTATTTACAAGACAGCTTGGACAGATTTTCTGTCTTGAGGGTCCCGAAGTGCAACATATGGACTGCACTGAGGAAGACCATGTGAAACGTGTAGAAAATAATTTCATTACCTGGGTAGAAATCTGAAGGTATCTTAAAAAACATTTTAACAAATATCCGAGATAAAATAATACCGATTTTAGAAAATAATTTTGTGCCATATTTGGAAGATGGAGGGGGTGGTGACAGTAAACACAACAGATCCGGGCGGTGGGGGAAAAAAATTCATAGAAAGTTTTTTTTTTTTTTTCAAAATACTAAACATGATCAAGATGGACGGGTGGCCGAGTGGTGTAGATACTCGACTGCCAACCTGAGTCATGGGTTCGATGGGTGAGGCCCTTGAAATTTTTCCAGGTGAAATTTGGTGCAAAGTCGTCCCACAAGTCCACCCAGCTTTAAATGGGTACCTGACTTAAAGTTGGGGAAGTAAAGGCGGCTGGGCGTTGTTCTAACCACACAATCCCTTCATATGCCGAGGTTATGGAAACAGATGGATTCTACACTTTATCTGCCCCGATGGCCCGTTAGGGCTAAGAAGGAAAACTACTTTTTTATAAACATGATCAGTTCTGTAGCAAATATTGAAATCAGACAATGCAAATATTGGTGTCTGTGTAACATTTTACCCAGTTGATCAATCTATGGTCAATGATGCAGAAACCTTTTAATGAACATTATAGATGGTGAATAAATTAGTGAAACGTCTAGTGTTCACACTTGGGTTCATCATTATATTTTTTACCAAGTTTGCCTTACACTACATGCTTAACAGCAACCAAAAATACTCATAAAAAATTTTTGTTCCTATTGGATTGTAACCATCAAAACAAAATATCTGGGACAACATGAAATAAAGACAAAACCAATATCACAGGGGTTCTCACTTTGTATTTTTTGTTTTATTCATTGGTAGGTGCTTAAGTTACTTAAATGTATAAAAAAAGATATATAGATATATAAAAGAAACCTGTCAACATTTGTTTTTCTGCTAAGACATCTCTACCTGAAATAGTTGCATTTCTTTACCATTGAATGCACTGTAGATTTTCAAATGACACATTTTGTACAATCACAATCATAAATACAACACAACCTTCCAGCACGCAACTATATTTTTTTCTCCAAAAAAAAAGCAACATTCCAAAGAAAGAATTTAAAATAAAAGGATATTAAGTTACATATTTATTGTTTAATATTGTCGGGTCATTTGTTTCTGACCAATCACAGTAACTAACAAATGTGAAATATATATCAACGCACACTTCCGTAGGAGTTGCACTTTATTTTATCATGAACAATTATGTGTTTTTTTTTATGTGTATTAAATTTAACTGAAGTGTGTGTGAAATTACAATAAATGCTTCATTCAACAAAAATACATGTCAAATCAAATATACTATGTAACAAGGCCATTGTCTGGCAAATATATACCTGAAGAAAATTAACAGAAATAAAAAAAAAATTGTTCACATAAACATTCAGAATAACTTGTTACATTTCTCTCTTATGCTGTCTTCAATAAGTACATGTATATCATTTACAAACATTCAATCAGAAAAGGATCATTTCTTAACAACAAGCATCCAACAGAAATATTTACATATACAAATATAAATTACCTTACAATGATGCACAATAAAACAATATTGATAAAGTTTTGAGACATTTAAAATTTGGCACACAGTAGCAACACGACTTGCTGAATCTTAATAATAAAAAAACCCGAGCTATGCTTCTACATTTACAACATATTTTATTTTCAAAGTATTTCACTGAAATGGAATATGGCCAATATATTTACATATTAAATGTATCCAGTGATACATACCCTCATATGTAACAAATGTATGGAGCACCATAAATCCTATAAAATATGGCATTTTTTTTCTAAACATAAGATAATCAGTTTAATCTTCCAATATACAATATCTCAAAATAGTATATTAAAATGATTAAAAATAATAAATAAATTAAAAATCTGGCATGTATTAAAATAATTTTTAATGCCATTTGCTACAGATCAGTGAGTGTGCCAAAGAAACCTTTTATTATCTTGTATTTATTAGTTCAATTGAATGTAAAAAATTTCAAACATGACACAGTAGATTATTTTGTCTCATTCACAAAAGTAAAAAAAATCAAAGTCATTCAGTAAGTTCTAAAATATTTGTTAGAATAAACCATAATAAGTGGACGCCTCTGATTTGAATTGAGAAACAAATAAAAAATGTGGACGGTTTTCAGTTAATTAATAATATATATATATATAATGACTCAATAGAAGAAAACTGTAAACAATTACAAGAATTAAGGAAAAAAAATGACATGAGACATAGGGTAGCACCTGAACATGTTGTTCCCCATATCAGCAACAACAGACAAGGCCATTCTAGCAGTCAGCAGTCAAATACATGAGATGAGAATCTGTACAAATTGGGCCTGCTGTTAACATGTTACATGTATATCAATGAACACAAGTCCACAGTAAAGCAATAAAAGACATTTTAAAATTGGGAAGATTTCAGAGCTGTTTTTTTTTATTTATTGGAGAAAAAAGTATGTCTTTTATTGCCACAACAATAATCAATAAATATTGCAATTTACCAAGAAAATTTTGAATAAGAAATATTTATATTTAAAAAAATGAGTTTCCCTATTAAAATTTAAAGCTTGAATTATTTACCATACAAAATTTTGACACAATTACTTGTTTAATGTGGGGTGTAGGACTAATAAATGGAATGAGCTCAAAATTATTTTTTTAAGAGCATCCAACATACTTTTGTTAAAAACATTATCTCATTAACATACATGAATTCTGTGCTGACTAAACAATGGGACTTGTCACAGCCACCGAAAATAAATATAATGTTTTTGTACATTTTTTGTATGACCAACTTAAGGTCTGAAATTCAATAGTAAGTATCAATACAAACAAGGTTCTAGAACAAATCTTGATATATTTGTCTTTTTATCAACTTTAAGAATATAAAAAACCAACACGAAGTAATGATAAGGTTTCTACTTAAAAAAAACAACAACAACCGAGACATGGCATCTAAATGTCACTAAAAAAAGTGTTTCTGATTTTAACAAGTGATAATTTAAAATCTATCAATTAGATTGGTATGAAACAAAATTGATCTTACAGATACATCAACCCAATAACAAAATATTTGATGAAATTACAAACCAACTTTAAATGAAAGAGAGGGTGTTATTGCAGGCTAAACAAATCTGTCTTCTCCTGAGTAAAAGAATTATATCAGTTGCACAAACAAACAATCTTGATTTAAGTCATTCCAATATACAAGAGCACCATTTAAAAATAACATACAGTATAAAATTCTCACAATAAAAGGTAGCGCCATTCAACTGTGGAACCGAAAAAAAGCTTTTCTATTCAAAATAAGGGTTGCATGATTTAAAAAAATATGTTTATCCTTTTTTAATGTCTTGTTTTGCTATGCACAATTACTATGATGGCTGCCAAGTGATGCAAGGTCAGCTTGGACTTCAGGGTCTTTGTGTAACTCATCTATCTCCTCTGGCTGAACCCGCCGTCTGTCTGAGCGAAGTGAATGTCCGGATTTGTTTGATTTGTTGCTCTTTGTTGATTTTGTGGACTTGGCAGATTTTGTGCTGTTTGCTCTCTGGGACTGACGCCGGAGGAGATTTTGTGAAATGGTTCGATGTAAGTTTTTGCTGGAGGCAACATGAGCATTTTGTAATAACCAGGGATGTTTGGAGGCTTGACTTGCTGTCATACGTTCATTTGGATCTAGCACCAGAGTTTTGTCAATGAAATCTTTGGCCAAGGCCGACACATCTTTCCAATGCTGAGAAATAAAAAGTTAAAAATATGTTAAAACACTGAATAAATGCCATTGCATTGCATTGAAGTTCCCACCTTGAAAAAAAAAATTATATCACAATTAAAACAGACCAACATATTTAAAAAAAAAATTACAGACAAACTTGAGAGGAAAAAGATAATATAGGTTACGATCATGTATCAAGTGAAATGTTGACTATAAACATTTGAATTTTCTATGAATGTACAACAAAAATACGAAATGGATTGAAATTTCTTAAATTGATAAAAATATAATTATCATAAATTGGTATCAAATGGGCAATAATACTACAGGTAAAACTTTCACTTTACTTGATCCACAGAAGATCAAGAGGTAATCAAAGTGTAAAAAAATTGACCATTAAATTTTTGTTTTTTCTCTAAATTAAATCAGACGAAAATGATGTGATTTAAAAATTAAGCCTGCCATGCCATAAGAATAACTAAAAAGAGTCTGTTTCAACTTGATGCCAAAAAAAAAGTGATATTAAAAAGGTAAGCTCAGCCAGTGGCAAAAAAAAAATGGATCAGCTCAGGACAATTAGATTTTTTATTTTCTGGAGTGAGAGTCCAGAACCAATGAAAATCAATAATTCAAAAAGTCAGTCAAGCACAACATCTTGTCATCCTTCTAATGTATTCTATTAAATGCATTTCATTCTGTGCTGACAATGTTAAAACATAGTTTCTTTTAATGCAGTTTTAAATTTTATTTAACTGAGAGAATCAATTTTTTTGATGTTACAACTTATATAATATTAGCCTGTAATATATTAGAGATTGTTTTAATTAAAGAAAAACAGAGAAAAATGAGCCATATATTATATCTTATTTGATTGCTATATAGAGTAGTCCACCTAATTAGTAGCATTTTCAAAAGCAAAAAAAAAAAATATTAAGATATATTTTTAGAACTGGTAATTAACAGAATGAATCTATATCTATCTAAATATATAAAACACAACTTCAAGAACGCCACGCAAGACGCAGGACGATTTATAGATTGTGGAATTCCCGATCACAGACGACATCTCGCGAGCCGGAAAAAAACACTATAGTGTGGAGACGGTTGGGGGGGGGGGGGGGAGACTGGATCACAGCAAGCGTGTTGTTTAAAGTGGGTTAAGATGGATCACAGCAAGCGTGTTGTTTATATCACACAATACGTCACATAAAGCAAGACGCGGGACAGCGACAACTCCAACTCGCGTTGTTTTCTGATTTCATGTCTAGACAGTGGAAAATGAGGGAATGCTATACACATTAGAATGTCAACTGATTATTGTAAACAAAAAAAAAAAATACATCTACGTGTAAAGAAAGTAATATTGAACTCATTTCCAATTTTTAAGATGTGAAAATGCTATGGCTACCAATAGGCTACAAAGTGGGTCAAGATAACTCATTCAACGTTGAAGTGTAGACAATAAAATATTATGCATGGTGAAATCTTTTGTTTTGATTTCTTTGTGCTGCTGTTTTGGGGAAAATCACTATAAAGTAAATTATAAATGTGTATGGCGCTTTACAAACAAATGTTAACTGTTTCAAAATATGTACGCATTACAAAAAATAATAACTAATATCTATATGTACTGAATAGTGTAGGTACTGTAGGATGATGGTTAGACCAAAAGAATATTACGTTGTGCTATGCAAGTCTAAAAAAAATGAACCAAAAAAATTAAAACACCCACCACCCGAAATATGTTTGTCAGAAACTGAATGAAAAAGATTTCAATTAAAAAAAAACCTGATCTTACAAAAAAGGCATTAATATATAAAACCAATAAAGAGAATTCAGTCTGGCAGCTTATCGAGAATCAAGGCACACAAAGAATTAACTAAAAATCTGTAAACAACAAAATAAAAAAAAAAGTTGCTGGAAGGTTCCAGATAGTGTCCATAAAGTCTGAACATGATAGGTCAAAGTTCAACTTTGCATACCATATATGTCAGCCTGTTATTTTGTTTGATTGCTTATTTAAAAAAAATAATTACAGTAATTATATTGATTGATAAGGCGGAGTATGCTACGACGCGGGACGGCTAGTTTTCTTATAAAACATGTTTTTGAGATTTAGAAAAAACTAAACCTTCTGAAATTCGGCATATGATAATTTTAGTCAGATAAAAACACAACAATCACACAGAAACATTTAATAATTTATGTTTATACATATTTATGCTCATTGCTAATACTGTTCGGCATTACAGTTTTAAGATGCTATAGTTTAACTAAAATGATATTGGTGAAAGTTAGATAGAATACACAAATTATATAGAAAATAGTCAAGCAAAGACATATATAAAGATAAATAAACTTAATGTACAAGAGTGCAAAGGATTATTTCAATCAATATGTTTGTAACATTTTGTATGTTTGAAATTTCCTTCTTTATTTGATTGCATAACTATTTCTACTGAGTATGAGGCCTTCCACAGTGGGCTACTTTGGAAAGGTATTTATTATAGTGCATTCACAGGTTGTACATCTGTTTATATCCATGGTCCACTGATTTTATCTATCATTTTCTTTCATGTGACAATACATATATGCACCTGTTCTTCTCTATTAGGAACATGGTCCATTGAACAAGGGAAGCCTAAACACACACCAACTATCCCCATTATATAGGTCTATCCATACATAAACCTACAACCCCATGCTTTTAAGCCTTGAACGAAATAGGCATAAAAGAGGACAACGTTTCTATAATGAGTGCCATCAGACAAATGACCAATGAATTTCTCCACATCCGGCCAAATGTTCATCATCCAAATTTAAGATGAAGGTGGGTGGGAAGTTGACATCATATTGTGTAAACTTTTATATAACGTCCAAAACACTGATCAGTGATAAATCTAGTTATTGTTTCACCATCCTTATAGTAATAACCTCACTATAAAAGGAGAGTTAAATTATATTTTCATCACTAATTTGCAACAGTTATTTTCCAACCCATTGTATAATTACATATTGGCCACCCATGTGTGATGGAAAAGTATTTCAAAAACTTTTTTTTTTGTACTGAACCCCCCCCCCCCTAAATCTTAACCTGTCATTTGTTTTAACTTGGCCTATTCAACCTTACTAAAGTAAATATGATTTGCTAAATATTATAATTGTTTGTGTCCTTACAAATAATATTTTTCTTTTGGTTTAAGAAGAAAGTGTGTTTATCAGCTGGATTAAGATGTATTTTTAGCCAATTTTAGCGTCTGACTGTTAGTTAATTCTTAAATTTCCTTAAACAGAAATATGTGAACAAGGTGTGGAACTTTTATAAAAAAAAATATAACAGATGTTAACCTAAGGCTGTTTTTAATACGATGCCATCATTTAATGGTAGTACTATTACAGTAGAGTAAGGACTACTCTTACAAGTACATTTAGCAAGCAACTAACGAAGACCCCGCGAATTCAGCCTTGACCTTTAAAAAAAGCAAAATCTGGTATTAAAAAAAAAGAGAGAGACGGTGGAGGTGGGGTGGGAAAAAGGTTGTCTATCGTTTAACCGTGGTGTGCGATGTTTGCCTAGGTGTGTTGGCAGCGTTTGCAACAGCTGAAACAGTGTGATGGGTCAGGAAGCAGAAGACTTCCTGTCAGGCCGGAAGTGTGGAGAGCAGACTCAACTCTACGTCTGTGCCCTGCAGATCGGAACTATTCATAGTAATTATTTACAGGATTAAGGCAAGCTAGAGTCTGCTCAAAAGCGAGAGGGGATGGAACAACGTTTCAGAGAATTAATGGAAAATAAATATGATTTTAATAAAAAAAAATTACATAAAAAAAAAAGATCGAAGAATCATTCTATTTATTATTTAAACAATTTAAATGCGTTTTTAAAAAAAAAAAAAAGAAGTTGTATTTAAATAATGGCCTCTTTGAAATTTGAATTGAAAAATATATAAATATAATACAATACTAAAAACAAAGGAAAAAAGTGAATGAACATAAAAGTAATATTGAAATTAAAGATATTAGATAATATGTATTAACTATACGTGAATGCGATGTAGTTGTGATTATATTTAAAAAGCAATGGTAGGGGACAAAAAGGGGTGGGGGGTACACATAATTTTTTTTCGGAGCTTAGCTAATAAGGCTGATTTCTTCCAGTGTAAACCATATTTAGCGCTGTAGGCGTTTCTTTATTATCACATTGAACTCTGCCTTGACCCTAACTCAGGGGTCGGCAACCTTTTGAGCTGGAAGAGCCAAAAGTTATAATTTACAATTTTCTCAATTTTTAAAGAGCCACTCAAATTGTTCTTTTAATATTATGGTATTTAATTAGGAATATGTATATTATATAAAATAATATCATTATAATTGTTTGCGCATTGAAATGGAAGGCCGCAATTCGACATTGAAAGAGTCGCAGCTTGAAATCGAAAGAGCCGCATGCAGCTCGCGAGCCGCAGGTTGACGACCCCTGCCATATTTTTACATATCCACCTTATTCATTTGTCTTTATCTTGTACATTACTAATGTTACCTCTAAATTTCTGAAGCTGTGTGCTGCAATTGAAATAGGTTGCTAGTGCGCAACACAACAGTATAATGGCAATGAAGGCAGAATAGACAGAACATATAGAACAATTGTGATTGTGTGCTCGTTTGTAATGTGTGTGTGCGCGCGCGCTCCACGTTTTGTGCCCATTACCACAGTGATCTAATGATTCAATAATTCAGAACAACCGTGTACATGACAGTAAGATGTCAAATACAAATATATTTTCAATGATTAGTTTTGGTACACTCGTGTCAAAGGGTGGCCTAGGCACTACGAAAAGGGGGGGGGGGGGAATAAGGCGTGTATGATATGCGAGACAAAAGCTTAGATCTATTACAGTCAGGGACGAGGCGTGAGTGTTGCGGGTCTAACTCTTAGAGAAAAATTGATTGATGTTGTTATAGCTATATACAAAGCACAAACGAACAAAGATCTATATATTTGTATAAAGTATTGGACTAATAATATATACGATTTATATATATTTAAACTTGTAGTCATTATATTTTGAATGATTATGCTAACTATATTCAATACGCAGAATACCATTTTATAGCTATATAATGGTCCTGTGTGCATTGAATACAGTTAGCATAATCATTCATAATAAAATGATTACAAGTTTAAATATATATAAAAGCATATGCTTAATGAAATGTGTCAATTTAAAAAATAACAGTATCATATAAAAATTAAGGCATCTAATTTACCATTATTCCAACTAACTGGCACACAAATAAACATTCTATTCAGAATTATACTTTAAAATATTTTTAGGCCTGTTGTGTATGAATGAAATTTAATTTTGTAATACCACTATAATTTAGATTTAAGGAAAAAGCTAAAAGAAAATTTAAATAAAAATATACTGATTGATTTTTAAGATAAAAACATAATACTTTCTTAATGATTAAATTGCTAATAAAAGCTATCATAACCATTGCAAGACACTGGCATGCATTGATCCTCTAAAACAAAAACTAAATTCATATCAAATTAGTGTTAAATTTGAAAATAAATTAAAAATGAGTCTTGTTAAACTTACAGCTACACATAAAGAATAATATTTTCATTCAAAATGGTTTCAATAAGTTAACGATTTTAATCAACTTAGAGGTTGTGGTATTGTCTGTGCACAATGTTATAAGTTTATTATTACTGCAATTAATAACATAACATTACAACAGACTTTTATTAAAAAGAAAATTTAAGAGTTTGCTTCAAAACTGAGATATTATTTATAATTTTTAAAATGCTCATAGAACATTAATGTAAACATTTTTCAATGATTTAAACATAACATAAATAACCACAGAATAATACCATTAATAACAACAATTGATAAAACAAATAAATATATGAAATGGCTGATTTTTTGTGTCATTTGGCAAGTGATTAAATTAAAACACGAAATTTAAAAAAAGTCTTTATTATCTGGATGTAATAAATTGTGCTAAATCTAGCCCATTTACTAACAGCATGAACATTATTTAATAAAATAATTTTACAATATTTGTATACCCCATACAACCACATTTCTGAGCTATCTGATCTGTCTCAAGCACATTTCTAAGCTATCTGATCTCTCTCTGATCGAACCATATATATATATTATGATAGATATAGATCTATATAAATATATATATATATATCTATATCAGGGATGAGGCATGAGTGTTAACCAGTCATAGTCATATTTATACAAAATGCTATATAATTTTACAGTGTTTAATCATTCATAATAAAAATAACTACAAGTTTAAATACATTTAACTTTCATATATATATATATATATATATATATATATATATATATATATATATATATATATATATATATATATATATATATATATATATATATATATGCTTTATGTTCTCTTGACTCTGCAGCTATTTTTTTTCACCAGTTCAGTTTACCACTTTGTTTGTTAGTGGGAAATAGTTATCATGATCTGTCAGGGGAAGATCATTGTCTCCTGGCCAGGCTATAACAATATCTTTTTTTTTTGTTGTGACAGTGGTCAATGATGTTAAAGCAGAGACCCTGGTATTCACAGGTGATAGATGTGGTTGTCACCATTTCCACTCTAGTCACACTGAAACCCACAAAACTCTTCCCCCTCTCTCAGTATGGTGGGGAGAACCCTTGCCTTGTCATTCTGGCTGATTGGCAGTGCACACACCCTGCGGGTCTTGCCAGCCTGGGTAAGTGTCAAAACCCTTTTTTCTGCTATGTCAGCTGATTAGCAGGCACACTAATCCTGCTGCTCTGTAGGCATGGCAGAGTTAGGAGTCTAACTTAGCTGGCAAAAAGATATATACCATGATCTTTTTTTTGCCAGTGGTAGTGCCATGGTCGATGAGGCCATGATAAGACCCCTAGAATTCGCAGATTGCCATTAGTGTAAACTTGTCACAGCCTACCCTGTCCTTCTTTAGTTATGGTCTGCAGAACACACACCCTTCTGACCTGGCCAGTCTGGGTAAGTGCTAAAACCCTTTTTCTGCTACGCTGGAAGATGTGGATGGGACACACTCACCCTGCCTTCTGTATGCATAACAGAAACATATATTCAATTTGATTGGTGTGCCATGCTAGTAATGGTGGTGCATAAAAAAAGCCAGATAAAAAAAAAGTGCAAATATGTAAGAAGTATTTAAGGCAAGGATGACTTTTCTCCGGGGGGGGGGGGGGTCGAACCCATGCAAAGAATGGGTATCAAATATATTCATTAATATAGCTTTCTAATATATGTATATATGTAAGTATGAGCATTATGATGTAAAAAAAAAGTGTTAAGCTAAATTAAATTTTTTCATATTAATTAATGCAAGGTAGAACTAATTTCTTCACAATGAATATTTGCTGAGATAATATTCAATCATAATAAAAGCTGATCACATCAAACTTAAAAGCTCCCCTAACCTGTTCAGTTCTAGTAGTAATTACAATGTTTTTATTATATCAGATGATTAGAAACACTCTGACCAGGAAATCAACAAAAAAATGTTAAATTGTTAAAAGTGTTTTGAAGATTGCCATGGAAATTAATGTTTATAACATTAACATATCTTAATGCAGAAAAGTAAAATTGTCAAAGCTAGTATATATGCTATTATGTTTTCCAATACTTTTTTAAAAATTTATTTAAAAAATTGAGAAAAAGGGGAAATAAGATAAATGACATTTCCACAAACCATTATTCATACTTCAACGCCAAAATAAATTCATTTCTACTGTTATTTAAATATTGAAATTTTCCAGATATTAAGAAAAATGGATCATCATTTTAGTACGGTACAATAAACAGCTACATATGTAAAACAAAAAATGTAAACTCTCCAGTGTAGGGCCTAAGATTAGAATAGGGTTTATAAGTTGCTAAACACATAGGCCTGGAAAACTGGGATAAAGGCGACAGGGGCATGAATGGGTACAAAAAAAAGACAATGTATGCTTCATAATAACTTATTATTTCTTTATCATCTGAAACCAATCTACATTGTTATTGGTACACAATTTCACCTCTTGACTCTTGTTAACTATTTACAAACAGGGATCCTATGCATTGAGTCAGTTTAGCAAACCTTTAAATCATGTTTTTATACAATACTGGTCAATGCATAGGCCTATGACTGCGTTATAAATTACTATAACTCTACAATTCAAATTCCAAACTTGACAATTTTTTTATGACAATAACCTGGCATCTTGATTTAAAACCCTACTTGTGGTCCCTTTTCTTATCTTTGATCACAAATGTATGTTTATAGAGGTTAATAAATGGTGAGATGATTTGTATACAGCAATAATATAATATACGCTCAATTAAATTTATTCCTTTTGTATATTTGTGAACTTTATTATTTTCCCATCATGTGATATAGACATAGTAACTATTTTCACATGGAGAAGCATATAGGCCTAATAAGAAAATTAGCCAACACAGGGAATAAATATAGAGACAGGTTTTCATTAATTATCTATTTTAAGGAAGATCAAAGAATATGACCAATATTGGATTTAAGTATTCCAATTATTAAATGTAAAAAAAAGGTTGCAGTTATTGGCATTTTTTTAAAACAATTAGGTTAACATGAAACAATTTATTTATATTTATGAAGTGGCTATTCGGACCCAGGTCCCAATAAAGTTCGATCGCTATTCGGACCCAAAAATCTATTTATAGATTCTTAGTAATCGAAAAACCTAAAAAAACCTACAGTCTTAGTAATCAAAAAACCATGCCACTTCTTCATTAGTATCTTGATCCCGATGACCCAACGTGTTTGATATGTACGCGCCATTGACATCTTTTGCAAAGAAAACAATGTTTTATTTACTAAAAGGTCATCTGACATAGCAAAGGGTCATTATATATCCTGAAATTATGTACTTAAAATATTTATTTTAATTGAATAAAGTTTTTACTGCAACTATTGAACAAAGTTTTTGAATTTATTTTCATCATAACTGTTAACTTGCTGAATTGGAAAAAAAATGTTATTTAACATTTTATAAGGTGCTATCAATTTTACAGCTTCGCTCTGTAAGATAGTACCCTAAATAAAGGGGAAGTATCATTATACCCAAAGAGTTCATGAACTAGAAAATAAATATACTTTTTGTCACCCACACAATGGCCCCTGTGAATTTCAAATCCCTACTGTTGTCCATTTCGGAGTTCTTGTGACAACTCGCACATAAACTTTCAGTTTAATAGTACAGATGTGACAAAAGTGTAAGATTTATGTAACCTTCATAAACATACACCATTATAAAGAGCATAAAATGAGATTTGCATTGATGCGTAAAACTTAACAATCCTTTATAAGCTCTGTTTTGTATTAAAAAATTACAGAACATTCTTTTTTTTTTAAATCCAGATAAATACATTGGTAATATCTCTACAGATACCATTTAATAACAAAGACAACTTTAACATTTTAAATACATTCATTATTGACATTGAGACTAAAAAATATTCTGTTATACTTAAAGAGAAGTAGATGAAATCACTATACTATTATTAATTAGAATAATTTTAGTCATGGGGGGCAGCGAACAAAATTTAATTAATTGCCAAATTTTAAAAAAAAGCCTCTGTATCTCAACATAATCTAAAAAAAATTTTTTTTACATAAAGACAAAAAGTTTTAACAATCTGTATTGATTTATATCTCATGAGTAATATTCGATTTATTTATTTTATTAATTTATTTGTAAGAATGGTTATGGAAGTTTCTTTTTAATACATCAATAAATGACAACAAGTATATAATACTATTACGATGTTGGTCATATATACTATGGAAACTCATTTTTCACAAGCTAAGTTTTTAATGAAAATAATAAATATTTTGTTCATTATTGTACTACAGAAAATAAATCAAAATAAAAAAAATATGCACATAATGAATTCCCAAAATGTTTTCAAGAAACCTGGTAAAAAATTTTCGTGACAAAACAATGTCGTAAAATGGAAATCTCACGGAAATTAATCTTATCATGTTATCAATTTGGTTACTAATTTTTAAACAGTGTTTTGTGTTTTTAACTTAACAATTAAATAATACAATACCAACAATTATTATAAAATAAAAACAATAATAAAGTTTATATGCTAAATATAATATAGCTAAGTGCATATTAGCCACGGGTCCGAATAACAATCGGACTTTATTGGGACCCGGGTCCGAATAGCGGCAGCCTTATAATTAGATAATACTAAAAATGCTAAGAAAAAGTCATGTTTTTTCTGAGTAAGAAAAGCTGTCTAGTAATTTATATTCAAATAAACTATGCAGTGAGCAAGAAACTCATCATTTTAATATTTATCTTTTTCAGCCAGTAGAAAAAGTTTAATTTTTCTTTACGTTTAGTATATTTAATTGAAAAATATAAAAAAGATATTGTGTGGATCAGAATGTTTCTGATTTGGTTAACAGGGCCAGATTAAGGATTTTGTAGGCCCTAGGCACTATAGATTCGTGGGTCCTAAGTTGAGAAGAGGAAGCCCCACGAGTGAGTTTTTGAGATTACAGTTTACACCATCTGGATTAGTGATAGTAAACTACACATGTTAAAATGTATTCGAATTTTAATTGAAAATTTAGAAAATTAAAAATCGTTATAATTTTAGTACTTTATAATGTTATTTCAATTGTTTTACAATAACAAACACTTTTGTAGGCCCTATTTTTGTTTGTAGGCCCTAGGCATGGTGCCTATAGTGCCTAGGCCTTAATTGGGCCTTGTCAGTTTTAAATACATTAATGTTATAAATAAATATAATGATATGAATTAATAAATAAGACAATATTTACCTCTCCTGCATAACTGTATTTCGCCTTTATAATCATTCGGTACAATCTTGTTCTGTTTTCATCATCGAATGGCATTGTCCCACTAAGAAGAATGTATGTAATCACACCTATTGCCCATAAGTCCACCTGGCTAGTGTAAGGTTTGCGTGCCAAAATCTCTGGTGCTATGTACTCAGGAGTGCCACATGTGGTCCTCATAAGGTTATCTGGACCTTTGACCATAGCACTAAGCCCAAAGTCTGTAATCATGATTTTGGAATCATGACCTGGATGATAGTAGAGCAAGTTTTCTGGCTTAAGATCCCTGTGAGTTATCCCTAGCCCATGTAAATATTTCACACCCTCCAGGACCATGGTCAGTACCCTGGTAGCATCCCGCTCCGTGAAGCTACCTTTGGCTATTATTCGGTCGAAAAGCTCGCCCCCCGTGGCTAGTTCCATGACCATGTACACTTTCTCAGAAGCCTCGAATTCAAACACTTCTACCAGTTGAATAATGTACATGTGTTTTACCCTGCGTAAAACGTTTAACTCCGCTTCGAACACCTCTTTTCCCTGCACCCTATCAATCATTTTGATAGCGTAAGGCTGTTTTGTTATCCTGTGTTCTGCCCTAACTACCCGACTGAAACTTCCTCGGCCTATCAGGGCTTTGATATCATACTTAGCTGTCACTTTAGAATCGAACTTATCCCTGTATTTTTTCACCTTTTTATTCGTCCTCTGACCATGTCCCTGATTGAATTCGTTATTGTCCTGGTTCGTTGGTCGATTCGCCGTTTCTCGCAATCGAAGATGAGTTTGAGCTTTGATGTCAGCATCCTGTCGGTTATTCCTGGTCTTCGCGTCCTGTCTAAAAACTGTTTCAACCAGGTGTGCGTTTGGTGGGGTTTCGGGCACCAGTTTGGTGCTCATACAACCCATAGCTCGTCGAAACTACACAAATGTACTTGTGACATCCCTTTAAACACATACGAGATGCTCCACAGAATAAAACACGGGGGTAAATCGAGCATAAAAATGTAATGTTATTTCCGGATCCACATGGATTCCTCCATAAGTTTTACCACAAAACTAGGGAAGAAAAGGTTGTGCCAAATTGGCACGCTTCCGCGGCTGAAAATAGTGCGCGATATATTTCATCCAAAATAAGCGTAAAGTCTGTTAAAGGTTCATTCAAATAAAAGATTTAGATTGTCAATTAGGTCATAAATAAATTATAGATCTAGCATTTATATTTAGCAAAGGAAATAAAAAAATAAACACGAAATTTGATTGATTCCGTTTTGAGTTCAGCGGATTTATCATTAAGCCAGCACTTCTTTATAATACGGTCAATGCAGACACGTGACCAATCCGTGACGTCACTTGTTGTTATAACAACTAACTTAATAACTTATACTAACTCCACAATCTTATATTTATTGGCATGCACTTGAAGAACCGTCCTCTCCCTTGCAATATTTTTTATTAAAAAAAAACTTTCAATTATTAAAATCTATTTTTGTATCGCTAATTGAAACGAGGACAGTTAATTTGGTAAATTCAATAAGTTACAAGGCAAGAGAAAAAAAATAATAAAAATAAACAGGAAGGAATTTTTCTGAAGTTTATATAATTTTCATTTAAGCTTTATTTGCTATATACGTTTGTTAATTAGTTTCACACACAAGGATCTTTTAATCACTATATGAAGCGACATGGGAAGGGGGGGGGCGAAGTGTGACAGTATTAAGTAACGGTAAATGGTAAAAATACGTAATATGTGAATGGCCTCATTACAAGTTTTTTAACATCATATCATGTCAACAAGCCATATTGATTTTATGTAACACAATTAATTTAAATTGGTTTTAAAAAAAAATAGGGCGGATTGGGTGGGGGGGGGAGTGGAAAGCACTTTACTGGTAACGCTTCGTTTCTTGATTTTTACACACACACACACACACACACACACACACACACCCTTCGGGTAACGCTTTTTTAAAAGCATACTTTATCTTTGCGTGTTGCACTTTGGCCCCTAAAATGCTGCCGGAGAAGCAGTGCCGAACTTTGTGTTTTGGGGTCCCGGGGGATAGGCCTCTTTGGGGCCCCTGCATTTTGACATTCGACACCATGACATGAGATAATGTAGGCCTACTTAATATTTAATGTAAACAAAAATGTGGCCTTCCCCAAAGCTGGGGCCCGGGGGACTTCGAATTTGGACGCCTCCTCCCCACACCCTAGGTACGCCTCTGAGGAGAAGGCAACATTTTGGATTTTCACTGTTATGAAACCTCACAATACAAACTTAATCCTTTTAAAATAGTTCGAATTCCAAATAATTTAGGTTTCGAATCATTTTAGTCCCTTTTACAAATGATAATAAAGGAATGCACTGAAGTATTGGACGATTGACATAACAGATATTATATTGCATACTTAGTTCCAGCCCCGTAGCCAGGGGGGCAATGGGGGCTGTGCCCCCCCCCTCTAGGTATGGAGTGCCCCCCCCCCGCTTAAAAAGAGGATAAAATAAAGAAAAAGTAACTAAAATGAGAAGGTGCCCCCTTGCTGGGTATTGGTGCCCCCCTGCTTACTTTGACCTGGCTACGGGCCTGCTTGGTTCTCTACCTGGATATATGTTTTAATAACACACTATATTTGAATGATAAGTTGTTTCTAAATAAGTTGAAAAAATTATATCAGATACATTGAATATAAAGAGAAATGTTATAGATATAGATGTTATATAAATGTTATAGATAGTATAAATATGGCAAGATTGCAATGGGAAAGTACTAAAATACATTCATATTCGCAGAAAAAAAAACACGTTCATAATTCAAAGGATGTTCGTATTCTAAGACTAATAAAATACTAGTATTCAGTTCGGATTCCAAGTTATTTGACTTTTAATGCGTTCGGATTTAAGAACGGGGGGGGGGCATTTTTTAGAGTCCGCCCACCGAGACACAAACGTTTTTTTTTACGTCGTAGAGCTTAAAAACCGATAATGATCAGATAATTAGTAACAATTCCAAGGGTTTCATTTAGGATTGGGTACAATGTCGCAAATAATAATTGCATTGGACGAAATCGTCACTGGCACCCAGGATTGTAAAGATACCAAAAAAAACAAATTTAAAAGGGAGATACTGACAAACACAAAACCTTTTGTCGGGCAGTAATGAGAAGGTCCGGAAGAAGCTGTGCTACTCGAAACAGCAGTGTTGGCAGCTCAACGTGAACTCTTTAAAGCATGATGATTGAATAATTGCATGAATGCTTAATGCTACTTTAAAACTTCACTCTCACATGGAATGTCGTTAAGACTGTGAGGCTGGTATGAGTTTAAAGAACAGCCTCATGGACATGGGTCATTTCTGTATGTGTTCTTTAGGATGGTTGTGTAGAAGTTTGGTGGTAGTAAATAAATTTGAATGTGCAGGACAACCATTTCGTGAGAAAACCTTAATTTCGTTTGTTCATTGTACCATTATATTATCTAATCGTGAAGTGGGAATTACAAACTGAAATGGATTTCAAGAAAAGGAAGGGGGGGAAGGTGGAAGAGGAGGGTGAAGGGTCAGTGGTAAGCAGTGCTCGATTTAAGAAAAAACCAGTGCCGGGGATGAACATCATTTTCCGCAGAGTTGAGGATAAATGTCTATGATTTCATCCCCGGCTGGAATATATTAGCTAAAGCAGAGCCGGGGATGACAGGTCTCAGTGCACAACAGGCAGTCCAGTAGCGTGACAATTCTACAGGAGGGGGCCCCGAGGGGCCAGGCATTTACAGCAGGGGCCAGGCAATAGCAGGGGGGGCCAGGTAATACATTTTACTAAGTAGAACAAATAAGCAGGGGGCGGGGGGGGAGACAAAACGCAGGAGGGGGCGGCCCCTGCCCCCCGCACGCTCTGGGCCTGACAATAGATGTATGTGTATGCCCCCAGTTGCTGGAGCTTGTCAGGGGCATTGGTGCACTGGCCAAAAAGTAAACATGCTAAAGGGGGGAGGGGGGCATTCTATAATGTAAATAGGAAGAGTGGGGGGGGGGTCGTGAAAATTGAATGGAAGACGCCCCTTTCCTACAGAGCAGGCCTACAGTTTAATCATCTGGAGTGCCGGATTTAGCCTCCTTGATGCCCTAAGCCAGGGGCGTTCACGCATGAGGTCGACCGGAGATCCGCGATGGTCTCATGTAAAGTAACAAATAAAAAGCCGCACCGTGTACAAATAAAGTGAACAAAAAATAAAACAAGAGAAAAACTGACGCAAGACAAGCGCACTACTCGTTTGAGTTCCAAACATCAACAGCAGGACCATTACACATTTTTGAGTGCCAAACATCAACAGCAGGACCATTACACATTTTTGAGTGCCAAACATCAACAGCAGGACCATTACACATTTTTGAGTGCCAAACATCAACAGCAGGACCATTACACATTTTTGAGTGCCAAACATCAACAGCAGGACCATTACACATTTTTGAGTGCCAAACATCAACAGCGGGACCATTACACATTTTTGAGTGCCAAACATCAACAGCGGGACCATTACACATTTTTGAGTGCCAAACATCAACAGCGGGACCATTACACATTTTTGAGTGGCAAATTTCTTTTCAAGGACAATGTTTTTTTCGGAGTAGCCTATGTTTAAACTAGCTAATGAACGTTACATACAATCATATAAAACAATAATGCTATTTATTGGAAATAAAACACGCATTCATGTCGAATAGGGCTCCAGGAACCACGGGGAAGCCACCCACTTGATGCAGTGGTGTCGGTGTTATTGTTTTTCATTGATATAATTTACACTGACCAACATAATCGTTCAGTGGTGGTTGGATGGAGGGAAAAAAATCATTCACCCACAGCAATAATTTATTCATGGTTCAAAGAAGACAATCAGGGTCAGGTAAAAATAGATTTCCCGTCCAACAGGAAGTCTCTACAACCAGACTTGTAACTGTGGGAGTAACCATGCTGGGGCTGCCCGCCTAGGACGGCACTTTAAATTTGTCAGCCGGAAAGGGGGTGGGGGTGGGTCAGCATTTTCACTAGGGAGCGACCGATAATCGGATCGGTATCGGACCGATATTGGCACTATCGGTTAATATCGGATCGACCGATTTTTGTAGGGAGCGACCGATAGTCGAACCGATATTGGCACTATGGGTTAACTATCGGACCGGCCGTTTTTTGACTGCCGATACATTGTTTTTTTTTCACAACAGAGTTGCAGAAAAAAAATCCGTAAATAACCCAATTCTATAACCAGATCAAACAAGATTTTAAAAAAAAAGGAAAAAAAAAAAACCCGTACACAGAAATTGTCACGTCCACAAAATTGCATCAGCGATATGACCTTGAAACAATAGGATTGGCATTTTTTAATTCTAATGAATGACCTTGAATGATACAATTAGTGAACATCTGTGTGTATTTTTATTTTTGGGATGGGAAGTTGGGGGGGGGGGGGACAAGACTTACGTGTGGGGGAAGTGGTACGAAATATGACAGGGAAGGGGTGAGCATGGGTTGACATACGTCACTAGCTGTAGCACGAGAAAAACACGTGTTTGGCATTGTTGTTGATTAAAAAAATATATCGGTAACTGTAAAAATGCTGGGGAAAAATATCGGTATCGGACTATCGGTAAAAGGCATATCGGTCGCTCCCTAATTTTCACTATTTTAGTACTTTTTGAAAAGGGAATTGGGCGGCCTATTTAGAGCCCGCCTGCCCGCGGCGCCTCCAATACTAGTTACAAATCTGACTGCAACAGCTTATGTATTAGGACATCCACGGCGGAGGTTGATTATCTTTAGATCCTACAGCCAGAACCGTTCTTATTTTTATAGAACTAGGCTTCTACCTAGGACCCATGCCAAGGAGCCCCCCCCCCCGTTGAAATTTTATTTTATCCAACCACTTATCAGCCCTTATGTTATAGGGATTAAAATGGCAATATTAGATGGGGGGGGGGAGCGTCCAAGAAGACATTTTTATTACAAAGAATATTAGAGGACCAATAATTGCATTTGCGATCTTGGCATTATTTTAGCCCAGTACACCCAAATGTACTTTTTCCTTTGGCCCCCAAATTTACAGTAGCTTAGAGCCCTCAAAAACATCAGTACAGCTGGACCTATAACCAAGACCATAGTGAGACACCAAAACATCAGTCTGTCTTTAAAATGGGACACCAAACATCAAAGTCTGTCTTTAAAATATGACACCAAACATCACATTCTGTCTTTAAAATATGATACCAAACATCAAAGTCTGTCTTTTAAATGGGACACCAAACATCAAAGTCTGTCTTTAAAATATGACACCCAACATCACATTCTGTCTTTAAAATATGACACCAACCATTTTTGTATATCTAATAAATGTGAACCATTCAGGTGATCGATCATCAATAAAATAGTCACATTTCAAATGTTCTAATAAGTGATAACATGCAGTGTTAAAGAAAACAACTATTACTGTTGTTGCATATTAGGTTGGGTAATTTTTTTGTGAGTGTATAAGTCATCAAATGATCAACATCATCATTTTAAATGGTGGGGGTAAATTCTGAACGTTACAATGTGTAAGATGCGAGTTTTAGAGAAAAAGGTTAACAATTTCGTTTGTATTACTCTAAATGGATTGTTTGCTAAATACCTTGGCAGGATCCCCCCCCCCCCACACACACATACGAATATAATAGTTAAGCTTTAATAGGCAAAACTGTCACTTGAAAATTGTTAAGTTTTATGAGGGGAATCTGTCGCTTTAAAAAAGGTTTCAGTACCATTAATGATTCAAATGACTTATACTATGAAAAAAACAACAACCAAAAATAAGACATGGTTTCAACATAGAAAAACCTAAAAGTTTTTATTTCATTTGCGTTTTATCTTTCCATAACAAAATCTCAATGAAAAAAATTGCATGGCGTTGAATTTATTTTTTAGTTTCAAAGATGATTTTAAAAATGTACTACAAGAGTGAATATTTTTAACTATAAACAATACTTTCATAAGTGTGGATTAATGTGAAACAGTGATTTGGTGAGGAATAACTGTCATTTCTCTTAACATATGTAAGTAAATAATAAAGTGCAGTAATATAAATTAGTTTTAAAAATGTACTAACATAATATCAACTTAAAAAAAAAAGAAAACATGAAATTATAAATATTAATTTTTTTTTTTATTTTAAAAATCTATGAATGTTGAAATTTTGTCTTGTTATGATGATAAGGCTTTTTGAATTGAGCTGTGGGTGCAGGCTTGTGTTTCACTTTACCCTGTTGACCAACCACCGCATCATGGAGAAAAAAAAAACATAGAAAAATAAGAATCAACTTAAAATATTAAGAACATAATTCTCTTGGGAGTTAATTTATCATTAAAATTCCTCAATAGCTGATAAACTTTATGCCAAATAATACCATAAGACCAGAACATTTTAAAATTAAAATCTTATGAAATTCGAAGTTTTTATTGTAATGTTGTTAAAAAGGGTGATATTGCAGATGTATATATTGGAGCATGATGTATATCACAGGTGTGTAACAGCACAGAATTCTGCAGTTGTATTCTCTTTAGTCTTGAACTCTGTATTACATTTATATAAACTTTACCAACTAAAGAAAGTGAAATTCTTTTAACAAAAAAATTTATTTAAAAAAGAACAGATTATTTTTTGCGCCTTATGTTTCAGCACTGGGTGCGAATAAAAGCGATTGAAATACAGTTAACACCAAAGTTATAAAATAATAAAATTTAAAAAAGAAACTTGCACTTTTATTAAAAATGTACTTAAGAGTAAAAAAATAATTTTTGAGATCATACAAATATTTATTGAAATTAAAATGATTAAATTAAAAGCACCAGTTTGCATCTGGTGTAATTTACTAGCTGACAGAATTATAACAATAAATTATTTGAGACACAGTGTATCTTTTCATTTTTTTAAATTAAGCAAAGTTTACTGGAAGCAATATTTCCTTAAACTAAATTTATGAAAAAATTGCATGATGAAAGTATGTAACCTGTAATCAATAATGGCGCTCACTCTTTCTTTATTCATTATAATTTCTATAAACATTTTTTTTTATCAAGGAATTTTTTTTTTTAAAATGTATGTTTTTATTTAATGTTAACTTTCTTACATATATAAGATTATGGTGATTGTAGATTTCAGTTCACAAAATATTTTTACTTACAATGTGAAATGTGTTTGTACTTGCGACATTATCAGCTGGTGAGCTAAGCTAAGGTGACCAGAGACAAACTAAAGAATCCTCTCCTCCTGTTATCAATGTTTTTGTCTGGATAAAGACATGGACCAAAAAATTTTTTAATGGCATTATAAAAAAAAGGTTATCTTAAAGAAAAGTGCATATTACTACATTAAAAAAACCCCAACAACTATACAATAATTTCTAATTTAGACAGTTTAATTAAACACAAGGTTTTTAATAATCGCCAACAAATGAAAAAACGTTTCTGAAGAAATTTTTAAGTTACAGGGCATAAAAAAAGATTATATGAAGATAGATGAGAATCTAGAAAAGAATTTAATTAAAAAACGTTATAACAAAAATTCTGAAGCCACAAATACCCAAACATGGGGCTCAGACAAGATACGAAATGTAGAAGAAAGGGGTGGGGGGATGGTGGGAGGAAGAAGGTCTGTCTATACTCTCTATACCAACTTATCTAAATAATAATCAATATAAATAATTGCCAATTTTAACATTTTTTAATCTATGATTATGTAAGTTTTTCTTCTCTCCATAAAACATTTAGCGAACTACAGTGGAACCTTGGGTTACAAGCAGCCCAGTTCACAACAAATTCAGATTACAAACAACAACTTTTGAATTTTTTTTTTTCTCAGGTAATGAACCATGCCTCAGATTACTATTAACTAAGGACAGAGAGAGAGCAAGGTTAAAAGTTGGAGACAAACAATTGTGTCCAGTTCAAATGAAGGCCACAAGGTCATACAGTACAGCAAAAAACAACAAATGAAGAGCAGTTGTTCAATGATGAGGAGTTGGTGTTCATTTCAATGGCCGGGATTAAAGAAATTTGTAGCACATGGGCAGACATTTAAGACTTCAATGTGAGCCAACATCCAAAAAACTTGTTTCTACCAGGGCAGTAAACCTGATAAATGATATCACAATGTCTCACTTCTGAAAGATTCTTCAGCAAAAGACACAACAAATTTCCTTTAAAAGTTTTATGTTTGTGATTGGTTAAGTAAATGAACAAATGTTCTTATTAAAATAGAACGTTTCAGGTTATGAATAAAGTTCTGGAATGAATTAACCCACACCTTTGAGTCGCAGTAAGAACATATTATTATCTATCAAACTAAATGAATTACCTTTGAGTCCCAGTAAGAACATCTGACTGGAGCTGTATGACCAGGAGATAAACTGACTACTCGTTTAGGACTCTGGTCAGAAAATGAAACCAGCTGCAAATTGCCTCTGGAAAACAAATGTATGAGTAAGTGAATACAACTGATTGTATACTGCTTTGTATATTGATAGTTTAGAGTGAGAGGTGTTGTGTTTTATGTCTGGTGTGCATACTGTGCAAGTGGGAATATGGATTAGTGTTTTTTGTGCAAAAGAAAATAAGACAAAAGTCATATGGCTGCATTGTGTTCCTGTTGACAGTTAGCCATATTATTAGAAATAATGTATTTGAAGAAGTGAAAAGACCAGCTAATGAATAACAAACATAGAACTGTGTGTTCTCTACTTTATTATAGCTTTCGTTATTTTGTTTGTTACAAAATAGTTATTGAATTTTACTGAGACTCTTGAATAATTTATCTTCATTTATTTACTAAGTATAGCTCAGAATAAGACACTTCTATAAACAAGTAATGTCAAAGAAAGTTGAAATTGAGTCCAATAAAACACAAACAATCAACCAAAATACTTTTGACATCAGGGTAAATCAAACTTATCTACACAGGAAAGAAGAGGGAGTGGGTTGCAGCCTGACAGTGTTTGGGGGTGGTGGGGGGGGGGTCACCAAGCTCAATTTGAACTTCTTCCTTTTCATGACTTATATCATAAGCGCCTAGAAGACAATGCAAGACTCGGCATGGAGTCTAAGAGATTGATAATGATTATGTAATTGACAATAACCCAGAGTTTAGAAACAAACAATGCTTGCCATCATATTTAGTTGAGAATAGAGTGTAACATTAATTGTTATCGTCAAATCACTTGAATAAATGGATAGATATAATTCATTTTGATATTAGATTTTAAGTTAAACATTATTATCCCTCTTGATAAATACATATTAATTTAGGCCACACACATACAAAGATAAATATATCGTAGATCTGTGTAAAATCTCATATTTGGACCTACTTTACATCTTTGCTCTAAGGTCTAGATATTTTCTCAGCCCTCAACCTAAAAATCAGGACATTTCACTAAGTAATATATGAGATCTAACTAGCAGCAACTGATTTTTTTATGAAATTATTATTTTTTGCTTTATGTAGGCCGTAAAAGAAAAACAGTATACCATGCTTGACAGGTAATATTTGCACTGTATTCACTTACAGTTTTCACTCAGAATGTTCTAATTCAAGAACTTTTATAATATGATAATTTATTTCTGTTTTTATATAGAAATATTGCAAAGGTGAATATGTAGGTCACCTACTTGCATTTTTAGCCGGACATTTTTAAATACATTTTTACCATCCCCTGTTCAATTAGTGGAAGCATTTTCCCTCAAAACCTATGAGGTTGAAAATCTATGTAGGATGAACAGATTTCAATGCATGCTTAATCAATGCATTGTACATAATGGATTTTATTTTGTTTTTTGTCCTAATTTTCTATCTATCGTTTCTTTTTTAAAGCTAGATGATATTTGCTCAATTTTACTAGTTGAATTTTCCCAGCATTTCATTAATGCAGTCTAGCTAAAACTATTCCCTCTCTTAGTCAAAGAACATATTTTAATGTATGTTGAAGCCTTATTTCTTTTATTGTGTAAAAAATAATGTCTAGGTTTTCATTAGTCATAGTCAATGCCCCCAAAGGCATGTTCGGCAATTAAATGAGCAAAAGGACAATGAAGTAAGGTATTCAGACAATGAAGTAAGGTATTCAGACATACAATATCAATAAATTCAACCAGCTGAAGTTTTAAACTTCAACAATTTCCTGAGCCATGGTAGACAAAAACTTTCCTTTTGACATCAAACAAAAAAGTACCTGCATCAGTGGCATCTTTACATGGTATTTTATTTTATTTAAATTAATACACCTTATTCAGTATTAATATTAAAAGAATGTGTTATATATCTTTTTATTCTGGATGTATATAAGAATTATTTTATTACAACTGGCAATTTATATACGTATGTGTTGAATTCACTTGACATATTTTTTATCACAATTAAATATGAAAGTTTATGTGCGTACAATTTTTTTCTATTTTTGGGGTAATTCAAATTATTTTGTTCAAATAAGCTTGATTTGTATAATGTAATTTTGCTTCATTTTTATGTCACATTGAGGACTATATCTAAATGTCTGTTGTTAAACATTAACTATTGGTTCCAATGTACATTCTAAACAATGGTAAGTTTCCTCAAATATTGAAAAAGATATTTTTTTGATAGTTGAAAATGTTCAAAAAGTTTTCTTAACCATTGATGGCTTAATGGATTATTAGTATTTTCATTATTTTAGCAGAAGCTTAAGCAATTCAGATAATGATTTAGTTACAATAAACTTCACAATGATACCAATGTAAATATCTGTATGTAATTCCGTTAATTTTTAGCCAATTTGTGAAAAATGTCATTTTTGTGTTTTTTGTGTGAGACAAAATGCAAGAAATGATACGTTGCTATTAATTTAAAAGAGTGAAGAAAAATTTTTGTTGTCATATACAAATGTTTATTAAGTTTGAAGAATGTTTGCGCTGAAGTTTTACAGATAATGGCATCCAAAAATGAAACTTTAGCAGGTTTTTCAAATCTTAAAAAAATATGACTTTTTTACACGTTGATAACTTTTTAAAATTGTTTAAGATATAATTATAAATTAAATACCCACAGTTTAAAAATAGCCATTTCTTTTTAAGAAAACTAAAACAATTTGTTGGAAATAAATTTGAAAAATCACTCCAAACTACCTAACATAACTTGATAACCAGCTAAGTCATAAAATAAAGATTTTAATTAATGTCATAGTATGCTTTTTTTTCAATGCTAGATAATTAATTATTCTAGAAGTACAAATCATAAAGACCATTAAAAGTTAGCGAAAACAAGGGATGACATTTACTATTTATTTAAATTTTTTTTTTTTTTTCAATTTTAGTTATACTACATGTATTCTGCTGGCACCATCTACCAAAACTAAACATTTTTTTTTGCTGGCATATAAAGAATCAGCTGATGCAATGTCTTGACATCTGTTTTTATTTACATGGTGGCTACTAAGTCTGTGTCAAATACAATTTAACAGGTATAACTGTTTCTCTCACCTATATTCACCTGTAAGTAATACAGCACTGTGTTTGTCATCTATGGCGGTCATCTCAGGTATACAGTCAACAATATACTCTACACAGCCCTGAAAGACATTTATCATGTTAATTTAAAATTGAATACTTAGCCCAGCCATGATATATAGGGCTGCCAACCCAACACTTCTGGAAAGGTCATTAGAATTAAAAACTGAATAAACTCATTTAATGGGATGTTGTGGACAAGAAACATGAAAAAGACTCGGTGAAATGGTTTTCTGCTTCATTATTGTGCATTTTGATGTGTTTCAACTGAAGAAAACAATTTCGTACATTAGACAAATTACGCCAGGCATTAAAATTAGACAAGGTGCACTGTTCATATTATCGACCCTCGTATGCTTTATTTTAACAAAATAACAAATATTGTACACTATATGCATGAGGATCAAAATGGTGCATAATGTCTAAGTATGCAGCTGTGATAAAATTTAAAGAAAGTAGCTGATTTTTGTACAAAAACCATGATTTCTGGCAAAGTTAAAGCACTTGAAAGTTCTAGATACTGTGCTTTCACTTAAATGTTAAACTGTAGAGGTTCCTTGTAAAAAATATTCCCTGTAATGCAATTAAATTTCGCAGAAATAATCTTAAATCCGTTACACATAGGTATTTGTTTTAAACAAGGTCAAACTGACCATGGCCCCATATTTTGCTACATTGCTCAGTGACGCAAATATGTAGATGGCGGAAAAATAAAATAAGATGATGAAAATTGTGAAAAATCTCCATGAAAGTACATAATGAATGCAAATCTCATTATTAAACACAAAGTAAATTTTCACTCAGAGAAAAACTGTTTTCCCTAGGATCTCAACAAAAATGGATACAATTTTCCAAACATGGGCACCAACTGTCCATACTGTCTTGCTAATATGTTTTTCACACCAAAGAACATGATATTTTATCTTTGAAAAATGTGATGATTGGCTTAATCCAATTTTCATTTTATTAATACAAAATTAGCCACAAAAAAAAAAAAAAAGTTAACACATGTAGAACAATGAAAAAAAAACAACAAAACAATGAGCTATGTAGTAGTATTTATGAGAAGTTATTTTTTCCCCTCAATAGTTTGGTGATAAAAAAAGTGTACAACTAATTAACTTACATTAACAGAAGTGGACACATCACAGACAGTACTGCAGGCATCTCCCTAGCAATAAAAATAAAAATGTCCACATAAGATTAAAAAAAAATATATGAAAGTTTTATAAATTTAAGCCAGAAAAGAGGTTTGATAAAAAAAACACCTTATTTTCAACTCAATTGGTCCTATGAAATATTGAATTCACACGTTTCTACCTTATTGAACTTGAGACTATCTGGGTGATGTTCAGGTAATGTCAAGTTTATTTATTGAAAATGAGTGAGGTAAGGGTCATCATTAAAATATAACAATATTTGGTAGTTTTATAACATTGTTTGATAGTTTTATAACATTATTTGGTAGTTTTATAACATTGTTTGATAGTTTTATAACATTATTTGGTAGTTTTATAACATTGTTTGATAGTTTTATAACAATATTTGGTAGTTTTATAACATTGTTTGGTAATTTTATAACATTGTTTGATAGTTTAAATTGGATTTTTAATCGCAGACTTTAACTTTAAAAAAAAAAGTACCTCTGTAGTGTTCCAGACATAAAAACTGCCGTCATTGGTAACACAGTAGATGTAATCTGTTTTCTGTTGGCCACACCAACCTATACGAGACTGTAAACAGAGTTGGTATATTTTTTTAAAATGTAAGATAAAATTACTTAAGAGCAATACGTTTACAATGAGGCAACACATTTTAATACACTCTAACTAGAAGACTATTCAAGAGCCAGTTCAAAATGATAATTAACTTAAAAGAAAACTTCCTATCAAGGTTAGAAAAATGTCGCTGAATCTAAACGGTGAATGTTATAATTATTAATTTTCATAAGTCAGCTGGAAACAGTTCTATAAAATTTCTACACAGCTATTTATAATAATGATCTCATTAAAACAAGAAAATCAAACTAGGGCGATGATAGTAACTGGTGTAATTGGGGCTTTAACACACAATCAGTCATATACTTTCAGATTTTTTACCCTGAAACGCCTGTTATTTATGTCCTCTCTTATGCCTCCAAAATAACTAAGAACTCAGTTATAGTGGTCAGAAAAAAGTTGATTTTTAAAATTATGTTAAATAAAACTTGAGTTTAAACATGAAGTAATCATTGTAGAAGCACTCTTGGAAATGTAGAAAGATTTTTTAAAACTTGTATCCTTTACAGTTACACACCTTTGAATATATATATATATATATATATATATATATATATATATATATATATATGTATGTACATGTATTAATTAAAACCCATCAAAGGTTACTTGAAAAAAAAATGTTTAATTAGGAAAATTCAGATTACCACAAAGGACACAGCATTGCATGTTAATTGTAGAGCATCTTCTTCACTGGTCTCATTAAGATCAAAGATACAAACCAGACCATCAGATGACCCAGAGGCCAAGTACTGGTCACTGCCTGGCTGAAAGCAAACCTTGATGTCAAAAGTAGTGAATGAATATTATTATTAATATATATATTTGAATGACTTTTTTCAAGAAGATGAACAACACCTAGCACATATATCAATAAAACAATTATAAACTACTTATAAAGTCTAAAAAGTAGCAATTTTACTGTATCTCAGCAAGTGAAGAAATTAATACATTTTAGAATGAATACTGTATCAAATTATACATACTGAATGAAAATAAAATCTAAAATCATAATAACATTTATTGGAATAGCAATAGTACTGACCTGAGTGATGTCATCTTGATGAGACTCACTGTAAGAGCCAAGTAAACTGGTTTGTCTGCGGTCCCTGACGAAAGAAAATCAACTTGGCATTACAATAAAGTGAATAACACCATTTCATTCAGCACAAAGTTTAATTAAGACTCAAAATTAAAGAGGTGACTTATTCCAATTTTTTTTATACTGGCAATTACCAGTTCAGCTTAGTAATTCAGCCAATGACTTGACTGGTAAAGAGGGCTAAGGTTTTTAGTGATAATGTCTGTTACTACCAGTATCACTGTGAACAGCCTGAAGCGGTCTTTCACATCAATGTATGCATACAGATCTCATGACTTTAGCACATGGAGAAATATTAAGCTTATGATCAGTGATAGAATGATTTTTGTATGTGTTGTAAGTTGAAATCTTTCCAGTTGGATGGTGCAACTATATTTCATAACAGTTAAGACAACTTTAAGGAATAATGACAAAATAATTCAATTTTCAAACATATTCATAATAAAAATTCCAAATTTAATTTTTATAATCTAAACTTAATTTTTTTTTCATTACTTTTCATGAGAATGTATTTTGAATAACTCAAGCATTATAAAAGGTTAAAAGAAGGAGAAGGTCTTGTGAACAGGAAATGAAGAGGTTGCAACCTAACATGGGATGAACTCAAAAAGGCCTCCAAAAACTGAGTGCGCTGGACAGATATTGCTGAGGCCCTTTGCTATGCAAGGAGTTCCAGGAATTAAGTAAGCAAGCAAAAGATCAAACTATAAAAAATAGATATACATGTATTATTGAATAACATATTTCAAATTGATCACTACAGTGCATGTTTAGGGACAGAGAACAAACTATAATAACTGGGCTGTTTTAAATAATGATTTACTCATTAAAATGTATATTAGCTAATAAATAATAATTAGAAGTTATCAAACTATTTTTAACAAAAATTCTGTGATTTGATTGACAGGGTTAGGGCAAAAGTTTGGCTGAGACATATCTCTATTTTAATATAAAAAAAAAAAGTTTGCAAGTACAAAATGTTCCACACAAATGAACTGTCTAGGAGAGTCACACCAAAGATAATAAAACAGATAAATTATGGTGGGATAAACATCAAAATAAAATAGTATGTCCGTTTGAGAATGTGATAAATGTTTAAAATAGTATGTTCCTTTGAGAATGTGATAAATGTTTAAAAGCTGTCAAGAGATTAAAAAAAAACCTTCACTGAACGAAACTAAAAAGAAATAAAGTTTCAGTCATATGTGCAATACTTATGTATTTAACTTTTAAAAAATAAATAAAATAATAACCACTAATATGTTATGTTTTTTAAGGTTTCAATGGAAATTAAAGAATATATTTGATCCCTAATGCACATACAGCTTCATTTTAATTTGATAATAAGATTAGATACAAAATATCTTACCAAAAAAGTAAATGGGAATCTTTACCAACCATCTCAGTGCCAGCACATAACAATCTGTCAGAATGGCTTGTATCCATACTGAGAATCTCAGCATTTAGAGTAGGTGGGGCTTAGCAAACAAATTTTTTCAAAAAATTTTTTATCACGTTGATATAGTTCAACCATAATAGTAAAAAATAATTCAAAATTTTCAATTTAATGCATGACATTTTTCTTAAAGATGAGTATTTTATCAATGAAATGTAACAAAGTATCAGAAATTATTTAGTGCAGTAGCATAATGAAAACTTAATTACTTACTATTAAAAATTTGTGCTGCCTTTTCTGGAGAATGTCTTGTATCCCAACATCTGTAAAAAGGTGAGAATAGAAATGAAATAAATACATAAAATCAATAATTATGAAATTTTTTTAATACCTGTGATAGGTATGCACATATCAGATTTAGAGGTATGTGACTTTTAGACATGACATAATAAAAAAAAAATGTTGTTCTTCAAATCATTGCACAAATATTCTAGAAACATGAATAATACCTTTATTAACCAATGTATAGAAAGCAGTAAAAGTTGGTAATGTATAGGAGTAAAAATAATTATTAAACATATTTTTTAATAATTCTTGCATGGAAGAAAATTTAATGGAAGCTGAAACTTTTAGAACACTCTGAAAGATCTTTATGCCTGCAAGATAAATTGAGTGAATTAAGTATAGTGTAGCATCATACCTGACTGTTCCATCCAGAGAAGATGAAAAAATTATATGGTCTTCTGATTTAGCAAACTGGACTTTAGTTATTGTTTGACTGTGACCTTTTAACATTGAAAACAAAAAAATGTCTTTTTTTTTCATTGAAGTCAAACAAGTAGATGGCATTTCTTGCAATTTGGGAAAACAATGCCCAGAAAATATTTAGATGATTTACTAATGCCCTTTTCCAAGCAACTAAAATCTAGAAAAAATATTTACAAAGCAATCTCATAGTAACTTTCTATTTTTACAACATAGTTAGATATCTGCCATCTTTTGTTTTTGATTGAGACTGTACACAATTAGCTATAAGATTGAGATACACAAAAATGTAATGAATTAAAACTAGGAAATGCATAGCCTAGAGCATGAGTGGGCAAGCTTTTCAAGCTGTGGGTCTGTTTGGGTTTTTAAATTTGACTAAAGGGCTGGACCAAAGTCAGAAAGGTGGAGTGATTATATTAAATAATCTAAATTAAACGTAAATTTCACTGATGTGAAGGATCAGAACACAGGACTGATCAAAACAGCCTAATAGGCCCTATTTTTACCACAGTCCATAGTTTTCTGGTCTAGAGTGTTGTGTTAGATGAATAAGTCATCATCCATGTGTACAATGTATTCAGAACTACTAAAATAACTTACGTAAAAAATATCTTTTCATACATAATTTTTTTTCAAATATATATTTTATAAATACACACTGTGTTCATTATATGCACACCTGAAGCATCATATAAAATACATTTTACAAATTTATTTAATAATATTATGTATAATTTTTTTGGTAACAGTCAATGATACAGACTGGTATAATTTTGGTCTTGCTGATACAATGACAAATAACATAATTATGATGAAAAATACATTTACTTACCTCTTAATGTAGAAACTGTACTAAGTCTTTGTCTGGACATGATTTGTATTGTGCAGCTGCTACAAGCTGTTGCTATAAGTGGATTTTCTTCTCTGTAGTAAAAATAAAACAAAAAAAAACATTTTCTAAAACTTCCAAAAATAATAATCCACAGGTTTCTAAATAGTCTCACTTCACAATTTAAGATGGTAATTCTCTTGACCATTTTTTTCTAATGTAATGTGAGAGTCTCATACTTTAAACAAAAGAATGGAAAGATAAATTACAAAAAAATGGAATGAGTAGTGATAAACAAGTATATTACTATTTTTTTAGTTTTTACTGTTCACTTTGAACTATTATATATGTATGAACATGTATTAACTGATATACATATTTCACCTGTCTTGATAAGAGAAAAGAAATGTACATAGATTCTTTTACCTGTCTAAATAAGAAATGTCTAAAATATAGTTTCTCTTGTTCTTGTTCAACTGTATAATGGACTTATTGACTAAATGCAACTTTTCCAGCAGTGACAGCAGACTGTCCATTTTTGATGATTTTTATCTAATCATAGCATATAAAATAATTTCAAAGTTGAAGAAATAGCATGCAATAAATACATGTATAAAAAATATATAAATTTAGAAATACATACTTAGATTATAAAATTATGTATGCCTACATAAATCACATCCTTATATCTATTATTCTATATCTTTAAAACTCATATTTTGTTTAAAATATAAAAAGCATAAAAATTTTGATGAAAGTTTTTTTTGCCTCGGTTGACAAAACATGACAGATTATTAAATCTGTTTGTTTCTAAATCCAATATAATTTGAATATGTGCTTTGTTTTATAAATGTTATAAATTAACTATTAATTTTTATTTATTATCGAAACACTTGACTGCTCGATTCACTAAAAATGAGTTTAAAATATTGATCAAGGGACAATACAGTTGTTTCTAAAAGAAACTAAATAGGGCAAATATCAATTATAAAATGTTACTGCACTAGTACTTTAATATTTAGACATATTTATAAAAAATTTACTAATAACAAAACAACAACAATACTAGTGTCACTGGGTAGAAATTAGTAGATAGGTAAAAGGCCAAGCCACGTAATTTTTTTTTTTACCAGTACTGATATTTTAAATATTTTGTGGACATGTGCACCAACTTCAATCGAAAAAATATAATAAAAGGGAAAAAAATGTCAGCTAGCCCCCCCCCCCCCATATTACACAACTAAATATATGAAAATTTTAAATCAGTTTATGTTTTTTTAAGGCAGTGGCTACGGTTCGGTCCGACCGAACCCGTATTTTTTTTACTTCGGGTACCAGCCATAGATAATATTGCTCCACACCCTAACCCTATCTCTAACCCTATCCCTATCCCTAACCCTAATGCTGAAAAAAAAAATTCTGAAAAAAAAAAATTATATTGTTATATAGCTCAGTGCAGCGACGCGGCCGCTATGCAATAATAGGTATGGCTGGTACCCGAAGTAAAAAAAATACGGGTTCGGTCGGACCGAACCGTAGCCAATGCCTTTTTCTAAAAATGTATATAAAATAAATCCAAACTTATGTTGCATGTAAAAGAACATATGTGTATGACTACATCTTTGAATTATTTCATTGACATAAGTCATAATCTTATCAGGAATTACTCAATTACGTCCCCATAAGTTTTCGTAGACATAGCATCGGCCAAAAAAAATATAATATCGTTAAATCAATGTACACTTTCTTTTTTATTGACAGTGATGAATTTAAAATATTTTCGCTCATATAATATTATTTAAAACGTTTTGATTTTAGTTCATTTAGGTTGGCATCAGTCTCAGTCAGTGCTCTGTATCTTATGCTCAACATAATAAAATAAATGAAACTATCATTCATTGATACTAATGAAAATGCGATTCATACTCTCAGAAAGTATAATTACAGACGTGGAAACCAAAAAAAAAACAACAATATTACTTTTTAACTAACAATGCCAATGAATCACAGTTAGAAATGCAACATTTTTCTAAGCCGATGCATTAGGTTTTTATTTTAAGATTAGAGCTATCCCCCTTGAAGAGCTCTTTTTTCTTTAAAAAAGAAATCTTTGGTTATTCGCCATTTAGTCACGTATATATATCAGTGATTGTGCCGTCAAACAAAGAACCAAAAAAAAAAAATAAAAAAAAAAACACACATTTTTTCAGACATAAATATTTTGCAAAATTATTTTACAAATATAATTTTAAGAATTTCCTTGTTGGCTAAGAAATGAGCTACTGGGTATATTTTATCTGTCAGTCCCCCCCCCCCCTTTAACTTGATAGCAGCAGAAACGTTCTAGGCCAGTGGCCTAGAAAACTTTTTGAGTCATGGAAAACTATGGAAATAGGGGGGGGGGGGATAAGGGGGGGGATTATAGAATCTGGGCTGAATGCACATTGGAAACTCGATATACGAATTTAATTCGTTCTGTAACGTTGCTCGCACGGTAATGCGCTCGTATCTCAAAGCAATTTTCCCAAATGTCATTTATCCGTTCCAGCCCCCCAAAATGCCACACCAGTTGTTTTTGTTACTTATTTTTGAAAAAGAAAAATGTATTTATAAGTGACAAATATTGTATAAAAGCATACTAAAAGATAATGTAAAGAAATACGCTGGTTTTATTAAGTGTATTGACTTTGAAATTAGCTGACCTGATCTTACGAAAAATGTTAGCGGAGGAGTTGGGTGGAGGAGATAGGCGGAGGAGCTTAGAAATGATTGTAACGCCCCTAGCTAAAATTATACTCTTATCGACTCCTTCTGTTTAAGCAAAGTATATATCATTGAACTGCCTCGCCAAGTCAGTCTCTCGCACACCTTGCTCATGTTTTCCTATCATTTTACGCTCCTTATGATCACTTACCTTTTCACTCACGTTCTTCGGACCCATGGTAATAAATAGAAATGGGATAACGTATTGTAAATGAAATAAACAGCACAAAACGAGAATTCAACTTATCAAAGATACTTCGACAGCGAGAAAAACAAGCATACTGACTGAGCCGCGGTAAAATGCGAGACGCAAGCGATGCAATAAACTTGGTCGTGTGCAGCCGGCCGAACCACCCGTATGGCAAATTTTTCTCGTATTTTCAAAGCAAAACATCACTTGCTCAACGGTTTGTATATAAAATATCTCGTAAGTCGAGGTACCACTGTATGTTACACAGAAAACGCATCATTATTTAAAAGTCCTGTACCGTTGACTCAAAAATATCGCTATTATAAATTACTTATATAGATCTGTCTCAGAGTGTAACAACTGACTATTGATACAAATCATATTGTATTTTTTGGTCGCCAATAAGCTTACGGACACGGGAGAAAAGTATGGAAGCGAAAATTAGTATTGACAAGTATGGGAGAAAGCTCGCCTCCACGGGTGTGACGGGAAGGCTAAGTAAAAACTTAGCAGTTATTGTTTCTTGTTTTATCATTTGCTTTAAAAGCCTAAAACATTTTCATATATTTTCGTTGAGACCTCAACTTTTCCAGTTGGGCTGGTTACATAAATAGTTAGACGTACATGATCTCTTTTAATTTGATCGATTTCAACAATTTTCCATGGGCAAATTTCAGATGCAAAAGTGACTAATCTTTCTAAGACTATAGACCTACTTTACCCATTGACTGTAGACCTACTTTACCCATTGACTATAGACCTACTTTACCCACTGACTATAGACCTACTTTATCCATCGACTATAGACCTACTTTATCCATCGACTATAGACCTACTTTATCCACTGACTATAGACCTACTTTACCCATTGTTTATAGACCTACTTTACCCACTGACTTATAGACCTACTTTACCCACTGACTATAGACCTACTTTACCCATTGACTATAGACCTACTTTACCCACTGACTATAGACCTACTTTATCCACTGACTATAGACCTACTTTACCCATTGACTATAGACCTACTTTACCCACTGACAATAGACCTACTTTACCCATTGACTATAGACCTACTTTACCCACTGACTTATAGACCTACTTTACCCACTGACTATAGACCTACTTTACCCACTGACTATAGACCTACTTTACCCATTGACTATAGTCCTACTTTACCCATTGACTATAGACCTACTTACGTATAGACATGTGGGGGCCTAGGCAAAAGTAGACCTATCGAGGAAGGGGGAGCTTGATAGCGTCACCATTTATACGAATGAGTATTGGAAAAAGTCGTTTGTCAGTGGGAGCCCTAGGAAGCTGCTTTATTAGCCCATACACGATAACGGCCCTGAGTCTAAATACATGCCCTGTATCAGGGCAATGCACATTAAAAATACCCCCATCCCTTTACGGCATTAGATAAAGTTCCGAGTGGGGTGGACACCCCTCTCCCACTTACACCATTAGATTGTGTTGGGTGTACTTAAACAGGAAATAATTTAAAATGCTCCAGCAAATTTCTAGATTTCTGATACACAGTAAGACCCGGCTTTTGCAATAGAAAAAGGAAACAAATTCAGATCATTATTATTTTTTTTCATGTCATGTTTTATATACGTAAATATTAGAAAATGAATTGACTGAATATTTTTTTAATAAAGAAGTATCAGAACCCAGATTTATGTAATTGAAGATATTCTACTGGCATTATTATGTAGTCTGAGAATCTACTGGCATTATTATGTAGCTGAAGATTCTACTGGGATAATCACGTAGTTAGAGATTCTAATGGCATCATCATGTAGTCGTAGATTCTAGTTCTACTGGTATTATCACGATATTGCCAACATATGTATAAATCACCAAGCATTACATTTTGGAGTGAATTTAAAATTAAAATGTTTGTGTAAATTTATAATGAGTTTTTTAAATTTTTAGTAGCTATGTTTCTTTGTTCAATGTTTTGTTGATTTAAAAAAAAAATTGTTATGTTTACTGATCGTGTTAGCTTGCTCATAATTAATATTTTTCGCGGTTAAATATCAAAGTTTGGTGTTGTAGTATTATAAAAAGTAGGGAACATCTGCCAAATCATCATCTTCGTTGGATGATCTCTGTTTAACCATACACATATGATGAATAAAGGGGCCGTCCATAAAGTACGTCACGCTCCAAGGGGGGGGGGAGGGGGTATAAGAAAGTGTGACAGTTTGTGACAGGGGGGAGGGGGGGTCAGGCCAAGCGTGACGTCACATTTTTAAAATATATTTTTAATTATGTTTCTAATTTAATTTTTTTATTTTCTTAGTAAAACTTAATAGTTTTAAAAATAATTTTCAAAAAAATTGTGAAACACTTGAATTAGTTTTATGTCAAAATAGCATGAAATGCATATCTTTTCAATGTGTTGTTCACAATTCCTCATGCTAGTTAGGACCGCTAATAAACTGTTGCAAAGCATTGTTTTATCAGTAGCCTTACGGAAGTGTTATTATTTCTTTGTTGTCTGCTGCATAATTATATCACTGATAAAGAAATTTGGAATTTGTATTATAATACAAAAAATTACCGTAATTGAAGTTGCAATCAATCACTTCGTTAAAATAATATTGATGCCTTATTCCTTGCAACCAGTGCACCAGGAAGAAGTGCTTATAATCGCGTGGAACATCGAATGGCTCCATTTAGCAGCGAACTGTCTGGTGTCATATTGCCAAATGAACATTATGGCATCACTTTGATTCGCAGGGCAGAACAATAAATGAGGATTTGGAAAGAACAAACTTCAAGTTTGCAGGTGAAACTTTAGCTGAAATCTGGTCGCATGTGATTGTTAACCAATTTCCAACAGTTGCAGAATATATCAACCCTGAGAAATCTGAATTGGATGCAGCAGGACTGATGTCGAATGATAAGAATGGTTTGACCATCATGTTCTCACCAGCCAATACTTCACTCAAATTGTGAAATGTCAGGACATAAAATGTTGCGAAAAAGTACGGAGCTCATTTTTCAACGTTTTACCTTCGAGATTATTTCCTCCTCCTAATCCAATCCCAATCAACCAAACAACTGATGGACTTAAGAAAGAGCAGATGCAGATGCACATACATTTCCTTCATTGTTTGTTTGTGGCACAAACTCTCAAATTTGATGACATTATGCCAAGACCAACAGGAGTTTTTAAAGTGCAACCATATGATCTTTACTGTCCATCTTTGCAGACCAGCATACATGATCGAATTTGCAAAGTGTGTCACTTATACTTTGCCTCACAAACAATGTTGAAGGATAACACAGAGCTCGGGCGCAGGAGAATGTAAAAAAGTAAAGTTTCCTTAGCCCTAAAGGGCCATCGGGGCAGATGAAGTGTAGAATTCATCTGTTTCTATAACCTAGGCATATGAAGGTATTGTGTGGTTTGCACAATTCCCAGCCGCCTTTACTCCCCCAACATAAAGTCAGTTACCCATTTAAAGCTGGGTGGACTTGGGAACTTTCACCAGGACCTGAAAAAGTCCTAAGGTTCTCACTGAGATTCCAACCCGGGACCCTCCGGTCGACAGTCGAGCGCGCTATACCACTCGACCACCCGTCTATTAGGAGAATGTGCCAACCCCCAAATTTTCCAGAATCAACTCAGATAAAACGCATTCGTCCTTTGAGAATCGCTGCTAGAAGGCAAATAGAACTCGTGGCAATTATTGGCAGAATGGAAAATGCACATTCAGAGGACGTTGAGTGGCTAGATGAGGATGAAGTTTATCTGTCTGTTACCATCCTTCCAGGAAACGATGATGCGGAAAGATTTATGTCAGTCTTAACTATGGATGAACACTTCACCATGGCTGGATGATGTCTAGTGAATATTTTTTAATTAAACATAATTCACAGGCCCACTATAAACATATTCAATATAACACCAGAGCTGCTCACATAATTTGTCAATCTAGTCCTTTTTTTTTAGTCACATTGTTTTGTTTCCATTTTTATTATTAAATCACTGGTTGAGGTCAAGTTTCGCTAATCTACTTCTTATCCTGTGTCAATAGAATGCATAATCGGAAGATTATCTCAAAGTTCACCTCACCCATTGTAAATGAATAGGTAGCCGATAAATGATGTTTATTATATAATTGTCAATCTAATTTTTGCAATTTTTTTTTCAAATTCAATTGATTGAGTTACTGTTTCAAAGAATAACTGATACAACTGTTGACAATTAGTTATTCTACTATTAAACTCATTTAATAATCTGATAGTTCTTTTAATATTTATGTTTTAAGGCAGTTTAATAGTGAAGTGCAATTTAAGTTTTCGATTAAATTTTAATTAGTTCTTAATTGAAAAAAAAATTGTCGAAAGTGTGACGTACTTTAGGGGGGGGGGGGTCCCGAGATTTGTGACACTTTGTGACAGGGGGGGGGGAGGGGGGGTCAAAAATCGTCAAAAATAGCGTGACGTACTTTATGGACGGCCCCAAACACACATGAAGGCACAGAGAAGCAAGTTGTGGGATATACATGTATTTATTATATTTACATAGGTCAGTATCATACAATCAACATGAAGACAAATAACAATAAATATGAACACAGTTTTACAGTGACTGAACCTCCTCTAGGTTTAAGTTGATCCAATGCGTCGTACCTGTGGCAACATTGAAATAATAAAACTTGATAGCAGATCAGTTTGAAGTAAAAAATTATAATATTCAACGTAGCGTTTCAAACAAGAAAATTATGCAGTTTTAAATATTTCTTCGTTTGTGTGTTTATTTGTTCATACCTTTTTGTCTTCATGTTTTTGTGCTATTATGTCTTCATGTCTGTTTTTTTTTTTGCATGCCTGTGTGCTAATCTGTCTCTGTCTGAATATTTGTGAGCTTATGTCCCCATATCAGCTTGTCTTCATGTTTGTGAGCTTATCTATCCTCGTGACTGTTTGTCTGCAGTTCTGTTAGCCGATCTGTTTTCATGCCTGTTTTTCTGCATGTTTATGTGCTTAACTGTCTTTGTCTGCATGCCTGTGTGCTAATCCACCCCCTGATATATACACATATTTACATTCAATCAGTGTGTTTATCCACCCCCTGATATATACACTTATATACATGTACTGTGTCGGTGTGTTTTCACTGACACGTGTGTAATTCGTAGTGTGTTGATGTGTGTCAATGTAAAAATATGTATATATGTATATAATGTATTTTATTGGTACTATAATAGAAAGACAGAACAAGGAGAGCAGACTACAAGTTTCATGCTTTAATTGTGACAGGCTCAGTTCGTAAAATTAAACAAAGTCAAAAAATTACATGTTGTGTTCTATGTTAAAATAAAACAGCTAGAGTCATATAGTCACCTATGATATAACCAACAGCTAAATAGAGTCATACAGTCACCTATGATACAACCAACAGCTAAATAGAGTCATACAGTCACCTATGATATAACCAACAGCTAGAGTCATACAGTCACCTATGATGTTGGTTTGGTATATATATATATATATATATATATATATATATATATATATATATAGTTACTTTTAACATTTCTTCATTTTCAGATGGGTCGCAAAAACCGAAGAGGGAAAATCAGGAACATTTGAGAACCACTGAGCGAGACTATTGCAAATGGCTGTTTATAAAGTATATATGCATTGTGTTCATTTCAGTCAGATTATCACTATTGGTGAGTTTAAACAAACAAACAAAACAACGTGAAATAAACAAAACAACGTGAAATAAGCAAGAATATTGTCGTAAAGAACACATCATAAGCAGTATAATAAGCTAGAATATTGTCGTAAAGAATACATCATAAACAGTATACACATGAAACACATTCCTGGCAGATTATAAATTTGAAAGCAGTGCCTTGTGTCCAGGAAACAAAAAGTGCTCAGAGTGTCCAGGAGAGACACCAGGGAAGTAGTCAAAGATGGTTTACATTACACAAGCCTGGCAGGACTTCTGGCAGTGCCTCATCATGAAACGGGCATTCTTCTCACAGTGCCCATCTTTGGCCCAGACTGAGCACAAGACTTCAATGTCACGACAACCTAAACGATGGAAATGTACATGCAATTATTTATATGTATGAAACCAACTATTTAGTCACTTCCCCTATTACGAACTTCTTTAAAAGTAGGTCATATACTTTAAGAAGTTCACAATAAAGAAGTGGCGGCATTGATAGAGATTCTTTCAATGAGCCATCAACCGTAACTTGGGCTAGGGCTCCAAAATATACCTCTGTCTACCCCCCCCCCCACCACCACCTCTTTCCGTACCCCTCCACCCCAAGTACCAAACCACCAAGTAACAAAGTACATTATCCTGAGGTAAGGGATATTCTAAATTCTTTGTTTTCTAAAATGTATATTCTATGATAATGTTTGTTAGCAAGTAGGAAGTCAAACCTTTCACGATAATCTGTTTCGAAAAAGAAGAACAATATGTGACAAGAGAATCCAAAAATTTACAATTCAAACTTGGAGAAATACACATTGTAACATTTTGTTTTGCTAAAATTACAATTTTAAGGGGAAAAAAGTTATACAAAAGAAATAAAAGGATCTAATCTTACCGTTACAATTGTTGCAAGATTTCTTGCAGTAAATCAGGTTATATCTGGGGTTACTGTCGCAGTACCCATCTTTGGCCCATCTTGAACAATGTTCATGCATATCTTCACACTGGTTCCCATCAATTATTGAAACTGTCGATGAAGTTTATCGATGTCATGTTAAATTATTTAAAATTTTCTACTGAATTCAATTATATCAATATGTTTTTAAGATATGTTTTTGGTATTTTTTATTTATGTTGATTCCTCAATATTTGAATTGAACAAATACAACTTATGATAAAAAGATTTTCAGCCAATTTAGTCATGTAATTAGATTGATTCGTTTACATTTCATTCACATGCTTGTCCATTATTATTTTTTTTTAACCTTTTAGTTGTCAAGCTCTATATATACCAGAAGCACCGCCCTTTTGATTTTTAGTATAACATAAACATTACACCAGCTTCTCAGTTCTCATTGTTGTTTCATCCTTACGTTTGGCTCCATGCCAGCGCCCTCTTCAGAACGCCGTCCAGGAGGGTGATATCTGCGCCCTTTTTAGAACGCCAACCATGTTGTGATTTGTCCGCCCTGTTCAGAAAGCCATCCATGTTGTGATTTATCCGCCCTGTTCAGAAAGCTAACCATGTTGTGATTTGTCCGCCCTCTTCAGAAAGCTAACCATGAGGGTGATTTCTCCACTGCTAGTGAACTCAGGTGAAAGAAATTAGTTTGAACGTAAACTCAGTGTGATTGCTATACATACCTGTTCCTGTGACATGTGTCGGCGTTGTGGTTGCCATGGTGACGGCGCCTCCACATCCCGTGCACGCCTTTTGGCAGTTCTTGTTCATCCATAACGGGTTGATGTTACAGTGGTCATACTTGGCCCAGTTCTGACATTCAGTGTCCGAGTTGTGAAGATTTTTACAAGAACCTGTGTGCATTAAAGATGCATAGTAAAACATGCATACTGAGAGACACACAAACAGTGACACACATACGGACATACACAGACACATATATTTTCCCCACCGAAACACACACAAAGACAAAAAACACAGACACACCTACAGAGACACGCATACATAGACACACACACTGAAACACACATACACTGAGACACACACAGATAGAAACACAGATACAAAGTGAAACATACTGACATAAACAGAAACACATAAAGACATACACATTTCGACATACACAAAGACAGAAACACATAGAGAGAGACACACACACAGAGACAGAAACAAAGAGAAAGACACACCCACTGAAACACACACAGACAGTAACAATGACAGACAAACACAGACAGACAGACAAACACACACAGAGAGATAAACACACAGAACACACACATATTGTAGTGAATTTCCATTCAAACTAAAGTTTCTCTAACTTTATCTAATGTTATCTTTCCTGTCTGTTTAGTTTCATCATGCAGAATCTTTAAACATCAAAAACTAACTACAGAACGTACAATGTAACAAGGGCATCGTGTCACAACATGTATGGTTGTTTTGGTACCTGAAGTTGTGAATGTCACGGGTTTAACTGTTGGTTTAGTACCTGAAGTTGTGAATGTCACGGGTTTAACTGTTGGTTTGGTACATGAAGTTGTGAATGTCACGGGTTTAACTGTTGATTTATTACCTGAAGTTGTGAATGCCACGGGTTTAACTGTTGGTTTGGTACCTGAAGTTGTGAATGTCACGGGTTTAACTGTTGATTTAGTACCTGAAGTTGTGAATGTCACGGGTTTAACTGTTGATTTAGTACCTGAAGTTGTGAATGTCACGGGTTTAATGGTTGGTTTGGTACCTGAAGTTGTGAATGTCACGGGTTTAACGGTTGGTTTGGTACCTGAAGTTGTGAATGTCACGGGTTTAAATGTTGGTTTGGTACCTGAAGTTGTGAATGTCACGGGTTTAAATTTTGGTTTGGTACCTGAAGTTGTGAATGTCACGGGTTTGACTGTTGGTTTAGTAGATCCAGTGGCCGGGGACCTGGTAGTGAATGGAGCAGTGACGGCGCCACCACACTTGCCAGTTCCGCAGGCCTTGGCACAGTGTTTGCTCATCCACGGGCCGTTTACCAGGCATTCTTTCTTCTGGGCCCAGATCTCACATTGAACGTCGTCATACAGGTTTTTACACGTCTCTGCGGAGAAATAGTCACTTGATAAACAGAGAAATAGTCACTTGATAAACGTTTCTGTTACACATTAATAACAAACATTACCTTGATTGTAATCATCCACAGATGATCCACACTTTTAATTTTAGTACTGATAATTTATAAAAAAAATACTTGTATGACTGTGAATTTTTTATGCTTCTTTGTTAACTTTAACAAATTTTTTTTTTACAATATATATTTTAGCTTATAATTTAGCTGTTTTGATTGACATGATAAGCTCAAGTCGAATTTTTCCCATTATAAACATTAGTAAAAAGTAAAGAGCCTCATAATTCTAAAAATGTTAATTCATATGTCTGCAGAATCTACACCTTTACCAAAATTGAGCGTTCTCACAGTATAAGAATAGTTCCAAAATTTAATAAGATTTGCAGACAAACCCAGCCAGCCACAAACCGACAGAAAGTAAAACAGAGTAGAAGCTGATAAGAAAAATTCCCTTCATAAACAGCCCATTACACGTATATATATATATATATATATATATATATATAAATATATATATATATATATATATATATATATATATATATATAGGGTGGGCCAAAAAAGTGAGAACATCATATAACATACGAATTTTTTATAAATATAATTTAATTAATTGTATTGTTTCATGTAATTTTGTTTGCAAAGTATTTAGCCAATCAGAAATCCTGTTCAATGTGTCCTCCTTGCTTATCAACAACTTTTTCTAAGTGTAGACGCCACTCCTTCATGCTACTGTCAATACATCGCTGTCCCAGATTTCTCCACTCTTCAATTATTGCCAACTTTAGTTGCTCCACTGTGGTAAATTTTCGTCAAAGGTAGACTTTTTCTTGCAAAGCACTCCATATGGCATAATCTACTGATTTTAAATCAGGACTGTTCGGTGTTCACATGTCTGGCTCAATGAAGTCGCGGTAATTTTTGTCATTCTTAGGGAAAAAACTTAAATTTTCTTTTGTAAACAATTGTCACATTAAAATCCAAAATGGCACCCGAAATTGTCGAAATAATGACGTATCTAAACGGGCAGGAAAGTAAATGAGTAAGCAATTTAAGATATTATTCATACAGCAAAACAAACTTTGAAGTAATTATATTACTTACTACGCAATGTTCTAATTTTTTTGGCCCACTCTGTATGTATGTATATATATATATATATATATATATATATATATATATATATATATATATATATATACACACATAATACAAATATGCAAGGTGTCTAAAGTATCTTTTTTGGCAATATTCTTTTTAAAACACAATGTGATTAATTCTCTTCTGAAATTGTTACGCAATTGCTTGTTAGGCCACAGGCACTGAAAGCCATATTGGAATACTTTGTTTGGTGGCTCAACTATCACCAAGTCATCTATTACTGGTACATTATTCTCCGCTCGCACCCTCCTTGCAGATCCAGCCTCCTCTCCGGCCAACCGACCCATCTTTCTCTAGTCCTCCAACCTATCACCCCCCACCACACACACACACACACACACACAAACTTTCCCACTCCGAACTCCTACTATTTTGAGAACCTCTGGTCATATATTTTCACATACGTTATTATAAAAAATAAAACAGTCATCCCCACAATATACATCCTCCTTCCCAGGGACCGCCATCCCAGTGGTCACCTCACCCCCTCTTTACCAACACAAAATAATGAAGAATGTAAATAGGATAAATGAATACAAAGAAATAGTATGAAATTAACAGCATGAAAACTCTTTTTACGGACCACACACACACACACACACACACAATTAAATGTCATTCATATCAATCAGTATAGGTTAAATCATAAATAGCACAATAAATAACAATAACATAAATGACATGTCAGACTAAAAAAAACATGTTCTCTGTTCAAATTTCAACATAACATGTACATACACTCGATACATTCAAACATTCAAAAAGGACGCTACAAGGTTAGTTCGAGGTACATTATTTAGAAAACATTGTAACCAACATATAATCCAATCCAACCATCAGTCAATTGCTGACAAGATCAATATTAAAGTTGAGACATCGATCAACTAACTCACTTACCATCGTCACATTTCTGACAAGACTGTCTGCAGTTGTTGATCATCCAGGAAGGGTTGGCACGGCATTCTCCGGAATTGGCCCATTCCCGACAGCTCTCATGAGTGTCATCACATTCCACTGTTGATGTTGCAAATTATTTATATAGAACACACCAGCACCAGCAGAAAAAGAAGAATTCATCAAATAATTAAAAAGAGGTGTTGCCATATCGATTAACATGTTGTAACTGTTAATCATTTCAAAATGACCACTCTAATGGATGGGCGAATTAGATGACCACTTGGGGCCACCGATTTGTCAAAGACCCCTCCCCTCCCCTTATAAAAATATCTATATAAATCATAGCGGTGTGGGCTCTGCGTTAAATCGAAAGTAAAGAATTAATACAACAGTATTCCAGTTTAAAATACAATCATGAAAAAATCGGATCTGCCCGAAACTAAAAATAACCTAGCCTACCGATCAAACCTAAGGGAATATAATTCTATGCAAAGGTTTTGCTGGATGCATTTAGTTGAAATTAAATCTAATTTTATCAAGGCCCACTGATGGGCTTTTCTACAGGGGACGGACGGTCGTGCGGTAAAGCGCTCGACTGCCGAGCGGAGATCGAAGGTACCTGGTTCGATCTCCGGTGAGGATCAAGTCCTCGCAATATCTCCCGTGGTGCACTATTGGTTATGGTGGGGATGAAAGAAGGGCACCATAAAACCGTCCCATTAGTGGTTTATAGGATCTAAGAGATTTCATCCTTACAGGGACATCACTCACACTTCCAAAAAGATAAGTAGGACTATGATACAATTAGCACCTCGACAATGTTGAATAGATGGACAAGAGGTCAGTGTCGAATGTACACTGTCAACTGACCGTTCACTGACCATTTTCTTAAGGCCCTTCTAACTACTCACGTCTGTCCTCATCAACTCCTACGTCAGTTCCGCCATCAGGGACTTCTGTCTCCAGACACAATCCACAAGATTTCTTGCAGTTGTTAAACATCCACTGTGTGTTTACCGAACACTCTCCTAGCCTGGCCCATTCGTCACATTGTTCATTGTCCTTGTGGGAGTTGGTGCAATTGACTGGTCAATGGAAAAGTAACCAGATTGTAAACATAAATTTGGTTAAATAACTAGAAAAAGATAATAAAATGTATAAAATTTGCATTTTCACAGGAATGTCAATCTTCCAATGTCTTATACTATTAGAAACAACAGCGTGTGTCTCCAACATTAATTATTGTCTTTTAAGGAATTCTAATTGATTCTTTTTCTTTTAAACTGGCACATTTCAATTTTTATTATAACAGGGGTAGGAACTCGCGTATCACTTATAGTGGAAGCCCAATCGTAAGTTTTAAACATTATCGGAGATAATCAATGGCCATTTATTTTTTTCTATAACTATACCGGTGGTATAGTCTATAGATATCATATTATACCGGTGGTACAGTCTTTAGATATCATATTATATCGGTGGTGTGGTATATAGATATCATATTATACCGGTGGTGTGGTATATATATATCATATTATACCGGTGGTGCGGTCTATAGATATCATATTATACCGGTGTTGTGGAATATAGATATCATATTATACCGGTGGTGTGGTCTATAGATATCATATTATACCGGTGATGCGGTCTATAGATATCATATTATACCGGTGGTGCGGTCTATAGATATCATATTATACCGGTGGTGTGGTCTATATATATCATATTATACCGGTGGTGCGGTCTATAGATATCATATTATACCGGTGGTGCGGTCTATAGATATCATATTATACCGGTGGTGCGGTCTATAAATATCATATTATACCAGTGGTGCGGTCTATAGATATCACATTATACCGGTGGTACAGTCTATAAATATCATACTATACCGGTGGTGCGGTCTATAGATATCATATACCGGTGGTACAGTCTATAGATATCATATTATACCGATGGTACAGTCTATAGATATCATATTATACCGGTGGTGCGGTCTATAGATATCATACTATACCGGTGGTGTGGTCTATAGATATCATATTTTCAATAGGACCGTACAAGTGAACATGGGCCTCTACGAGGGGAGGCAATCCAATTATTTTCTTGTTGTTGCTGCAATTAATGAGTGGGGGCTCGTTGTGGGGGGGGGGCGAATATAAATTGAAGTAGATAGTTGAAGTAGATAGTTGAAGTAGATAGTTGAAGTAGATAGAGCTAAGAAACTACCAAATGAAAGTGGGCGGCATTTGTATTTTATTCTCCAGCTATTTGCAACATATATTATCCACAGGGTTGTTAGTATCGAAGTATCGGTATTGGCCAATACAGTATCGCCGATACTTTTTCAGTATTGGTTGCTGTATTGCCGATCCTTTTTGTATCAAGTATTGATTTGTGTATCGCCGATACATTTTAAACGAAAAATTTTCGATACTCGATACCAATACTTTTCTGTTGCCACTATTAGCTAATTGTAGAATAACAATAGCGATTTTAATACATTGTTTTAAAAGTAATCTTCATAAATTCAATCACTGCTTGTAATGATAACCATTAACCCTACCACTATTAATACCACCCACCTCCCCAACAAGACAACTTGGATCACAAGGCTGAAGTTGAGCAAAGCTTAAAGCGTGCTCGCAGTGCAGTTTCCACTCCACTTACTCGACAGGGTGGTGTAGCTTCAATACAGTCAGCTGTGCAGTTTTATTGCACGGCGGCAGAACCGGCTTAATAATAAAGTTCTGCTGAAGTAGACAGATATCTTGAAGATAACTTATCAGAAATGCTGTCATTAGCAACCTACCCAAGCATTAAGAAACTACACTGCTGAGTTGATCGGCTGGTGCTGAGTTGAGCGCCTGTTTTCATTAGGTGGGCGTCTTTTTATGCAATTACGTTCTAGGGTAAGCAAGGATTGTTTTGAAATGATGGTCTTCTTACGTGCTGCCAAGTGGTGAAATAGTAAAGAAAAGTTCCCTTAGCCCTGAAGGGCCATCGGGGATTCATCTGTTTTTCAAAGAAATATTACGACGCTGTACATCAGTCATCGGAGAATGTAATTGGCCTTGTTGAGCGATTATAGAATACATGGACCAACCTTTAACTAAACGTTATTTATTCAAATCTTGGAGTTCATTATCCAATTGTAAGACATTGTTGTATTCCACACCCCCCTTCCCACACCTCATGCCAACAACTGGCAAACTTTCTCTTAACAACCCCCCCCCCACCCCCTTAGTTGGACCAACACTTAACCAAGCCGCCTATAAAACAAGAAGTGAACTTAAGAAAAACGTTGTAATAACAGTTTTTCGCGACCAAGAGATCCCAATAAAGTACCAGTGATCACATAAGACAGTTTCCATTGTTCTCACCGAGGATCGAACCCATGACTCTGAAGTCGACAGTCGAGTATCTACACCACTTGGCCATCCGTCAAGTACTAAAGTGATTAGCATTAAATTTGTGCTTTGACATTGTATTTAATTGTTTTCACTTTTTTTGAAAAAACTTGCACTTACTATAAATAAAAATACTTTGTTGTTCTCAAAAGTATCGGTATTGTATCGGTATCGATTTTGGAAATACATTTTTACTTGAGTATTTGTATTGGTATTGGCGATACTATTTTCATGAAGTATTGGTATCGGTATTGACGATACAATTTAAGAGTATTGTTAACAACCCTGATTATCCAACACTTTGGATAATTACATCTTGGTCATTTACGGGAAGTGGAAGGAGGGGGGGGGGAGGGGGATACATACTACATAGATCCTATATGTGGAAACATATTTTACGCATTCTAAAAAACGAAACTTGTTATTTTTAGAATATATGTGTCGTTCCTTTGGCTCTACAGCCCATTTAGGGCCCTGGCCTGCCATACTACTCTTCTCCACTATTCCCAATCCATGTTCTTCTACCTCCACTCCCTCACTATCGGTGACTTATTATTGTTTACCAGGGTGGAATGAAATAATTTAAACAGTATATATTCAGTGTAGCATCCCCCCCCCCCCAAAACCAACAAAATTTCATCTTAGACAATGTTATATCTCTAATGAATGCCCCCTGAAAAAAATTAATAAATAAGTAGGTGGGTGGTGTTAGTGACATTGCATTTCGAGAACATCGTATTGGCGAAGATTAAACTCAAACTATTTCAATTACACTTTTGTTCATTCTGAAATAGAATCATCCTCTTATAAATCAAGAGGCCCAAATGGATAGAAGTCACTTACATTGTGGGCGTGTGGCCACATCTCCACACAATCCGCACGTGGATCTGCAGTTAGTGGTCATCCAGCCAGAGTTGGTCAAACAGTCGCCCCGTTCCTTCCACACTTTACACTTTTGACCGGAGAAGAAGTCTTTACACTGACCTGAACACGTGACCAGCAGAAAAAACACAGAGGTAAAGAACATCAGTTACTCAAGTAAATAAAGTCATTATAACACATTTAAACATGTAAACTTAGTTACATTTTAATAAACATAAAGCAGGTGTCTATCGCCTATATAACTCTAGTTTTGTCCACAGAATATAAATTATTAAGAAAGCACATTGCAGTTTTTTAACAATGACTGAAGGAAAGGCTGTTGTTATCTGCCTTTGTAATAATGTAGCTGCTCAATTTTGATACACATAGCATAAATACACACACAAGGATATTCTACAGTTTTGTTCTAGTGGCTATTACAAATGTTGTCAGTAAATGTAGATTAAAAACTTCAACTATGTTTGAGTGAAAAATGAGATTCATTATAATAAATAAATAAATAAATGTGTTTGACTTTTTGTACTTCAATAATCTAATTGAGTAAGACTATCCGGTGAGTAATAATAAGATATTAGTTGGTAGCACAGTCCGCACAGATCAGGCAATAACTAAGACTCACCGACAGGGCCCACAATGCCATTTTGTTTCATCGTGTTAAGAGGGCCTCATGCTAATTGACTGTTAATATTTCATCGTGTTAAGAGGGCCCCATGCTAACTGACTGTTAATATTTCATCGTGTTAAGAGGGCCCCATGCTAATTGACTGTTAATATTTCATCGTGTTAAGAGGGCCCCATGCTAATTGACTGTTAATATTTCATCGTGTTAAGAGGGCCCCATGCTAATTGATTGTTAATATTTCATCGTGTTAAGAGGGCCCTATGCTAATTGATTGTTAATATTTTCAGGAAAAAATACCCATGTTACCTATTATTTATTACAAGACACGTAATTTTTTTAAACCAAATAATATTTTTTTATACCAACTATGTAAAGAGCTTTGAATAATTTTGTTGTGAAAGAACAGAAACTGGTTCAAAGAACACACAAAAAGTCTTGATATTTAATTTAAAAAATTCTATTTCATTAATAAGTTAAATTAGTTTATAATCATGATTTTTCATTTGCTCTTTGATCATTTATAATGGAATCAATTTATGGCCGACTTCAAGTGGAAAAAAAAGATAAGTTATGACGACATTCTAAATCCACAACTACAGAACAAATAAACAAATTTTATCAATAACAAAAAATAATAAACAATCTTGACATGCCACTGTAATATAAATACAAAAATACAACATCATTCATTCAGCAAGGCCAATGAATTACCTCCTTGTAATAAATCAAGGTAATCACTAAAATATCAAGGTAATCACTAAAACATCAAGGTAATCACTAAAATATCAAGGTAATCACAAGAACATCGTAATCGCTAAACCATCAAGGTAATTACTAAAACATCAAGGTGATCACCATTATGACAAAATGACCGTTTCTTGACACAATCAATCAAACATTTAACATTGTATTTCGTAATTACTTTTTGTAGATACAATTTATGGGAAGCAATTGTGCCGTTTTATTGTTGACAGCACCCTTAATAATTTTTAACTCTATATTCACCAGTGAAAAGAATCCAGTAATAAAATAATTTAACATGATTTGTAATGGTGAAAATTCTAAGGACAAGCAAATATGATTTTTACAAACAACAACATAAATAACACATGCATTTTGAACCAATTCAAAGCATTAGGCATAAATAACTGTTATGTCGAACAAAACTTTGCATTTGAATATTCTCTTTGTAGTCAGAGTGATTCTACCCAACTGAGCAACTGAGCAGACTTTAGCTGCTGGGATATGTAAATATAAAAAAAATACATCTATCGATAATTACTACCTCTGACCAGTAGTGAGTTTATTATTTTTTTTAAAACAACACATGCACAGAACATGTATGAAAATCATCCCCAGCTAATGGTTTATAGCAACACCACTCATGAACAGATCACAAAACACTTGGTTTAGTATGATGCTATATGTCTACACAAAAGCTATACCAACGAACATCTCAAAAAAGACCAAGAAACAGCCTACATATAAAAACAAACAACACGTCACCTATGTTCCTCAATCGTTTTGGTACAAATTTTACCATTAATGGGAACCACGTCCACGACCAAGGCTTGTAAGTGTTACCTAAATACAAACGTAGCTGGTATGTTCCAAATGGATAGTTTTAAATGACATACTCATCCTACTGTAAAGGACGACATACACATCCTACTGTAAAGGACGACATACACACACGACTGTAAAGGACGACATATACGTCATACTGTAAAGGACGACATACACGTCATACTGTAAAGGACGACATATACGCCATACTGTAAAGGACGACATACACGTCCTACTGTAAAGGACGACATACACGTCATACTGTAAAGGACGACATACACGTCATACTGTAAAGGACGACATACACGTCATACTGTAAAGGACGACATATACGCCATACTGTAAAGGAAGACATACACGTCCTACTGTAAAGGACGACATACACGTCATACTGTAAAGGACGACATACACGTCATACTGTAAAGGACGACATACACGTCATACTGTAAAGGACGACATACACGTCATACTATAAAGAACGACTTACACGTCATACTGTAAAAGACGACATACACGTCATACTGTAAAGGACGGTCAGTAGAAAACTTTAGACAACTAATTTTTGTTCCAATGAAGTATTTGACATACAGCGGTGTGTGACTAGCGTTAGTGGCTCCAGGGTAGTGTTGTTTTAGTCCCAGGTCCTATTTTAGTTTCAGTTTTTATTTCGTTTTTTCTGTAATTTTAGTTTTAGTCTAGTTTTAGTTTTAGGCCCAATTTTAGTTTTCGTTTTAGTTTTCGTCGACTAAAACACCAGAGTTTTAGTTTTCGTCTTATTCATTTTAGTTTCACTTTTAGTTTTAGTCTTGTAAACACCAATTACAAATAACATCATTGTTCATGACCAATTGTTGAAACAGATTGAAGCATAATAATAGTAGTCACAGAGATGACAGCTCAGTGTACTAAAACTGAGTCATTTCACTTCATTGTCACATTATAAGTCACACTATCACATTGTGTTATGTGCCAATACCATGACTAAATTTTTGACTATGTTGTAGACTAGCAGACTTGCAGTGCATGTACAAAAAAACAACTAAAAACGTAATAACAATAAGAAACCGAAAACGTAAGTCAAAATTAAAACAAACGTGTTTATTCTAAGACCTAGAACTCTGAAATAACTAAACTAAGTAACAACAGTTTACTTGAAGAGTGAAGTAATACTATTATTTTGATGACTTATATTCAGGGTTGTTAGTATCGAAGTATCGGTATCGGCCAATACAGTATCGGCGATACTTTTTTTTATTATTGGTTGCTGTATTGCCGATCCTTTTTGAATCAAGTATTGATTTGTGTATCGCCGATACAATTGAAACAAAAAAATTTCGATACTCTATACCGATACTTTACTAGTGCCACTATTTGCAAAAAAACAATAGCGATTTTAATACATTGTCATCTACATAAATTCAATCCCTTCTAGCAGCCATCAACTCTACCAATATTAACGACAGCCACCTCCCCATCAATACACCATGGTCGGCGAGTTGAAGGAAAAATTTAGCTTTAATCTTCTTTTGAAGTCTCTTTGCGCGCCGAGGTCTATAAATGTTATTCTTAGATTCTTTCATTCATTTACTTTCTTTCTGTCAACTATTTGTTCAATGTTTTAATGAACGACAGAAAAGAAAACTTAATTTTTTTATCCATCTGTCAGTTATACACACACACAACACACCCACACACATATATATAAATGTATATACTGTAAGTGTTTATAGGTTATATAGTGATAAATTATATACCTTACTGTATTCTTGTGTGTATGTTTGTTAATTGAGTTGTTAATTCATTTGTGCTTATTTATATTTATAAATTGTTTTTGTTTATTAATTCATTTTTTTTAGTATTTACTACATTTCATTAAAAATAATTAATTGAATGGTATTAAATTCTAAAACTGTATGTTTTAATTAAAATTGAAAACTTTGTAATAAAACAATATCATATAATTAACACATATTATATTATTAAATAATATGCCGAGTTCAACAAACAATACAATTTGGGTGGTGAAAAACAATTAATTGAATAGAAATACATGAACATCAACAAATTTTTAAAAAATACAGTGGATTCCGCTTTATTGGGACACCGCTTATGTGGGACATATCTCAAAGAAACCAAACCAAGAAGCCAATAGTAAATTTGTATGTTTAACTGGGACAGCCGCTTAATTGGGACAAAAAGCCTCGGTCCCGATGTGTCCCAATTAAGCAGAATCGACTGTATCATGTAAAACGACACTCTTTGATCTAACCGCATGGCAATTTCAAACTTTCAAAGCAAAATTTATATCGTCGGCTGTCATTTTTCTTTTTTTTTTTATCTTTTGTTGTTCTTTCTTTCATGTGTCAACATTATACCGGAAAAGACGATAAATGGGGATTTTAGTTTTTATTTCGTTGGGGAGTTTTAGTTTCAGTTTTTATTCAGTCTTTTGTCTACGAGATTTAGTTTTCGTCTAGTTTTAGTCTTGCTGATAATTTTAGTTTTAGTTTTAGTTATCGTTGACGAAAAGTCAACATTTTCGTTAACGAAGGTTTTAGTTTTAGTTTTCGTCGACGAAAACAACACTACTCCAGGGTTGGAATTTCAAAGAGATTTTAACTTCTGCTCGGCCAGTGGCGGCTCGCAGCTTAAATTGTGTAAGATCACAAGGTATGTGTGTGTTACCACTGCTGCACACCGTAACCAAAACATTAGTTGTCTCAGCGTAATAACATAAACAAAGTACATGTACACTTGAAAGTTAATTGTTTTTAAGTTTCCACAACGAAAAACAACTGATTTTAACGATCACTTGTAAACCTAGATTAAACAACAAAAGTTTAGGTTAAAGATAAAATAATACTCTGTAATTATTATTATTATTATTATTTGCACAAAAGGGAGCAACAGCTAAATTGTTACTTTATGAAATAAATTCAACATTAACCTCACCTTGACCCCGACCTCCAGACTGACATACCCCACAGGCCTTCTTGCAGTACTCCTTCATGTATTTTGGGTTGCGCTCGCACTCTCCCTGGTTAGCCCAGATATAGCAGGACCAGCTGTTGTAGTCGTTGACACAGTTAGCTGTAGGGATAACGGGAATTGATAGTAGGTCAACAGTCACTTTTAATATTCAGTTTGAGAATCTGTCGGTCAGATTTATCAACTGGCCAGAATTCATGCTTCCCATCTGATTGGATGCTCTGGTAAGAGGCAGGCTTGCGGAGCCGAAGCCGAAGAGCCGTGGAGCCGCACTTTTTGCTGGAGCCGGAGCCGAAAAAATCTGGCGGCTCCACGGCTCCCAAATGTTTTTTTTTTAAAGCAGAATTTATTTTTTTAGCTTTAAAATTGCAAATTTGTTTGATTGTTTGCCTCCTACAATTTGAAATGTTTTACGAACGCCACAACAGTAACAACATTTAAATGATAGCGTGCACGCACATCACCACAAGAAATCTTTAATGGGGAATCGTTTCGTGTTTGTTTTAAATCTTGATTACCATCCGAAATTTTTTTAATGGCATGTTATTTTGTTATATATATAAAGTTAAAACAGTTTTATTTCAAAGAAATTTAAAAATAAATTTTTACTACGACGACAAATAGAATGCGTCATTTTGTATTATTATTTGACCGCGAATTTGTAATAGACTAAAAATAAATGGTCGCTTTCTGTATTTAACAATTTTATTATAAACAGAATAGCTGAAATAGAGTAGATAAATTTATAAGGCTGTGGGTCCGAAAAACAATCAGACTTTATTGGGACGGGGTCCGAAAAAAAATCGGAGTTTATTGGTTCCCAGGTCCGAATAGTCACTTCGAATTTATAAATAATAAATATATATACTGAAGTCTTTAAAATATTTTCAATATAATGTATCATTTTACTATTTGCTAATTTGATCTTTGAAATTACTTTTTATTACTAAATAAAATGGCGACTAGTGAAACCTCGGTCGAAAATAATGATATGATCCTGGATGCACTGAAATGGTTTGTTTTTAGTAAAACCGACAAATGCGTATATTTTTCAAGTTTCTGACTATTGATGTGAACGCGGCAAAATTTGCATAACTTTTTATCAGCGGCATGTTTGCGTGGCGCAATTAAAAAAAATTTGTCTCGTGTGATACTATCTTAATAGGGAGCCGGAGCCGGAGCCGTCAAATTATTTGGGAGCCGGAAAAAAATATGGTAGCTCCGCAAGCCTGGTAAGAGGTATCTCAGAACAAACTAGTTGCCCTGGCTGACCTAATGAGTAGGTAGGCAATATGTCTGTTTGATCCCTTTTTTAGGTATTCAGTCTGATAGATGACTTAATTAGATAGTCATTCATTTTTACCAACATAGTTAGATAGTCAGTTACTCAGTTTGTAAGTCAAAGTAGTCAGCCTGTAAGTCAAAGTAGTCAGTTTCTCAGTCTACGAAATCAGTTTGTCTGTCAATCTTTTGGTCAAGGAAATCAGTTTGCCAGTCAATACAGTCAGTGTATGTAATTAGTCAGCCAGTCAATGTAGTCAGTCTATGTACTTAGTCAGCCAGTCAATGTAGCCAGTTTATGTAATTAGTCTGCCAGTCAATGTAGTCAGTGTATGTACTTAGTCAGCCAGTTAATGTAGTCAGTGTATGCATTAAGTCAGCCAGTCAATGTACTCAGTGTATGTACTTAGTCAGCCAGTCAATGTAGTCAGTGTATGTATTAAGTCAGCCAGTCAATGTAGTCAGTGTATGTACTTAGTCAGCCAGTCAATGTAGTCAGTGTATGTACTAAGTCAGCCAGTCAATGTAGTCAGTGTATGTATTAAGTCAGCCAGTCAATGTAGTCAGTGTATGTACTAAGTCAGCCAGTCAATGTAGTCAGTGTATGTACTTAGTCAGCCAGTCAATGTAGTCAGTGTATGTACTAAGTCAGCCAGTCAATGTAGTCAGTGTAGTATTAAGTCAGCCAGTCAATGTAGTCAGTGTATGTACTAAGTCTGCCAGTCAATGTAGTCAGTGTATGTACTAAGTCAGCCAGTCAATGTAGTCAGTGTATGTAATTAGTCTGCCAGTCAATGTAGTCAGTGTATGTACTTAGTCAGCCAGTCAATGTAGTCAGTGTATGTACTAAGTCAGCCAGCCAATGTAGTCAGTGTATGTATTAAGTCAGCCAGTCAATGTAGTCAGTGTATGTACTAAGTCAGCCAGTCAATGTAGTCAGTGTATGTATTAAGTCAGCCAGTCAATGTAGTCAGTGTATGTAATTAGTCTGCCAGTCAATGTAGTCAGTGTATGTACTAAGTCAGCCAGTCAATGTAGCCAGTGTATGTATTAAGTCAGCCAGTCAATGTAGTCAGTGTATGTAATTAGTCTGCCAGTCAATGTAGTCAGTGTATGTACTAAGTCTGCCAGTCAATGTAGTCAGTGTATGTACTAAGTCAGCCAGTCAATGTAGTCAGTGTATGTAATTAGTCTGCCAGTCAATGTAGTCAGTGTATGTACTTAGTCAGCCAGTCAATGTAGTCAGTGTATGTACTAAGTCAGCCAGTCAATGTAGTCAGTGTATGTATTAAGTCAGCCAGTCAATGTAGTCAGTGTATGTACTAAGTCAGCCAGTCAATGTAGTCAGTGTATGTATTAAGTCAGCCAGTCAATGTAGTCAGTGTATGTATTAAGTCAGCCAGTCAATGTAGTCAGTGTATGTAATTAGTCTGCCAGTCAATGTAGTCAGTGTATGTACTAAGTCTGCCAGTCAATGTAGTCAGTGTATGTAATTAGTCTGACAGTCAATGTAGTCAGTGTATGTAATTAGTCTGCCAGTCAATGTAGTCAGTGTATGTACTTAGCCAGTCAATGTTGTCATTCTGTCTGTTTGACTCAGGAAACAGCGACAGTTAATGGAATAAAAAAAATATGATAGTGCGAGCTAATTACCATTTTTTGATTTCGTTCGATCACAATCAGAACTTCCGTCTTGACAAATACATTCACAGTTCTGGTCCAGGTGTCCATCGGAACCACATTTATTGGGGTCAGGGCAATGACCTAGAATGGATGGCACGGACTGACAAGTTAATCAAACCAACCAATCAAAAAACGTCGCGATTGGAACCATTTTTTTTGCTGATTTTAATTCAACCTTTTAAAAAAGTAAATAATTCTGCATTACATATCAATTCAATTAATATATGCAAATTTTAAATAAATACGTTAATTTACGCCACATTTATTGAGGAAAATTTCCCCATATAAACAAAAGTATATAATTATTAATCCGAAAGGAAATAGAATATTTCTATAAGAGCCTACAGAAATCATCTCCACTACAAAGTTCCACACAACTGGAACAATTGTACATTAAGTTTACAACAGAACTTACTGGAACAATTGTACATCAAGTTAACAATCTCTACATCGGTATAAGACAACTCCTTCAAGTGAACTTCACCAATTTCTTCCTCCCTGGTCTTGTCTATGGCGCTAATCGTCTGCTTTTGGCCGTCTATTGAAAAAGCCTGAAACACAATACAAATATATTCGTAATACACGAAAACAAATCATAAAAAAAAACAAAAAACTAGTGTCCAGTGATATATGCAGGGCCGGCCCTGTGGATAGCGCGGGACCCGGTTTGTGTAGGGGTAAGGATAATAAGTGAAAACTAAGATTTAGTATTAGAAAATACTTTCCTCTTTATATTTTATTCATTGGCTTGCTACTTGGGATGATGGGATATGAGTTCCAGGTACCAGTGGATAAAGCGGTATATGAAGAAAACCCCCAGCGGACAAACACCCACGGACAAAACCCATAGAGGACAAAACCCCTAGACGACTAAACCTTTAGAAGACAAAACCTTTAGAGGACAAAACCCCTAGACGACTAAACCTTCAGAGGACAAAACCTTTAGAGGACAAAACCCCAAGAGGACAAAACCCCCAAAAGACAAAAACCCCAGAGGACAAAACACACCAAAGGAAACAAACCCCAAGTGGACAAAACCCACCAAAGGAAACAAACCCCCAGAGGAAACAAACCCCAAGTGGACAAAACCCACCAAAGGAAACAAACCCCAAGAGGACAAAACCCACCAAATAATCGGCAGAGTAATGTCCCTTATTTATAAGCACGTGATATTTTTTTTAATTTTTGATCACAAAACAGAAAGCGGAATGCCTAGTTTCAAAATTCGTTTCATCTGAATGCATTTAAAGACTGACTCATCCATAGCTAAAGTTAGTCTTACACCTGTACATAATAGGGCCACTGTTAAATGTTACACCTGTACATAAAAGGTCCACTTTTAAATGTTACATCTGTACATAATAGGTCCACTATTCAATTGGTTAACGTATTTAGGGCTGAATAAAAAGCGGGTACACACGTCGCGCGTTCTTGGCCCCGACTTCTGAAGGGCCCCACTCAGTGCTCAATGAGTGTGTCTGTAGTTGACTCCTATGGTAAATATGTTTACACAATGTACTCACTGTTATTCCGTAGTGCATGACGGATGAGTACTCATAAGGTACTTTCATCTGGTTCACTATGTCCGGTGCGTACTTGTTGAACCAGACCCTCATCTGTGGCTGGACGTTGTGGTACAAGATGTTGATGTAGCCGTCTCTGTCCGGCAGCTGGTGCTCGTGGACCAGGCCGATGGCGTGACCAATCTCGTGGAGGTAGAGCCCTTTCTGGGTGACCGAAACATAAAAAAAGCACAGAGTCAATAGATCTACACCAAAGGGTCAATAGATTAACACCACCGACTAAATTGATCAATAGCAAAGATTTTGTAACACAAATAACACTCATTAAACCGTTAATCCTGGCTCAAAATATCTTCAGCAAGGAGTCGATAGATGATTTATGAACATGTCCTCCAATAACAGATAGTTTTCTAAATAATCTAGACATTTTTTTAATCGATCCAAATCAAAACCTAGTTTAAGAAGATTATTCACACTTTTTAATGGAATAAATTGTTTCGAAATCAGGTGTCCTGGAGAATCGATTTTTAAAGACAAAAACATGAACCGAAGTTGTACAATATTTAGGCAGTATTCAACAATCTTTACATCAACCTAATTATACTGTTTGAAAGTCTATCTATATACATCACCTGTATGATACATCCTTAATTAAGTTATTGTATCATGGTTTTCACTATTATTATTATTTTTTTTATTTTCAAGGAGGATACATCGGATAACAGAGGGCAGGAGAGGCACTGACCACTTGACAAGATGCGACCAAACGGACACTGTTTAGTAAACAGTGGCTAGTCGAGTGGTTGGGTTGTTGAGTCTAGTGTCAAGTGGAAACATTTTCACACTTCAGATGCAAGTTAAGACACATATTGGACATTTTGAAACGGATATGACGTCTTCAACTTGATCTTAAGTGTGTGTACAGAGCTCAACCGCTGATGACGTAAACACCCAACTAAATGTTACATGATGTTGGTTTTGTTACTTCATAACATCTTCTATTAAAATCTGACATGAACTCAGAGCGACTCCATAATATCTTCTATTAAAATCTTACATGAATTCAGAGCTACTCCATACTATCTTCTATTAAAATCTGATATGAACTCACAGCTACCCTCACTAAGACATTCATAACAAATAGATTTAAATCATAATGTAAGCACTTAGAAATACTCACTAAATATATATATATGATACTTAGTATAATAATTATTTAAATAATAAAAAAAACTCTGAAAAAAAAAGTAAACAATAAAAATATTTTAAATTTACTGGGTATTTTGTTAAATAGGGATGACATATTTTTGTATTAAAAGGCTGCGGGCAATGAACTGATTATTTAGTCGACTATGTAATTATACTTACATATATAGATGATGTATACTTTGACATAGTTTATACTTACATAATATAACTCCACAATTTATGTTTACAAATGTAAAGAAATGGATATTTACACATATCTATACCAATTATAATCGCATATATAGTTATGTACACAATTTATCCTTACATACATAGCTACATGCAGCGCTTATACTTACATATATAGTTATATACTCAGCTCATATTTAGTTATCAACACAACTTATACTTACTTACATATAGAGTTATATACTCAGCTCATATTTAGTTATATACACTTTATACTTACATCTATAGTTATATACTCAACTCATATTTAGTTATATACTCAACTTATACTTACATATATAGTTATATACTCAACTCATATTTAGTTATCAACACAACTTATACTTACATCTATAGTTATATACTCAGCTCATATTTAGTTATATACACTTTATACTTACATCTATAGTTATATACTCAACTCATATTTAGTTATATACTCAACTTATACTTACATATATAGTTATATACTCAACTCATATTTAGTTATCAACACAACTGATACTTACATCTATAGTTATATACTCAGCTCATATTTAGTTATATACACAACTTATACTTACATCTATAGTTATATACTCAACTCATATTTAGCTATATACACAACTTATACTTACAAATCTACAGCCAGGAGCCTGTAAATTTAAATCCTGTATTCCACCAACCATCCCAAGTTGAGAGTTACATCTGGGGAACATATAAACAGGACATAAGTCAATTCTACTCAATATGTGAAGTGATATGTGCATAAGGTATCACGTATTAGAGATGTGAATGATGTATCAGTATGTATGTGTATGGTATATCAAGTATAAATCAAGTTTCCAATTGACGAAACAGTTAAACATAATACCGGACACATCATTACTTTCTAATGTGATGACTGAAAGTTCAACAAATTTTAATGAAGATTCAAAAAAGAAAAGTTTCTCTTACTATATGTTGCATACTTTGCTCACTGATGCAGTAACTTATAAACACGGTTAGACTAAACAAAATCTGAATTGCACATACCATGTACAGCTTTGAGCCCGAATATGTTTTAAAAAATAATTTGGTACCAGATACCGAACATTGCTTTGAAATACGAACATCCAGCGCGTTACTTCTGTTTTTTTTTAGCAGAGTCCATTAGCTCTAGTGCCGCCTTTATCTCTCCCCCCCCCCCCAAATTCATATTAGTTCAAAGGAGTCGATCTGAGAAGTTAAATTTAATAAATTTTCAAAGTTCAATAACAACACATAATTCTGGAATGGAACAACATTTCTGTTTGTCGACTTGATTTATGCCTCATATAATCAATTCTGGAATGGAACAACATTTCTGTTTGTCGAGTTGATTTATGCCTCATATAATCAATTCTGGAATGGAACAACATTTCTGTTTGTCGAGTTGATTTATGCCTCATATAATCAAACCAGGGGCGTAATTTACAGCTCTCCGGTAAAATGTAGCAGGCATTCCTCCTCCAAGGGACCCTTACTGTCTCAGGTGCCCTCCACACCCCTTATTGTCACGCCACTGAGTCTGACGTCATTAGTAAAGCGCCATTGAATATAATGTCATTAGTAATGCGCCACTCACCCTACGCCATTCTGGAATCGGACACTGTTTTTGTCCTGGCTATTGGCCGCTCTGAACTGCATACACGTGTATCTCTCCCACTCTGTCATAGAGCGTCGCATCATGTACTGTTCCTTCTCATCTGTAACATAGTGACATACATTGTAACATAGTGACAGATACATTGTAACATAGTGACAGATACATGCACTGACATTGTAACATAGTGACAGATACATGCACTGACATTGTAACAGAGTGACAGATACATGCACTGACATCGTAACAGAGTGACAGATGCATGCACTGACATTGTAACAGAGTGACAGATGCATGCACTGACATTGTAACAGAGTGACAGATACATACACTAACATTGTAACAGAGTGACAGATACATGCACTGACATTGTAACAGAGTGACAGATACATGCACTGACATTGTAACATCGTGACAGATGCATGCACTGACATTGTAACAGAGTGACAGATGCATGCACTGACATTGTAACAGAGTGACAGATACATACACTGACATTGTAACATAGTGACAGATACATGCACTGACATTGTAACAGAGTGACAGCTACATGCACTGATATTGTAACATAGTGACAGATACATGCACTGACATTGTAACAGAGTGACAGATACATGCACTGACATTGTAACATAGTGACAGATATATGCACTGACATTGTAACTTAGTGACAGATACATGCACTGACATTGTGAACGAGTGGTGACAGATTCATGGACTGAACTATATACAGAACAAAGTAAACAAAAGTTAGACCTCCAAGTGTTGTTCTATAAGCAGATATTAGCGTATTTATTTATTTTTGTTCTTCCGGTACAGTCACAAATTGTCTGTTCTGACAGACGTCTCGTGTTCTCAACTAGTACAGAGGCGGCCACGAATGAGGGCGATAAAGTCCACACTCCAATAATTTACATGGTTTAGAAGATTTAGGGACCAAAAGGAAATTAAATAATAAAATATTGGCTCAAAGGAAGCCGCACAAAAATTATAAAAGATTTGCATTTGGCCATAAGTGCCGCGTTGGGCTATAAAAGCCGCGTTGGGCTATAAGAGCCGCATTTGGCTATAAGAGCCGCATTTGGCTATAAGAGCCGCATTGGGCTATAAGAGCCGCAGTTGGCTTTAAGAGCCGCAGTTGGCTTTAAGAGCCGCAGTTGGCTATAAGAGTCGCAGTTGGCTATAAGAGCCGCAGTTGGCTATAAGAGCTGCATTTGGCCATACCTGGTATATAACGCACCCTAGCGGCTCATAAACTTTTACGCCTCGCAATTACCACTATGACAATAGTTTCTGTTTCGTGGCCCATCATGCAACGTGTTTAGTTGTCACGACTCAACTTTTAAGAAAAACTGATAAAAGGAAAATTATAAAGAGCGTCATTTATTGTACGGAGCGACCGATATGCCTTTTTACCGATAGTCCGATACCGATATTTTTCCCCAGCATTTTTACCGATACCGATATTTTCTTTTTAATCAATAACAATGCCAAACACATGTTTTTCTCGTGCTGTATGACGTATGTCAACCCATGTTCACCCCTTTCCTGTCATATTTTGTAACACTTCGCCCACACGTGTCTTGTTTACCCCCTCCCAACTTCAAATCCCCCCAAAAATACACACAGATGTTCATTCAAGGTCATACATTAGAATTAAGAAATGCCAATCCTATTGTTTCAAGGTCATATTGCTGATGTCATTTTATGTAGACGTGACAATTTCTATGTACGGGTTTTTTTCCCCCTTTTTTTAAAATCTTGTCTGATCTGGTTATAGAATTGGGTTATTTACTGATTTTTTTTTTCTGCAACTCTGTTGTGAAAAAAAAAACAATGTATCGGCAGCCAAAAAAGGCCGGTCCGATAGTTAACCCATAGTGCCAATATCGGTTCGACTATCGGTCGCTCCCTACAACAATCGGCCGATCCGATATTAACCGATAGTGCCAATATCGGTCCGATACCAATATCGATCCGATTATCGGTCGCTCCCTAATTTATTGTATATGTATATTGTACCTTTTAGTTAGCAGATCTACATTTGTAATTATAGAGAAATACAGTTGTAATTATAGAGAAATACAGTGGTAATTATAGAGAAATACAGTTGTACTTATAGAGAAATACAGTTGTACTTATAGAGAAATACAGTTGTAATTATAGAGAAATACAGTTGTACTTATAGAGAAATACATTTGTACTTATAGAGAAATACAGTTGTACTTATAGAGAAATACAGTTGTACTTATAGAGAAGTACAGTTGTACTTATAGAGAAATACAGTTGTACTTATAGAGAAATACAGTTGTACTTATAGAGAAGTACAGTTGTACTTATAGAGATCTACATTTGTAATTATAGAGAAATACAGTTGTACTTATAGAGAAATACAGTTGTACTTATAGAGAAGTACAGTTGTACTTATAGAGAAATACATTTGTACTTATAGAGAAATACAGTTGTACTTATAGAGAAATACAGTTGTACTTATAGAGAAATACAGTTGTACTTATAGAGGAATACAGTTGTACTTATAGAGAAATACAGTTGTACTTATAGAGAAGTACAGTTGTACTTATAGAGAAATACAGGTGTAATTATAGAGAAATACAGTTGTACTTATAGAGATCTACATTTGTAATTATAGAGAAATACAGTTGTACTTATAGAGAAATACAGTTGTACTTATAGAGGAATACAGTTGTACTTATAGAGAAATACAGTTGTACTTATAGAGAAGTACAGTTGTACTTATAGAGAAATACAGTTGTACTTATAGAGAAATACAGTTGTACTTATAGAGAAATACAGTTGTACTTATAGAGAAATACAGTTGTAATTATAGAGAAATACAGTTGTACTTATAGAGATCTACATTTGTTATTATAGAGAAATACAGTTGTACTTATAGAGAAATACAGTTGTACTTATAGAGAAATACAGTTGTACTTATAGAGAAATACAGTTGTACTTATAGAGAAATACAGTTGTACTTATGCATAGAGAGATTCTCGATCGTTTAGATAATTAACAAAAAAAAATTTCCGCGACCCACTTGAAAAACGTCCGCGACCCACATTTCGAGAACTACTAATGTACTCAAATGACTTTTGTCTTCTTGACCCAAGAAAATGTGTCTTTTAGTTTATGTTCAGGAACTTTACCAGGATCCCATGATTAGCTACTGTCGATCTGGACATCTTTTTCCATATGGCCACACATGTTCCTCTGTCTGTAGCTGTCAAATTACATTTGGTTTAGCCCCCTAATGTTCTGTTGCCAAGGACATCAAAATATTCTTTTGCATAGCCCCCCCCCCCCAATCCAATCATCAATAAAATCAACACAACAACAACGAAGTATACTAATATTTGGTATCAATGTAAAATGTAAAAAAAAAATATGCATAATCTCTCTATATGTAATTCTCTTTGTCGCCCAACCATGCGGGCTACCACCACGAAGCAAGACGCAAGTCTATATATATATATATATATATATATATATATATATATATATATATATATTAGTCGCGTTTGCGGAATTCCCCAATACGTCAAAGCAAGCAAGACGCATTCAACAACTCGCGTTGTTTTCTGATTTCTTTGTGCTGGTGTTTTGGGGAAAAATCCCTATTAAGTAAGTTTTAAAATAAGATACTAAAAATATATCACAATGTTTAATGAGCTATTAAAAATGAATAATAATATTTATTTTGTTTGATTGCTTATTAAAAAAAAAATAATTACAGTAATTATATTGATAAGGCGGCGTATGCTACGCCGCGGGATGACTAGTCTCAAAATATTAGCTTGAAGAAATAGGGCAACTAAATTACTAATAAAAACAATTGGTGTAGGTCGCGAACTCATTGATAGGTTTCGAGCTGAGACAAAGGGGATCGCCACACAATTTATTATAATCACTTAATCCAGAATTTGATACTATTCATTCAGGCTTTTCTTTAAGTTTACATTTCTCTTCCTTTATGGGAGGGTTGCGATAACTTAAAATATTTATTTGTATGTCGCTACTAGGAAATGTCCGAAAACCGCTGGGCAAAGGTAAATCTTTGAAATAAAAAAACTATAAAAAAGAAAGCTTTGTCTACTGACCGAAGTGTCCATTAGCGAAGGAGTATGGAATGGTAGCGGCCGTCCATCTCAGTGTCGTACTCCTTGCGGCTTTTCGCTTCTGCCTTGAACTCTTGTCCTTTGCGTAGCTGGAGAAATAACTGTCATCTAGGACAACTCCATCCGGTGCAGGGAACATGTCCATCTTGTACATCTCTCTATACGCAAGACACAGTCATCAATACATACCATTAACATTTATCTATCTATCTATCTATCTATCTATCTATCTATCTATCTATCTATCTATCTATCTATCTATCTATCTATCTATCTATCTATCTATCTATCTATCTATCTATCTATCTATCTATCTATCTATCTATCTATCTATCTATCTATCTATCTATCTATCTATCTATCTATCTATCTATCTATCTATCTATCTATCTATCTATCTATCTATCTATCTATCTATCTATCTATCTATCTATCTATCTATCTATCTATCTATCTATCTGTCTGTCTGTCTATCTATCTATCTATCTGTCTATCTATCTCTATATATAAATATACAAATGGACATGGACACAGTCATGAATACATACTAACAAAATAACAAATAAGATATATTTGATTACTAACTGTACCCTGCAAAACCTTTGCATAGATTTATATCCCCTTAGGCTTGATAGGTAGGCTAGGTTATTTTTTGGTTTCGGGCAGATTTTTTTTCATGATTGTATTTTAACCTGGAATACTGTTGTATTAATTCTTTACTTTCGATTTAACGCAGACCCCAAATCGCTTATATATATATATGTATATATATATATATATATATATTACATTTGATGAATAATTCAATTAAGCTGACTAAGAGGTGCTTCGAGTATCATAATCTCTGTAACTCTAGTAACACAACCTCAGCGACTCAAGTAAAAAAGTTTCAGTGACTCAAGTGACTTATTCTCAGTGACTCAAGTAACATAGTCTCAGTGAGTCAAGTAACAATCTAAGTGACTCAAGTAAATCAATCTCAGTGACTCAAGTAAATCAATCTCATTGACTCAAGTAACACAATCTCAATGACTCAAGTAACAATCTCAGTGACTCAAGTAACACTTGTCAAACCATGTAGCACTCCCCTTTATTACAATAAAGGTTATAGCTGGATGTATAAAAAACAAAAAAAAAAACATAATGTATAACTGCACCAATAGTGACCAGTGCCCGGTTGAAAATGACCAATGCTATCTCCTTATTTGGTTGTGATATTAAAACTGGACAATGAGGAAGTATAACAACTAAATGCATTGAGCTTAAAATATTTCTTAACACTTCCTTGTCAGACGCAGTTCATTGTTAACTTTTGTTAACAATTGTTACATTTCCAGCTGTTTGTTATTGTATATTTTGATGTACTGGTGACTATGATGGTCACATTAATTATGATACACTTTCTACTATGTCAGTTCTGTTTATTGTATATTTTTATGTACTGGTGACTTACTCAGCGTTCGGTGGTTGATACATGTGGGAAAACTGTTCACGTGATAAATACATGTCCAACTCAGCCAGGATCTTAGTGTCGTCTGCTAGGATCATGTTGGAGGCAACTGAAATGTGACAGGTCAGGTGATACATTTAAATTATGACTCAACAGATTCCTCAGCTATACACAAACAACAGTGTTTATAACCAACTGGGATTAAAACTATACTGGGCAAAAAAAAACAAAACAAACACGTCCCCCTTACTGTTTATTCCTCCCAGCATTTCTGTAATTGCCTGGTCAATAGTTTTGGTCGTTTTATTCTCGTAGGGGTTCTGAAACTGTGGCCGAGGGATTTTGCCATCATTTCGTGTGATGGTCAACGTGAAGACTGCAACCTGTGGATGACATGACATTAAGTTGTCATTCAAAATGCCATAATTGAGAAATCCCACATTGCATGAGCCGCGACACGTGAGTTGTGACACAAAATGACATAATTAGAGATCCCTAGGTTAAATGAGTTGTGACACAAAATGACATAATAGAGAGATCCCTACATTAAATGAGATGTGACACATGAGTTGTGACACAAAATTACATAATTGAGAGATCCCTGCATTAAACGAGCTGTGACACAAAATGACATAATTGAGAGATCCCTGCATTAAACGAGCTGTGATACAAAATGACATAATTGAGAGATCCCTGCATTAAACGAGCTGTGACACTAAATGACATAATTGAGAGATCCCTGCAATAAACGAGCTGTGACACAAAATGACATAATTGAGAGATCCCTACATTAAACGAGCTGTGACACAAAATGCCTTAATTGAGAGATCCCTGCATTAAACGAGCTGTGACACAAAATGACATAATTGAGAGATCCTTGCATTAAACGAGCTGTGACACAAAATGACATAATTGAGAGATCCTACATTGAGTTGTGACACAAAATGACATAATTGAGAGATCCTACATTGAGTTGTGACAAAAAATGACATAATTGAGAGATCCCTGCATTAAGTGAGCTGTGACACACAAAATTCCATGATATGTAGTAAATCAGTTAAAACTTTACAGAAATTTCATATAATTTATATAAAAATTTGATTTATGCCAAGCTAGTCAAGAAATTATATACTTGTTCAAATCAATCTATAATTTAGTCATAATGTATAAAGAAAAGCAAACTATTTAATCATTGTTTAACATTTCTTAAACAGAAAGAACATGTGGAAAGTCATGAAAGTTAAAAATAGATCTTAAAAAATTGATCTCATCATATATACTGGCAAACATGCAAACAACACAGCACCAATGTAAACCTTCACAGAGACCAGATTACTCTATAACAATATAACGTTACATCACAACACAGCACCATTGTAAACATTCACAGAGACCAGATTACACTATAACAATAAAACGTTACATTACAACACAGCACCAATGTAAACCTTCACAGAGACCAGATTACACTATAACAATATAACATTACATTCAGTGAGTGAGTACAAATTCACGTTGCTCGCGTGACCTAACCTACCAGTAACGGTGTCCAGAAATAGTACTTCCCCATCCTGATACCGAATAACACCTAGGCAGGTACATGCGTGTGCAGGCTGTTTATTATGATAACTTTATCTCTCCCCCCCCTCCATCACCCCCACTTCCTCTTACATCGGTGGTGTTATAAACTTTTTTTTTGTTTTTTCGCCAAAGTCAAATCTATTTTTAATACCGACATATTTCATTCAACGCTTTTAATACCGACATATTTCATTCAACGCTTTTAATACCGACATATTTCATTCAACGCTTTCATTA